>PVKU01002374.1:0-183626 GCA_004027475.1 Anoura caudifer
TACAAACATAAATCATCTAAGCCTTTATAATAGAATTTTAAGATGTTGAGAATCCACTTCAGAAAGTTTATAATCCAGAGGAAGTGGCAAGTCTAGTATACAGAAAAATAATAGTGAACAATTACATGGCCATTTTATTTTAGTGTTAAATTTTATAGTGCAGTTTAGATTATAGGGTATGGAAATCATAGAGGCAATAAAATGCGGTCTGGACTTTGAAAAGTGGTTAAGACTATGACAGATCTGTGCAGAGACAAAGATAATTTAAAAAGCAAAGCAAGGTGAATAAAACAATGAAAGGTTATTGCCAAAATTTAAAATCAATATTAGATCCCAATAATTGCAATGTAGCATTTTAAGTACATGTGAAGATAAGTTTATTAGAATGTTTCCTTGAATAAAATGATGATCACAATTTTTCATGTGCTTTTCAACTTAATCATTAGATTCGAAAAATATTTAAGACAAAACCAATAAGAATAAGGAAATGCAGGTAAAAACCAGTGCAGAATTAATCAGATTAAATCAGTAGAAGTAAAGCTAAATACATTGCAGGAGTATTTTGTTTCACCCTCTACCCAGAAAAGAAATGGAAAAAAAAGGTCTCAACTCTGTTCTTATAAATATGAGATGGATGACAAAAGGTAACACTGCAAATACTGAGGATATATTTAACAATCTTAGGAAACATGACATGCTTATAAATGAGTCTTTTGTAGTGATCTTTAAGCTGAAAATCAAATGAATATTAACTACACTCTTTATATAACAAGTTCAGCTTGTTTTGTTCCATGTCTTTATTTCCTGTGACAACTAACTAAAACAAAATAATTAACAATAAATGAAGTAAAATTCACTAACAACCCTATGGCCAGCATCCCTCAGTTTTTAAAATACCAGATGTCTATTCATGAGTATGTTATGGTTCTCAGCTCATATAGTTTGATGAAAAGGACTTCTATCCTATATGAATGTATTTATAACTTTATATCAGCTTTCATAATTTTCATTGCAGGTTAATAGTGAGCCACCCTTGCAGCATTATGGAAGCTGTTGAGTAAAATTTAAAAATCCATATTTCATTGGGACTATATGTTGTGTTTAATTCCCTCCAATGAGAAAAATTCTAGGTATCTTCAATAAAATGTGATTTTTAAAATTTGATACAGTGAATAATTATTTTAAGTATAAACCAAGAAAGGGAACATTCTTGGGCTGATTTCTGTACTAGGATTCTGAGTTACTGTCTTAATATGAAATTTTTTATTTTGAGGTCTCCATGACAGCAAACTAATATGAAGGAAGATACGACATTTGGATGCAGTTGCTTTGATTCAATTGTTTAGCTGTAGCATATTCTGAAGCAGACTTAAGACATCAAACCATACAGCTTTGTTCTTAAAGAAAGACCATATTCAATTTGAAATTAAATTATTTTTCCAAATCCCCTGAGCTTTCCTTGCCCTAAAATTGGGTGTGGCTTAGGTTCCATATGGCACATAAAGCATATACCACCTGGAGACATATAATTACCATACTTGCTAATCAAAGAAAAGCTCATCAAACATTCTGAGCAAAGTCCCCTTATTCTCCTATAATTTACTTGTGTTTTAAATGGTTTCCCTGGTTTCTTCTACAGCCATCTAAAAATAAAAAATGTCCATTGAAATTTTTAAAAAGAGTTCATTACATTTGGGAAGGGAAATTAACAGAACAAATCCCACTTTTACTCCTATAAAAATTAATTTAAAACATAATTTTAAAATTCTGCAAGTATATAGACAGCAAGTTAATAATTGCCCTAACTGGTGTGACTCAGTGGGTTGGGCTTCGTCCCACAAACCAAAAGGTGGCAAGTTCGATTCTGAGACAGGGCAGGTACCTGGGTTGAGGGCTAGGACCCAGGATGGGGGTGTGTGAGAGGCAACTGATCGATCTTTCTCTCAGAATATTGATGTTTCTCTTCCTCTTTCTCTCCCTCCCTTCCCCTCTCTCTAAAAATAAATAAATGAAATATTTTTAAAAATTAATAGTTTACCTACAAAAAACCCAAAGGCAGATAGTTTCAGATTTCTCTGCAACAAAAAACACTTCATGTGTAAAGACAAACAGAAAGCCATTCTCAGGTGGGGAAAGTCTTTGTGAAAATATCACTCACATACCTGTTGTATAGCAGTTTGACACATTTCTCATGGCATCTTAAATACATATCCTCTGTAGATTTTTTTTGTATAAAATTACATATGGTGAATCTATTAATGAATGGAAGAATGAGGCATAATCTACTCAAAGAAGCATAAATTTCTCTAAGACAGTTTCTAACTAAATGAAAAATTGATTAAATCTTAAGTCAATAAAGGAAAAGTATAATATAAAGATACTGATGAATATTAAAATCAATGAAACATATAACATTAAGTAGAAATAACACTGCCAATATATCAAAAATAAATGAATAATTAAAAAATCAACACCAGGAAGACAATCCAATTTTAAAAATGAGCAAAGGACCTGAACAGACACTTCTCCAAGGAGAACATACAGAGGGCCCAGAGGCATATGAAGGGATGCTCAGCATCACTAGCCATTAGAGAGATGCAAATCAAAACAACAATGAGACACCACCTCACACCTGTCAGAATGGCCATCATAAACAAATCAACAAACAACAAGTGCTGGTGAGGTTGTGGAGAAAAGGGGACCCTAGTGCACTGTTGTTGGGAATGCAGACTGGTGTACCCACTGTGGAAAACAGTATGGAATTTCCTAAAAAAATTAAAGATGGAACTGCCTTTTGACCTGCTGACTCCACTGCTGGGATTATACCCCAAGAACCCTGAAACAGCAATTTGAAAGAACCTATGAACCCCAATGTTCATAGCAGCACCATTTACAATAGCCAAGTGCTGGAAACAGCCAATGTGCCCATCAGTAAATGAGTGGATCAAAAAACTGAGGTCATTTACCCAATGGAATTCTATGCAGCAGAAAGAAAGAAGGAGCTCCTACCCTTTGCAATAACATGGATGGAACCGGAGAGCATTATGCTAAGTAAAATAAGCCAGGTGTTGAAAGACAAATACCATATGATCTCACCTATAAGTGGAACCTAATGAACAAGGCAAACAAATGAGGAAAATAGAACCAGAGACACGGAATTAAAGAACAGACAGAGGCCAGAGGGGAGGAGAGAGGAGGATGAGGGAGGAGGAAAGGGAAAGAGGCAAGTCAGGGAGCATGTGTGGAGGACCCAGGGACAGGGATAGCATGGGGAAGGAGGATTGAGTGTGGGAGAGGGTGGGCAGAGCAGGAGAGAGTAATAGGGAAAAATGGGGACAACTGTAATTGAACAGCAATAAAAACATTAACATATGTAAAAAATTTAGCAGTACACAACTTTCAGTAGCAGGTTTGAAGATCTTTCATTGAAAGCATTGACAGCAGAATAATTCTAGGTGGGGGAATGACAACGAACAACTGTGTAGAGAAAGTGCAAAACTAGTCATACATGGTTAGCTTTGCACCACTTGCCTATGGCTACATAACAAACACCTTCAAAATTGCAGTGTCGTACAACTGTAAGCATTTATTTCACATGCATATACTCATTGTCTGGGAGTCACTAGCGTGGCTGGGTAGCTCTACAAGTTGTGTGTCTGGTTAGGCTTGGCACTCTTATGTGTTGGACTTGTGTCTGTTCCACTTATTTCATTCTGAGAGCCAGACTGACAGAGAAAAAATTACCCAGCATCTCAAAGGAAATTTTTCTCATAGTGAGAATAGAGGTGTAAGAGGGTAAACTAAGATCTATCACATTGTCACACCTTTACCCACACTCCATTGTCTACAGCAAGGCACATGCCACACCCCAAAGTGAAGGGACTAGACAGCATGCGATGATTTTGGTGGAGAAACTTCCAAATTGCATGGTAAATAGTGCAGATGGGGGGTGGGTAAAATATAGGGTCCAACAATACCATCTACCAGAGCATAAATAGTCAGGTGAAAACAAAATGTATGGTGGAAGGGGTGATTAAAAATGGATTGGGGAAAAAAGGTATAACCAAAATTAAGATTTAACATCATTGTTTTTGAAATGGATCTAGTAAGTTCTACACATATGTAAACAATTTTCTCTCAAAAGTCAAGATGCATTCATCAATGCACCTTTAGTCTGTAGGCACTACTTCAGTTTATTCATCTTTTAAAATTCCCTTTCTACTAAATGGCGAGTTTTAATAATGCGAGAAAATTTCAATAGAAAGAGAATCAACTCTGCTTCTTGTAACGTGAAAGAAACTTGCAAAAAGAATGCTGTGTTTATCTCTTTTCACAAGGCTATTGTAAGAAAATTATAGCTTCTGAAAAGAAGAATTATTATAACAACATGTCCTTAATTTAAGCACAATGATGAAGGGTGAGGGTGTGTGGAGAATAATGAACACTGTACATTGGTAAATAAACACAAATCAGAAGAGTTATCTTTAAACTTGAACTAAAATAATTATTGAGAATAAGTGAAAACAGTTTGTGGGCCTCCAGGATTGAAATCTTTAGGACTTTCTCAAAGGAAACGTTCATCACTAGCTGAACCAAACAATCTACTACTGTTTAATTTTTGGACTGAAAGCATATATGGTGCTTTTTATCACAATGACAGTGAAATTTATCATTTTCTACCTAAAAGCTATAATAAGTGTACTCAAATCAACCAGTCTTTCCTTTCAAATAACTCAACTGTAAATTGTCCTTGACCAGTCAGACAAACACCAAACAACCCCTCGTTAATCTGCCAGTGACGAACAGTTCACTTGTCATTCATTTTCAGAGGGGACATGTCAGTGGCGATGATGCTTCCTGTGTCACAGTCTTCAAGCCAACTATTCCTCTATTGCTCAACATCTCAGTGCAATGTTATGCAATGACACACAGACTTCCCTTATTCATCTATTAGTGTGGTATGTGGGTTTTAACATCAAAGGCGTTCCACGATCAAATTGGAAAATACATATAAAAAAACTCAAGAGCGTGTCTGCAAAGTAGGTGAAAATAACAACAAATCAGCGGGAAGGCATTCTTGTGTGATTGGGAGAGCTCACTGAGTCCAAATCTAAACTATTTTCTATACCCCCTGCACAATATTTTCAGAATTTATGAGTGTTTTAAAATAATCTTACTACCATTTTTGTAAGAATTGGAATTTTTCAGTAATTTTTAGTGTACATTGAGATGTCAGGCAGCACTGAACAGGTAACGGAAAGTAGAACAAGAATTTTGGCTTGATTTTCAATGCAAAAGGGTTATTTTCTCCAGTGGAAAAGCTGAAATAAAATCATTATATTCTGTTATCACTAAGTGCAAAAACTTACTGGTGCCAATGGACTGCAGTCTCTCAATAAGACTGGAAGTAGCTCACAAGGTGGACTCAAGATGAGTAGCATTTAGGAAAGAATGTAAAAATAGGAGGTCTCTAGTTGAAGAGTTGGTATACATGAGAAATGGGAATGTTTGTTTAAATCATACTTTGAATAAGTGCTTGTTCATTTTCATATGGTTTGTGGGACGTAAATCCTGCCCAAGGGTTTGGTAAGGAGAGATACAGTGTGGAATAACACACGTTCAGAACTTGCTAGACTCATATAATATTTTCCAGGACTATTGATTTCTTTTATTGAAATTGCTGCCCATCTGCGATTTTCAAGCATTATTTTATGTTTACCATCAGACAAGGAGATCCAACACATTTAACCTAAGATATATGAACTATTTATGTAAAAGATGACTTTTGAAGATAATGAATTAAAGTTTTTATATTTCTGTACACTTGTCTTTTCTAAATGTTATTAGCTATTATAATTGCTAAAAAAAACAATTGGTAGCAAAATAATTGCATGGTATTCTTGAGAAAGATAATGAGAATTGAAGAATACATGTTTGTCCCTCTTACACATTTAATACTATGGCGATTGAAGACTTCTGGCAAGATATTCAGGAGCCATAAAGGCCTGGAACACTGAGGCTGTATAATAGGAGGAATTCAGAAAACCAGAAAAATTTATTTATTTTTCTTTTTTAATTGTTGTTCTTGTACAGTTTTCTGTCTTTTACTCCCATCCCAGCCCACTGCCCCAGCCCTTCCCAACTTCCCCTAGTTTTTGTCCGTGTCCTTTATACTTGTTGCTCTAAACCCTTCCCCTTTTCTGCTGAAATTCCCTCCCCTCTCCCCTCTGGTCACTGTCAGCCTGTTCTCGATTTCAGTGTCTTTGGTTATATTTTGCTTGTTTGTTTGTTCTGTTGATTAGGTTCCTGTTAAAGGTGAGATCATATGGTATTTGTCTTTCACCGGCTGGCTTATTTCACTTAGCATGATGCTCTCCAGTTCCATTCATGCTCAGTTAGCTGGATATATTATCAAACAGCTTGGATTTTGGAAACATTCAGATGATGGAATTTTCATTTTTCATTGGTATGTTTCACCCCAATCTCCATTTCCTTACCAATTTATACTTTTTGTTAAGTACCTTTTAGCTGTTAAAAACCAGTTATCTTCTGCCTCTGCTCTTCATCATAAAAGCCTTAAAGGATAAATAATTATGCTGAAAACAAATCAGTAGCATCACCAGGGCACAGAACAACATACTGAAACCAGAATGAATTTCTTTTACATCGTAATCTCATTAAGATTTATTAAATCCAAATTAAATTTCAGTTAAGATTGATGCTGCGGTCTTCTCACAGGATCTTAAAATTTGCTTATGCCAACACTCAGATCAAAGTCCATGCTCCTTGAGAACAAAGGCCCACATATTTGCGTATTTGGTCTAGTGGTTGAGCCATAGTCATAAAAGTTGAGTTGACTCAAGATTGGTTCATCTATTTGTGACCCCATTTAAAAACCCCATTTTCAATTCTCAGTACTATGCTCTTCAATTACTGATTTCCAAAGTAGGTGCAGCTAGTCTCAGAAGATTTGTTAAAATAATTGTTATATTCTACAACCGAATTCTTACACTGTCCAAGTGACTGACACCAAAGCTTGTTTTCTTTAACACTGGCTCATACACAGCGTGGCTGGTTTTCACTCCTGCCTCTGGGCGTGCACTATGACATACTGGCAAGGACATGGGAAGAAAAGCCCACGCTTGTAGAGTATTGCTAAATAATGCACATAAGTGAAACGACACAGCTAATTCAAAGGGTGGTAATGCTTAAATGAAGCAATATTGGCTTTTGTTATGCAAATTAATTTTATGCTGCTTAAATTTTCTTCCCCTCTAAGCATCCATACCAAATAAGCACTCCTTGAAAGTGACCAATAAAAATGCTGACACATTTCATTATGGGGCATTGCTATTGTTTGAATATCATCCGTCACTTCCCATTACTTTGATGTCACACAGCATTTTGATGCAGTTTGATGTGACAAGTCACTGAACAATGTCATTGACAAAAATTCTGAGTTTAATCTATTTTTCTTTAGGCTATTTTTGCAGAACAGAAAAACTTTAGCAATATTGTTTTGAAATAAATTTATTTAGTTCTCACATTTTGAAACATTTAAAATGGCAGAGCAAATGGTCCATGAATCAGAATGTGTGGCTGACAGGGGCATAATGTGTTGCTATATGAATGGATTACAGGTACAATATTTTACAGCTCCTTTATCTCTATTCAGAATATTCAAAGTTTCCTGGGTCAACTGCTGCTTATTTATTCAAATTTATATTGACTAGATTCAGAAAGCAAATCTGACAAAATGATTAATTAGACTTTATAGTTCATTGGCAGGCTGTAGTTTAATAGAATTAGCAGAGCTCAAGTTCATCTTTAAATACTATTATAGTCTTCATATTAAAAATGTCAAATTATATTTTTCAGTTGTTACAAAATCTAAGATGACTTATTCTAAACTTACAGCAATGACAATGAAACACTCAACAGGACACCTTATTTAATACACAACTTCCACAGCAATAAGAATATTTTCAGAAAATTTATCCAGTGGATCAAGGTGTATAGATTTGCATTTTAAATTTAAAATGTTTCTGAATACCCTATGATACCACAACAAAAATATTGGCACACTATATTTATCTCCACCAAATTGAAAAAATTACAACATAATCATTCAATATCTAAAATTATGTGTCTGACCTTGTTTATTGTCCTACATGTGTCTTGGAAAGAAGTTGCATGTAAAGTGATATTTTATACATCATATTATATTCACAATACTAGTTAATTTTAATTACATATTCTTTTTTAAAAGGCTTTTATTTATTTTATTTTTAGAGAGACAGGAAGGTAAAGGAGAAAGAGAGGGAAACATCAATGTGTGGTTGCCTCTTGCATGCCCCCTACTAGGCACCTGGTCTGTAACCCAGGCACGTGCCCTTATTGGGAATAGAGCCAGTGACACTTTGGTTTGCAGGCCAGTGCTCAATCCACTGAATTACACTAGACAGGGCTAGTTACGTATTCTCATAGGAAAACATGTTTAAACACATAATGAAGCGATTCCTTTCAGAATAACAATATTGATTTTATGTATAAGAGATATATAAAATTAAGCACTGAACTCTCAACTTTTTTTTAACCTCATAACCTACTTCCACAGACTTCTGCATCTGATTTTACGATGACTGTATCTTTCCCATTGCTCAGGTCAAACACCTTTGAGTCATTTTTTAATCTTTATTTTCTACCATATACATGCCAATAGAAAATCTTGTTAGCTATACATTCAAAATATATTTGAATCAAACCATTCTGGACCACTTCCATTTTTTAATCCTGGTCTAAATCACCATCATCTTTCACCTGTGTACCTGTGATAGCCTTCTCATTTCTTCTCCTGCTTCCATCTGTACTCTCCTATAGTGTACACCGCACAGCAGAGTTGATCCTTCTAATAAGTCTGATCATGTCATTTCTGTGCTCAAAACCCATTTTACTTAGAGGAACATTCTGTGCACTTGAAATGGCCTACAATGTCCCTCATGATTGGCTCGTTCGTACCCATCTCATTCCTCCTTGATCTCATCTGTTTGCATTTTTCTTCTCACTCTGTTTCAGCCTCACTACTAGCGAGGCTAATAGTCTCACTAATAGTCCAATCATATGCTCACCTTAAGACATTTGTACAAGCTTTTGGCTCTGCTTGAGATGCTCTTCCTTAGGTATTTCCTTGGTAGCATCCCACAGTATTTCTTATTTTTACTGTTTAACATTTCTTTCCCCTGCTAAATTATAAGATCCATGAGGCTAAGGATCATTGCCTGTATTACCTCTCCAACATCAAAAGAGTGACTGTATTCTATAAAGAGTTGCTGACTTAAAAGTTTGTGGGTATAAAACAAATTAGTAACCTCACATAAAGATGGTAGGATTCCTAGGACAGAAGCGTGTAACAAAGCAAGCCTACTAGATTCTGAGTGGTGTACTTTCAAACTCCCTTGACTTTTGATACTCTGTAGATTTGAAGGTTGTAAGCATCACGGCGACACTGTAATTGAGCACTGCTGGTCTTCTCTTCAAATCTCATGTTCATGAACCAAAATAACCAAAATCCTCATTATTTCCCAGTTGCCAAACTATCCCAAAAGGATTTTCCAAAAAATTTTGGGCAGTCTATTAGTTCAAACACCTTAACCCAGGGCTGTCAAACTCATTTTCACCAGGGGCCACATCAGCCTCGCGGTTGCCTTCAAAGGGCCAAATGTAACTTTAGGACTGTATAAATGTAACTGCTCCTTAACTAGAGGCAAGGAGCTTGGCAATGCCACCAGATAGAAACAAGGTGCTGGGCTGATAAAATAAGATGGAGGCCTTGTGTTTGCCACCTGTGGCGTAAGCCTTCCTCATTGGCTGGGCATCCTCACCACCCAGCCTCACATAAGTAAACATAAAGCACATGGACACTGTCATATGTCTTTGTCCTAAAAGGGGAGATGATGACTGTATCTCAGTCCCTTTATTCATGAAAAAGACAAAAATAAGTGTGGCACTTTTTTGGTTTGTTTATCTTGGTGAGAAGTACCATTCAATTTGAGAGTTGTGATTTGAAGTTTGAAATTGTCACATTCTTTTCTTACACTCACAAAAAAAGCTGAGTCAAATGCATTAAAAATAGTTTCTCTTCCCAATCATCACACATTTTTATCATAACGTGACATCTATATCTACATGTCCGACAGAAAAATATCAAGTTCATTTGCTATCCAGAAGCTTTTTTTAACTTCTTATTTGCTTTGATTCCTCTTGAGGGAAAAAATGCCTATTTTGAAAACTAACCTATCAAAGCTCCTACAAGGGAGGGACATTTCAAAGTATAATAACTCAGAAATACTGCAAAATATTACAACTTATCAGATGCTCCACTTTTCTTTTAAATTATATTTTATTGATTATGCCATTACAGTTGTCCCATTTCTCTCCCATCATTCCCCTCCACCCTGCACACCCCCTCCCACCCACATTCCCCCCTTTAGTTCATGTCCATGTGTCATAAGTTCTTTAGCTTCTACATTTCCCACACTATTCTTGCCCTCCCTCTGTCTATTTTCTACCCACCATCTATGCTACTTATTCTCTGTACCTTTTCCCCCTCTCTCCTCCTCCCACTCCCCTGTTGCTAACCCTCCATGTGATCTCCATTTCTGTGTTTCTGTTCCTGTTCTAGCCGTTTGCTTAGTTCACTTTTGTTTTAGGTGTGGTTGTTAATACCTGTTAGTTTGCTGTCTTTTTACTTTAAAAAAGATATTTTTTATCTTCTTTTTCTTAGATAAGTCCCTTTAGCATTATTCATATAATAAGGGCTTGGTGATGATGAACTCCTTTAACTTGACCTTATCTGAGAAGCACTTTATCTTCCCTTCCATTCTAACTGACAGCTTTGCTGGATAGAGCAATCTTGGATGTAGGTCCTTGACTTTCATGACTTGAATACTTCTTTCCAGCCCCTTCTTGCCTGGAAGGTCACTTTTGAGAAATCAGCTGACAGTCTGATGGGAACTCCTTTGTAGGTGACTGTGCCCTTATTCCTTGCTGCTTCTAGAATTCTCTCCTTCATTTGAATCTTGGCTAATGTCATTATGATGTGCCTTGGTGTGTTCCTCCTTGGGTCCACCTTCTTTGGGAGTCTCTGAGCTTCCTGGACTTCCCAGAAGTCTATTTCCTTTGCCAGATTGGGGAAGTTCTCCTTTATTATTTGTTCAAATAAGTTTTCCACTTGTTGCTCTTCCTCTTCCCCTGCTGGTAGCCCTATAATTCAGATGTTGGAACGTTTAAAGATGTCCTGGAGGTTCCTAAGCCTCTCCTCTTTTTTTTGAATTCTTGTTTCTTCATTCTTTTCTGTTTGGTTGTTTGTTTCTTCCTTCTGGTCCCCTCCATTGATTTGAGTCCCAGTTTTCCTCCCATCACTATTGGTTCCCTGTGCATTTTTCTTCATTTCACTTATTGTAGCCTTCATTTTTTCATCTAATTTATGACCAAAATCAACCAATTCTGTGAGCTTCCTAATCACCAGTGCTTTGAACTGTGCATCTGATAAGTTGTCTATCTCTTCATCGTTTAGATGAATTAGCTCTGGGGCTTTGATCTGTTCTCCTGTTTGAGCCATTTTTTTTTTTTTTGGTCTGGTCATGACTGTTACGTACTGAGGGGCAGAGCCTTAGGTGTTCACCAGGGTGGGGCAACCCAGTCACTGGATTGTGATGCTGTATGTGGGGGTGGGGTCCGAGAGGGAACAATGGCACTTGCTCCGCTCTCTCTTGGATTCCAGTCCCTTCCGCCACTTTCCCCAAGCAAATTGGGCCCTTCTGGTGCTAATTTCCGTGTGGGTGGGCTTGTGTATGTTCTAGGACCCTGTGGGTCTCTCCAACAAAGTCTCCTGTGTGACTGGGATTCTCTCCTGGCACTTCAATCTCCACAAGTGTTTTCAATCGGTGTTTTTAGTCTTTATTTCCTGGCACTGGGGCCCTGCACTGCACAGTCTGTCTTGCTGCCCATTTTCACTTGGTTTATCTGCACATGAATGTGTGACCGTGGTCAGCCGCCTTGTACGCCTCGCTTGGTCTGCTCATTGCTTCCCCACACTTGGTAACCGTCTCCTGTTTGCCCAGGACCACTAGCCACTGCTTTTTCCTGCTGCCACCCCTCTCCGCTGGCCGCCGACTCTGCCCCTCTTACCAGTCTGGGTAATTGGTTGTCGGACTTCTGTACAATTCAATTTTTCTATCTGTTCTGGTTGGTTTTGGGGGGGTTCTATATTTTTGTTGTCCTTAATCTTGGTTGTGAGAGGAGACACAGTGTGTCTACCTATGCCTCCATCTTGGCTGGAAATAGATGCTCCACTTTTATATGTGGACTTCTCTCTCAGATCTCCAACAATATTCTAAAAAATATCCTTCAGCTGAAAGTGACCTTTTGCATCATTTTCCAACTTTGCCTTAAGTGTCTTTTTATCATCTTCCAGTCTCCAAAATAATATATTAGTTTTGAAATTTAAATGATCTGTTTTGAGTTAATATATGTACGTATGTATTACCCTTTCCTAATTTTCAGCAATGAAATCCATATGGTCTAGTTGCAATTAATCCCAATAAATTTTGTACTTTACTTGACTTTGTCATATGTGCAGGTAGAAAGCTGACAGAAAGTAGAGCAATAGAAAAGCCCCTATTATCAAAGGCATATAGGAACATTTGCGCTTCAGAGAACAGAATGCCAGGAACGGGGGGGGGGAACCCCAGAGAATAATGGGACCCTGAAGTCATAGTTTTGCATTCCCTACTTCATGTGGGAAAATCCTGTGATATTTCTTTCTCTTTTGATCTCCTTTGGGTAAATAGTTTGAATTCAGGATTTTGTACCAAATCTACAAATTTCTGCCTCAAACGGAGCCACACAGGTTGCTGTCATTTGTGGCTGAATCAGAGTAACCTTCCGCAAACCATCTTCCCTGGTGCAGAGATATGTGGCAAACTCAAAACCCATGCAGGAGAAACCCCATTCTCCGATACAATCAAGGCAAGTAATTAGTCTGGGACTCAAAAAATATTACTAAAAGCAAAGAATCTCTGAAAAGTTTACAATATACTCTATATACTTTGCTGTTTTGTGTTTGCTAAATGCCTAAAATTCAATTCACTCAACAGTCTTTGATACATAGAAAATAGTGTTTGAATGAAAGTCAGCTCAGAGAAAACATATAACACAACTATAACCCATTATTCTATAATTTTCAATTTCCTTAAAGAAAATGGGATGTTAAAGGACAGTTTCAAATCAGGCTGATTACAAAATGTGTTTAGAATTTTACAGATTTACATTTTTTCTCTTTATTGCTTTACAACAATTAACCAACACATACTTTTATTGAATCTTTCCAAAGCATTTAAATCAGTTTTTATAAAAATAATGTGTTCATTTTCATGCTCATTTGCTAGCATTTCGCATAAAAGGCAAATATGTAATTACAGTAAGAAGTACAATTGCTATAACAGGTTTTCAGGAAAGATGGAATAGATTATTGCTAAGCATGTAACTCATCTGATGGAATAGTAAATGAATAAGCGTATCATACAGGATGGTCTATTTATTGCACAAGTCAATGTGTAGTTATTATTACTAGATTTTAAACAGGGAAATGAACATGTTGGTACATACAGTCAGTTAAGTAGATGCAGATGGAGACACAGAATCCATATATTCCTCTATGCCCCCAATTAAGACAAGAGAGTGGTTTTTACACTTTAAACTTTTTTTTTTTAAATCTGGTGCTTTTAAATTACCAGAAAAGCAAAACAATGCAAGCATGCATAAATTTAAAGGCAAATGTGCACCTACTCACCAACTGTATTCTTCTCAGTTTAACAACTCAGAATACATCATCCCATGTGTTTATCCATATTCACACCAACATTTATAAGCATGTGTGCACTTATACAATATTTTGTTTGTATTGAAATAGAAATCATCTCATGAATAGTAGTAATACTCTGGAATCTTTTTAGACCTCCATTGCTGGAAATACTCAAGGGGGTTAATCTACCAATGGAGGCAAAGAGCTACCAAAAAAAAAAAAAGAAAAAAAAAAGAAAAAAATGGCTGTAGGAAATCCTCCTACAACAAGGGTTACCCTAAATGCAAATAGACTGAATTCACAAACAAAGGCACGAAGTAGCCAACTGAAAGTCACCATAGCTTCTGAGCACACCTAAAGTTGAATCTGAAACAGGCTCCAATGGAAAGGTAAAAAGCTCACAATAGTTTTAACCAAGTTCCAAGTATTTTTAGATACATCATCATAGTTTCAGTACTACATATTTACCATTGTGCAATTCAGAAAACAAGAAAGCCATCTCAGCATTTTCTATTTTTTTTAATACAAAGGATCATCTCTTGATTTAGATTTGTATCAACTGATAGACTTAACTTCATCACTATGTAAGATGATGGGAGAAATAATTTATTACATTCTGTCACTCTTTCTAGAGAAGAATAATCTTCTTCCTTAGTATTATAGTGGCTTTCAAGAAAATCAATCAACCATAGAACATGTCATATGACTATCTTCTGATGTTAACAAAGCATTCTGTAATAAGGAGATTTCATGTATTGTATTTATAAACAGAATAAAAACTGCTTAAAAGGATGTAATATTTGTAATTTCTGATAATATTATAGTTTAAAATTCTTAATTGTATGGTTTTCTTTGTAAAGAATAAATATTTGAATATAGCAATGTGTGTTTTTCTCATTGACTCTATAAAATTACTTAAGAAGATGTACAAATACATCTCATGCAATACTTATATTACTTTTAAGAAAAAATAGAATCTTTATGATAATAAGTTATTCAATATTGGTACTTACCATATAAAAATAATTTCTCTTGTAATTTTACAGACCATGTGGTGATAGAACAACTTAAAAATTTTTGAAAGGAAAATATTATGACATACTAATTGCTATAATAGTATCAAACTTTATTTCAAATGTAGACAGTTTTCTGGTTATATATCCAGTGAGTAATCTAAACTATCTCTGATAGGGCTCAGATCAACTATACTGTATTTTTCAGACTATAAGATACACCCCCTAATTTGGGAAAATAATGATTGTTAATGCTGCTGTTCACTTCTGTTTACATTTACATTGGTAAAATATTATATTATTTGTATTATTAAATATTTTACCACAGTTTTTGCTTCAAAAAATTTTTTCCTACTTTCCTCCTCTAAAACCTAGGTGCATCTTATAGTCCGAAAAATATGGTACTTCATTACATCAACATTACCAATGATAAGAAAAGAAGACATTGACTACATCATTGAACTATTTAGAAGTATGACTGAATAATGACTTATGTTAGGTCATCACACTCAGTTTGGTGATTGAACTAAGCATGTCTTAACTGCATAGATGTGCTTGGTTCAATCGAGCATCGAGCATCTGGAAGCATAGAGAATCTTTCATGAAATAAATCAGAAATTATCTTCTCTATTTTCTGGCACCCTAGTCATAGTTATTTAATTATATATGTCAAACACTTAATTCTGTGCTGAAATTGGTTTGATACACCGAATACTATTAATGTTAATATATTTGGATAGTCCAAAAGTGAAAGAAGATTTCTAGGATTCTTGCTCCAGGAAACAGTGAAAGGAGCTATATCTGCAAAATGTTATTTTATGAAAGTAGAAGACATGCAAATTCCCTAAAAACATACAGGCACACTCTTTTTAACACAGTCACATCCACAAATGACATACAATATTGAGATTTAAAATTTTTCAGTTTTTGTTGATATCCAGTTTCACTACCAAGGTCAGATGGAAAAACAAAATTATCTGACTATATCTCACTTATTAAATAAGAATTTAAATTATCAGTAAGAGAAAAATGTACCTGATTGTACCCAGATATTTTTAAAGTTCAGTTTATAAGCTTCTGCAAATAGAGCTAACTTGATGCACTGTTAGAACTATAAAATTTACAGCTAGTTCTATCATGTGTTGTTTATTTATATACAGTTAATCAGGTTGTTTTTCATTTTACCTTATTTCTCTTTTTGAATTCTACAAATAGCATCCTTGTCCTCAGAGAGTCATCCAACGGGAGTTGGGTTTTTAAAAAGTCAGTTAGGTTGTTAGATTACTTATCAGGATATACTGGTGAGTTATTTCATGTCCTTATGGGACTGAATTAGATTGCTAAAGTACAACCTTTACAATCTATCACTTTCTCGGGTCTTTTAAGTGCCATTGATATCATCCTGGAAATTTCAATCACCACGGTGAGGATTGGTTTTGGGCATTATTGATGTCCGTAATATGGTGATATGTCAAGGCAACAATGTCATCTTTGTGTGGTTCCCAGTTTGTGTAGGTATTAAAGGAAATGAAATGGGAGATAAAGCAGTCAAAGAGGCTTTGTAAAATCATTCAGGAGTATCAAATATTTAATGATTTTAAAAGGAATATAATTTATTACAAAAGAGGGAACAGACGCCAAATCACGTAACTAAGTAATGAAAGTTAAACACATTTACATGAATATAAAATATTATAAAACTTATATTTATTTATGAAACTTATTTCTTAAAATAGCCAGACATATTATTTTGTGAGGATCCCAATATTGTAAGTGCCATCAAAATTTTTATTCAATGGGCTGCCTAATAGTTATTTTTTTCTAATTGAAACGATATGGACTTGTGAGCAGATAGCGTATTATTTTCTTTTTCCAGAAGTTGAACATGTAATTATGAGCTTATACTAGCATTTAATAGAATAAATAGCATCAGTAAACAATAAATGGATTGTTAGTATAATTAATGAATGACATTATTTTTAAATAGTTCCCAGAATATTATTGACTTAGAAATGTTAATAATTTGAGCAATGTACACCTACTTACAAACTAAAACATAAATACAATATAGCTCTTTTCTTTCCTGGAAATCCTAAAATTACTAGAATAGAGTCAATAATTCTTTTGAAAAATTAGATTATTTTTAAAGCCACATAATTTAGAAGTTTCTAAGTAAAACAAATGGTTTTGTTTCAACTGGTTGTTCTGGCACTATATGTAAGTGCACGTGCATATATGTGTGTATGTGTGTGTGTACATTCTTAGTCATGTACTACATATGTTTAAGTTTCCTTAATGAATTACATTGTACCATGGTATAGTCACAAGGCTGATAAAATTGCCCTTTAGCCCACGAGAAGTAGCCTGATTCTCACTTGAGAGGCTCAGTGACAGTTTTGGTGTTACTGCATCAGTATTCCCCACTCTGCAGTCCCAGGTAAGACTTTCCTAGAAAATGAAGGAACAAAGCACATCAACGGTATGATACAATGGCTGGAGGAAAGGCAGAGAAGGAAAAATATGATAAACCACTGACAGAAATATTTTCTTAACAGTCTTGTTTTAAAAGATTTCTTGAGTAGAACTAGTCACAAACATCATTGTGTGAATGTCACAAAGTCGGTAATAACGTACCTCTGTCTATGCATATGACTTCGTAAGGCAGGTTTACCTTTTATAACTTGCAACCTGTATCAAGCCCCCCTTTCAGCTTTGCACTTGTTTTTAGTTCCTGGTGTTTAAAATTTTCCAAACTAAATTTTCTTCACATTGCCTCTATTTGTTATCAGCAACATAGTTGCTCTGAACCTGTCACTGCTGAAGCTGGTGCTACTACCACCATTACCGCTACCCTTTCCCTATGCTTTCTCTATTCTCCATCTTCATTTATGTATTTACTTATCAATTTGTTATACCAGACTCTGTGATTTACACTCCTTTGAAATTCCTTGGAGTGCTTTCCTGGCATGTAACAGCAAAAACCATAGAAAGTACTAACTAGTATTAACTGAGCCATCATGACACATGAAGAACCATTCAAATGTTGTCATACATAGTATTTCTAATTAAATATTTCATTGTTTTTGCTATTACAGTTCTCCCAATTTCTCCCCCTTTTGCCTCCCTCCACCCAGCCCACCCCCCACTGGGAGTGAGGGGTATATTACTATTAACGCTCCCATTTTATAGGTGAAGAAATTGAAGGTCAGTAATGTGAATTAACTTTCTGATTCATAAGTGGAATTAAATTCATTGCTCAATAAGCTTAACAAATGCACTAAACTCTAAACTGCGTTTTGAAAAGTCAACACATTACTTCTTTTACTAGGCATTAATTTAATAGCATGCTACTGTGTCTTGGAGTAAAAGGAAAGAGAAATACAGGCATTCTACCTGACAGGAAAGGTACGAATGCAACAACAAAGCTATTTCCTATAACTGATCTGATATTCCTGACTCTCCACCTGTTGAGTGGCAATAGTAAAAATAAACAAACAAATTTCTAACTTGTCAATTTACTAGATTTCAGTATTTTTCAGTGAAACACTTCCTTTTGACTAATACTGTTTTCTATAAATTCTTACTTTCAGATGTGTACACACACACATACACACACACTCGCCATGAATTTCTTCACAAAAAAAGCATCTTGGGTAAATGGTGGGAGCGATGCAGGAGGAGGCACAGGAAGAACTCTGAGAGTGAGCTGCTGCTGGCCATTGGCTAGAGTCCTGGTTGACAGGCAATGCCTTTTAGCACTTAAGTAGGGAAAATAGTAAATCAAGGCAGGAAGGAGGAGCGAAACATGTCTCACCCGTAGACCCAGTAATCCTGAGCCTGGTCTGATAAGGCTGACAGGCATCGTAACCACAAGTGAAACTATGATAGTGCAGAGACCTTGAAAGGCTGTGTGTATCAGCTCCAGTAGCTGGAAAAGGAAACCCTGAGACGGTGTGTTCATCCCAAGGCCTGGAAGGGGGATGGGAGGGGCCACAGCACCCAGAGAAAAAGCCCATGAAACAGCTTTGGGTAACTGCCTGCCTGCTCACGTATGTAAGAACAAAGGAAGTCTGGAGCAAGATAAGGATCCGGGCTAACAGGCCCCCTACCGGTACTTGTGTTTGGGATGTCACATCTCCCCCTGGAAAGGTGGCACCACCTTTACCCACCAATCAATATGTAACTCCTCACCTCTACCCCGCCCACTAGATCAGTTAGTTCTCAGAACAAAGGACTCTTTCTCTTGGGTCTTTTGGCCCTTTTGTACATGATGGGGGGCTGGCCAATTGGCCTCTGGCCACCCAGGTGGTGGCCTCCTGAACCCTTGCCACCATTTCTTTTGCTCTCCCATTAGAACTTAGCAGTAATAAACTTTGCTTGCATGCTAATAGTCTTACTGATCTGTAATTCTTTACCATGTCAGCAAGAAGAACCAGGTTTCTTCTGTTAACAGGAGGATTTGCTTGGATGACTTCATGGTAATGGTATGAGTATATGAGTGGGGGTTGTACATTACTGAAAAAGTCTTAGCTCTTGAACAGCTGATTTGGCACAATCCCTGGGCCATTTTCCCAGCCCCACCCCCATCCCTGGCGTAGGCATCTTCATCTTCAGACAGGTCTCTGTTTGTTGCCCTGCTCAGGCTTTACCACACATCTGCGTGTCGCACTGGATATGGGAAACCTCTGCATGCCATGTGAAGTCCTTGCTAAGTCAGAAACACCATCTTGGGTCTATTTATTTATCCTTGCCACAATTGTGTCATCATTACTGCCACCACCACCAGCCACCGACAATATTGGTGGTCTCTTTACAGATTTCTAAGTAGAGTATGAGTCAGAGGTCTTGCTAGAACCTGGAAACCAATGCATCCCATATGTTAGTACTTGTGTATCATACTTCTGAATATATCCATATTCCTACAGTTTCTTGGGCAACAGGCCCCCCTTTTTTAAAAAAAGATTTTTGTCAGACTACCACCGTAGTCAAGTTCTTCTCTTTCAACAGGTAACTGTTTAAAAATTATATTTGTTGTTTATGCTATTACAGTTGTCCCAATTTCCCCCTTTTGCTCCCCTGCACCCCGTGGCTCCCCAACTCCATCAGGCAATCCTCACACCATTGTCCATGAGCAGGGGTCATGCATATATGTTGTTTGACTAATTCCTTCACCTTTTTTCAACCAGTTCTCCTCCTCCCTCCCTCCCCTCTGACAGCTGTCAGTCTGTTCCACATTTCTATGCCTCTGGTTCTATTTTTCTCATTAGCTTACTTTGTCCATTAGATTCTACATATGAGTGAGATCACATGGTATTTGCCTTTCTCTGACTGGCTTATTTCACTTAACATAATAGTCTCCAGGCCCATGCATGCTGAAACAAAAGGTAAGATTTCCTTCTTTTTTACTGTAGTGTAATATTCCATTGTGTAAATGTCCCACAGCTTTTTTACCCACTCATCTACTGATGGGCATTTTATATATCAATACTGCTATCATAAAGAGAAAGTACAATAACATCCTGGCTTACTATTGGAACAAAAAATAAGGTACCTAAGAATAAATTTAACCAAGGACATAAAAGCCCTATACTGAGAAAATTACAAGACACTGAGGAAAGAAATTGAGACAACACAAATGAATGGAAGCAGTCTTGGTGGTAGGCTGGGATTTGGATGGGCAGCTTAAAATTCAGTGAACATATCGAGATGGAAAGAGAACAGCATCTGATTGCAATGTATTACTCTCCCCACCCACATCAACAAATGCACACAGTCACAAGCTACCCGGTATATATTTAAATGTTTGTGAGCTTG
Organism: Anoura caudifer; assembly: GCA_004027475.1. Taxonomy (NCBI): domain Eukaryota; kingdom Metazoa; phylum Chordata; class Mammalia; order Chiroptera; family Phyllostomidae; genus Anoura; species Anoura caudifer. Next base: position 20,692 of record PVKU01002374.1, read on the forward strand.
AAGAAATAAACACAGCCAGGAACTGGAGCCTTGCTTTCCCCTGGATCTTGTAGGACATTCCAATTGTGGGGAAATGTGACAGGAAAGTAAAAGACAAGCTTATTTTCAGGCTCCTGTTCTGTCCTCTTTGCACTTAGCTGTTTTCTGACAGAATTTCCCGTAGGTTATGCTAGATGTTTTTGTAAAGTGCAGTGTGTCTACAGAAGGTCATATTTTCTCTCATTTTGTGCCTTCACTCTGAAAACCAAAGGGGAGTAGGATCAAGGGTGGGAAGTGGGGATGGCTGGGGTGGGGGGAGTGGTGGGGGGGAAATGGAGACAACTGTGCTTGAACAATAATAAAAAATGTGAAAAATGTAATTCATAATTTTTTTATTTTCTAAATAACATATTTATTTAATCAAAAGTTAAAAAAATAAAAATAAAAATCCTTTACGCTTTCTGTTCATTTACATGGTCAATATAAATATGCTTCTACATGTTACTAATCAGGTGAATGAAACCGAAATAATTGAAATTTGAAGTATTTGCAATTGTTTTTTTAAATTTCCCACATCCCAAAAGATTTCTTTGTGATACTGAACTTCACATTGATATAATACAATACTAACGCATTTTCTATAGATATACTAATTGTCCTTGATGTGTTCTCCTTGCAACCAATAAATCCTTTAAAAGAATAGATATAATAAAGTCCGAGGCTGAATGATAGATCATACATTTAGCATTTCTAATACTTTCATAACCTGGAGCATATATATATATATATATATATATATATATATATATATCACAAAATAGCGTGAAAAATATAAGGTGCTTAAGAAAAAATTTGAAAACTTGTGTTATTACATTTTTTCTCAAATATGTTTTATAGTATTAACCTGTTGATAAATGAAACTTTCTGCTGAGAACAGTTTATCACAGTATCCATTTTAGAAATTATTTTCTAATCTTAGAAAATGTTTTAGCACACTCTAGTGGCATACTTTGTAATTTAGCATAAAATAAAACGTCCTGTTGCTTATAATACATTAAACTAATAGGCTTTGCATGTAATTTATCTTATAGTAATAATACAGAAATATTCTACAATAAATGATTTGCTACAAGTATTTGTAATTTATAATTTGTTGTCATTTTACATCACTTACTGTGAGATTTATCTAGTACTTAATAATTCACTGAATCATCTCCTATTTTTTAAGTTAAAAATAATATGACTTCATTTGAACTACTTGTTTTTATATATCTGATATGAAGTCACCAACAAATACTAACATTTATGGTATGGGTGGGATTTTGTAATACTTGTTATCCTTTTCCCCCAAGTCAGAAACGGCTTCAGGGCATTCTTGGAATTAGCCAAATCATGAGGTTAAAGGGATATTTCTTCAGATAGCCATGTCCAGCCACAGCTTTTGACCCCGATGACAAGCAGTTACAATCTAATTACAAAGTTAGAAGGTAGAACCCATGTAAAACCATCTCCACTTGTGACACTAACCACAACTTTGGAAGTTTCCCCAAACCATCCTCAGACTGATAATTCTTTAGAAAGACTCACAAAGCTCATTGCAACCTACTGTGGATTATTGCGATGAATTGGTATAGGAAATTAGCCAGAAGAAGAGACACATGGAGCAGAATCTGAAAGGGTTTAAATGCAAACCAACATTGTTTTCAGGGTATGTTATCTACTGTCTTAGTCAGTTTAGGCTGCTCTGGCAAAAAGTCACAGACTGGATGGCTTATGCATATCAGAAATTTATTTCTTATAGTTCTGGAAGCCAAGAAGTCCACAATGAAGGTGTGACTACATTTAGCATCTGTTGAGAATTTGCTGCTTCTCACTATAACCTTCCAAGGCTCCACCCTCATGAACCAATCACCTCCCAGAAGCCCACCTCCTAAGCAATCACATGACAAATCAGGTTTCAACATATGAAGTTTGAGCAGACACAAACTTTGTCTAGTCTTCTCCTGTCATTAATATGCGACAATGCAGTTAGAGCATTGACAACTTGGGTATTTACTTAAACTTTGGTGTACCGAGCTTTTATTAAGACTTCAGTAGGTAGGAATAATTGATTGATTGATCGTTCACCTGATTGAGGTCAGACTCCAGCCTCCCTACTCCCTGAAGGTCTGGCTGATATCACGTGGCCCAAGGGCCCTACTATGAGTCATCCCATTAGTGTAAACTACTAGACGTGGTTCTCAGGGCCAACAGTAAATAATACACATGCCTATTCCAAGTACTGAGAGATTACCCTGCAGGGGCTGAGGATAAAGGCTAGAACACTTTCTGGGCAAAGGCAAATAAGAAATAATAGAGTAAAAATGATCAAAGGAAAGACTACTTGCTACCTCTATTGCAGAAGCTTCCTAGAACGACTTCAGTCATTTACACTTTCCAACTCTCATGCCAATTTTAGGGGAACACAATCTGGCTGGAATAGATCCACAGCATTACAGTTTTCCTGTGGATTACCGCCATATAGACTGAATGGCCTCTGATAATGATGTTTAGTTCTTTCCAGACTTCTTCAATTTGCAGATAAGGAAATATAAGATCATCTTATATTTGGAAATAATATATTTCCAAAATAAGGAAATAAAAAATAAGAAAAAATATATATCTTTATATACATAATCCAATTTCCACATCTTTTGCACCAGATAGGTTGCTTGACATATTTATGTTTTGACCAATACACAGTGTCACACAAACATGTCTTCTTACCATAATCTAGACTTCTATCCTGATTTTGGATGCCATACTGGGGAGTGGGTTTGTGACAAGATTATGATAGTTGCAAAAAGATACTTATGAGCCCTGGATAGTGTGGCTCAGTGTATTGAGTGCCAGCCTGTGAACCAAAGGGTCACTGGTTTGATTCTCAATCAGGGCACATGTCCGGGTTGTAGGACAGGTCCCCAGTAGGGGGCGTGTGAGAGGCAACCGCACATGGATGTTTCTCTCCCCCACTTTCTTTCTCCCTTCTGCTCTCTCTAAAAATAAATAAATAAAATCTTTAAAAAAATAAAAATAGGTCATCCATACCATCCATAGTTCCAACAAAATTCACCTTGGGCATCTAATTTATTTCAGCAAGCACTCACTTTTTCATCCTCAAAATACATCTCTTCATAGATGTGATTCCCATAATAGCAAGTGAGATTTTTCATTGCATTCTATTTACTTCTTGCCAACCAGCTCTTTATAATTATTTTCAGTGGTAGTTTGTTTTACCTGTAGATATTTTGCACATATCAAAGCTCATTCTCTGAAATTTGCTAAAAATACTCAATTATTCTAGCAAGTCTGATTTGTTCATTATGTATAATAATAATGGAAACCATTCACAATGGACACCACAGATACGTTTCTTTTCATGCAGTACTATTGTTCTCCCCAAACAGAAACTGTGATTTAAAGTTATTTATGTTTTATTTTTATTCAGAATTTGTAAAAAAAAAAAATGGACATATTATTTTTATGGTGCTCCCAGTCTGTTAAATGCTTAGACCTTGGCAATCTCAAGAACTTTTATAAGATTTTTTTCTCCCAACCTTAAGCAGTTTCACAGTGAGAGTCTGCGTAATCTTAAAAAAAAAAAAAACAAAAACATGATTTTAATCTTGGCAGAATTTAAGCTACCTAGAGTCTGTTTATGTTGTTTGTATAGCAATAATCCTTGTACTATGATTTCTCAACTTAATCCATTTTTTCTAGTGAAAATTACAGCTACTCTCTGCTTCCTTCAGCAGAGACAAAAATGCTTCATGAAGTTTAAAATGTCTGTCTTCTTCAACTTCCCATTGCTTGTAAATTATTTCAAGCTCAAGTTTTTGTTTACTATAAATTACTTGCCAAATCTAAATGTCAATGGTGAACTACTGTGATTCAGAACTATTATCCTATTAATTTATTTCCTGAGGTCTTTTAAGTGGAGAGCAAGGTAATAATCTACGGTGATTAGTGTGTCACTTTTGAATACAGAAAAACCTAACAGAATTATATAATTTCTACTGAATATTAGTAAAAACTGCTTATACAGTCTTAGAGTTTACTGTTATGCTGAATATTAAAGGATATAAAGGATATGAAGAAACAAATCCTGCTATACACAATCTCAGATCCCTAGCATGCTTCAGGATTGTTACAAATAAACCTTTGGTACATGGAGTTTCCTGCTGAATTTTGAGGAAGGATGTATGTCCCCCAGGGTACGTTTTATCCACATAATCTTTATTGCTCTGAAAGGTCAGCACAGCTGAAATGAATGCTGATTCAGGAACATTAAAAAGTTTCAAGCAAACCATGATGATAGATTCAAAAAGTCAATTTATTAATCTGCCTTTCTTACACTAGTCAGTATCAGAGACTAGATATTGAATTCAAGCACTTAACAGTAACCTGGAGTATTGCCATATAAAACAAATAGGCCTATTTTCAGTGTTCAAAACTGATCTTCTTTTTTTTTTTTTTTTTTTTGGCTTTCCAAAAATGTGATATGAAGCTCAATGTACAAAAATACATTGAGGGCATGGCAAGTAGAAGGCCCCTCTGAACTCAGTAATGATCTTACTTTTCTTAAGATTATCAGTGAGTTCAAAGGGGGTTATTTTTTGTTCTCACTGAACTCCCTAGTTTCTATTTCTATTTCCTCAACTTTAAAAAATATAATAATTCTTAGAGTTGAAACTGTAAATGTAAGAAAACTCTATTTTTCATATTACATGGGAGGATGCCTTCTGGACAGACCTCATATGTAATGTAGAAGTTTTCTGTCGAGTATGAGGGGAGCAGGGATGGAACATGGGTTTGCACTTGGACAAAGGCTTGCTGTAGAGTATATGTCCTAGTAGAAATTATCTAAATAATTTATAGACATACAGATATGTATATTTATGTTGTTTTACCTTAGCACCATTCAACAGTAACACAACGTGGATAATTTATTAGAAATCAGTAGAAGCATTTTAGATCATTCATTGTGGAAATCTGAACATGCCCGTGCAAAGAATTCTTTTGTATTTCAATAATCCAACTCTCCAGCAGAGGGGCATCTTGAGCTAAAAATTAATACAGCAGCATTGGAATAAAAACAGGGAGAAATCTTTCTCTGATTCAACTACTGGTATTGTATTATGATGACAAAAAATTACATTGTAAAAAAATCTTCAAACCCTGCATTATAGATAAAGAAGTGGAGTCACAATATCCTCCCGAAATTTACCAGATTATAAAGCTGAGATTTATATCAAGGCCTTGGAAACCATCTTTTTTTCATCAACATTATATGGCCTCTCAAACAGACCAATGCTATGTAGGTGACATAGAAAGTTTTGTGTTGGTCACGTTTTTACTGCATGTGTATTAGACTCCCAGCATGATAAATGTCATTGAAAATGATAAAAACAATCAATGACATAATACATGGTATTACATATGCTACTTTACCCCTTCTACAAAACTTAATTAAAATAAAAATGAATTTAAAATATTAAAGAACTGTAACTGCTTATTACTGTAGACAAGAGGTTGTAGTCCACTTTCAAGCCTTATGATCCTTCAGCTATTAACCTTTTGTAATTAGATATCAAATACTGTAGTTATTTTTTTAAATATTAGGAAAATCACATAGGAGGATTATTATGATCTGGGACTGAGCCAGACTCTGTTTGTGTTTTAATCCTGGCCTCTTACTAGCTCTCTGACCTTGTTCAAGATCGATCCTTAATGTCTCTGTACCACAATTTTTCCACATGAAAAGTGAGGATAGTAGTATTTCTTAATTCATAGGGTTATAAAATATAATGGAGTTTATGCAGTGCTTAAAAGAGTTTTTGACACATGGTATGAATAATAAATGTCTGGAAAATAAATAAATGTGAGTAATAGATAATTCCACAGATATATCTATTATGAGCATCCATAGATATATCCCCAAACATTAAAATCCTGTAACGTCTCTGAAAAGTAGATATTAGCCACACTTCACTATCAGATAATTTAATCATCTTATTCAAAGTTATAAAGATACTACATATAATTCAGTATAGGATTATTCGACTATATATTTAACACTTTTGTCAAACAGAGAGCTGTTTCTATTGACATGGAAACACTGGGGTCACAGATTTCTCCGCTCAGCACTGACATGTCATTTGTTAAGAATAGAGAAATGACAAGCAGCAGGCAAGGCAGGCCTACAGAAACGATGTGACAAGGTTTTCAGGCCAATCTACTAAGAGGAATTCTGGAGCGAAAAGAGACTATTCATTGATATCGTACAGTTCCATAGTCCACAGCCATGAAACCTGTTGAGCTACTTCCTTGTCCATGCTAGCTTAGTATGGAAGCAGCTACAAAAGTAGAAATTATTTCCATTTTCGCATTGACTTGATCAAATATTCAGGAGTGTTGGTGTGAAAGAAAGGCTTTCCCTCCTAACCAATGCCCATTGGACACAATGAAAATATAAGCATATTGTTGAAACCCTATAAGCATGAGGCACTGGTAAAATGTCCTTAAATCATATATGATAAGTTTTGCTTTAGTAATGAACAAGCTTACAACCTCCATGGTTTACAAAGCCTGATGTTTCTTCCTCCTTCCTGTCGTATGTTCTACTGCAGACCAGCTGCTGCTCAGCTCCATCTCATCTTCATTCCCAAAACCAGACTTGCTGAGCAGCCTGTTGAACATATTAGTCATTATGGTGGACAGGAAAGAAAGCCTTCAAGATCACCACTTTGCCCTTAAAACTTCTAGGAATAACAAACATTATGTGTACTCAAATGTTATTGGCAAAAGCCATTCACAGAGTCATACGATTTCAATAGGATGGGCACAGACCATATGGGAAAACTATCTACTATTTTTAGAGTGAAACCAGAGATATGATGTTGAGTTCGAGAATGAGAAAAGTCTTGGACTGTGGGTCAAGGTGAATAAAATAATTTATGGGTCAAAAGCTAGACAGAGAGACTATGCAGCATGAGCACTTGTAACTAAGGATTGCTCTCATTAATGTGTCTTTGGGTAGCATTATTGACTTCATTTGGTTAACATGATAACACACTACTCCAATTTCCATGACATCCCTCTAAATACACTTTTTCTGTCCTTTAAAAACTTACACTGTCACCCTGTAAATAAAAAATGTTAATTTTTAATTTTGTATTATACTCACTTTCCCTTTTATAACTTTCCTGGGGGTATCTAACCAACTGCTATGACTCTACACTAATGACTCAGAAATCAATCTCTGTGTTCTTAAACTTCATTTTAAAGTATCAAGAAAAGAATTATCTACATGACAGTTATAGATATTCCACAGGCACCTCAAGATCAACTTCAGCCACATCAAACTGCTTTTCATTAATTCTAGGATCTACTCTCATTTAATGTCCCTAATTATCACAATTGTTGTACAGGTACCATCTCCTTTCCCACGGTTCTCATGTCTTTAACCTTCTTTTCACCTATCTTTTCTTGTTTCCCAGTGTGTTAAACTTCTAAAACATGTCCTAGTAGTCATTTTCCATTTTAAAAGACTTTATTGACTTCCCACAGATGTCGGTATATGATCGAGGCATTTAATCTGGCATTCAATTTCTATAGGGCATTCAATCTCAAATAATTTTTAAGATATAGTTGACATATAACATTACGTAAGCTTAAGGTACTACAGAGGTGTCCAGACTTTTGGCACCTCTGGGCCACAATGGAAGAAGAGTTGTATTGGGCCACACAGTAAATACATTGCAACATGTAATCACAAAAAAATGTCATCGTGTTTTAAGGAAATTTGCGGTTTTGTGTTGGGCCGCATTCACAGCCATCCCAGGCCACTTGCAGCCCATGAGCCCTAAATTGGGCACCACTGGCTGTGTGACATATTGATTTGATACATTTGCATATTGCAGTAAGTTCAGTACCATAGCCTTAACAAAGACCTCTATCATTTCCCTTCATTACGGTGTCTTTTCACGGTGGAATCAAATAAGATCTAGTCTTTTAGCAATGCTGAAGTTTATAATACAATACTGTTGACTATAATTACTCCGTGGGGCATTATTTCTCTAGGGCTTATTGATCTACTAGTTCCCAGTTGGTATGTATCCTTAAATAAAATAGCTCCATACCAATTCACATTAAGAAGGGAGACAGCCTGCAAAACAGATCATAAAGGCCAGAGAAATAAGAATAGATTTCCAAGGAAGAATAACTGTTATTCAACAAGATGGAAGTCACTTTTACAGGGCTTTGGAAAGGCTGCAAGTTAAATATTTATGAAGAATGTAATAGATGAAAACACAGATACAGATGGATTTTAAAATTAATCATCAACTGTAACATGTAATTGACCTACATATTACCCTTAATTCTCCATTACATGTGCAGCTTTATCTAGAACTTCTACTCTTGATTGTGCATTCTGGTTACGTGGTTGTGCATGTGAATGTTATTTGTGTGGGTGGGGTTAAGAAAGTTTATCAGGAGCTGGTGAAGGGAATAATTAATTAGTAATAATGTGTTTTTAGTTGGCGTATACCCAAGTTTTAAATAAAGAATAATCATATTTTATCATTGTACATATATAAGACATCATAAATTTTTTTTAAGATTTTATCTATTTAGAGAGAAGGGAAGAAAAGGAAAAAGACAGGGAGAGAATCCTCAATGTGTGGTTGCCTCTCGTGTGCCCCCTACTGGGGACCTGGCCCACAACCCAGGCATGTGCCCTGACTGGAAACTGAACGGGAGACCCTTTGGTTCAAAGCCCACACTCAATCCACTGAGCCACACCAGCCAGGGCAACGTATTTTAAATTTTTATTTGGAATGTTTCTTCTAGGTATTTATTGTTCTAAAAGTAAGAACAGCGTTAATACACATATTATGAACATTAGATGTTTTAAATCTATAATCAACTGAACAATGTGATTACAGTCTGATTTGTTTAAAACTGACATTCACACTTTATATTGAAGTATATGAAATAAACCTACCAAAATCAATACTTGACTTTTATAGAGATAAATTAAAATGATTTATACACAGAAAAATTCATTTCCCTCCCCACAAATATTGATAAAGCTTTCTGCATATAAAAAAAATAAATCTTGGATTAAATGTATAGTGTAGCAATTTGCTATATAATCACAATTTTCATATTTATGAATTTAACAAATAAACCTCAACCACTGGCAGATCTGCACTTTAGATGGCATGGTGCCACTTACCAGGCCTTTGTGTGGAAGAATATGAATACAGTGATGAGTATTATAAAAAATGCTAAAGGGTCTTCTTTAAGATGAGAGGGGGATGGGGGACAGGTAAAAAAGGTGAAGAGATTAAGAAGTACAAATTGGTGAAATAAACCAGTCAGAGAAAGACAAATAGCATGTGACTTCACTTATATGAGGGATACAACGAGCAAAATAAACTGACAAACAAAAGAGAGACTGAGGCATAGACACAGGGAACAGACTGACAGCTGTCAGAGGGGAGGGGATGGGGGACTGGGTGGAAGAAGGTTGAACGATCAGCCGAAAAACATAGGCATAACACACAGGCACAGACAATAGTGCAGTGATGGGCAGAGGGAAGGGGCAAGGGCCAGATGGAGGTGGACAGAGAGGAGAAAAGTGGGGACATGTGTAATAGTGTCAGCAATAAAAATGAAGTTTTAAAAATACAAAAATAAAGAATTTACTTTGAAATACACTAAAAGATAGGATGTAAACTACTGTATAAATATGAATATAAATAAAGCATGTTCAGACATAAAAAGTACAAATTGGCAGTTTCAGAATAGTCATGGGGATGTGAAGTACAGCACAGGGAATACAGTGAATAATATTGTAATAACTATGCATGGTGCCAGGAGTTATTAGATTTGTGGAGGCGATAGCATAGTAAGGTATATAATGTTCAGCCACTGGGTTGTACATCTGAACCTAATATATTATTGTATGTCAACTGCAATTGAAAAAACATTTAAAATATTTAAATTTAAAAACCAATACAGTGCAATGAAGTTCAATTTATACAGTGAAATGACGTTTAATTTATTACTAGACAAGCATTTTTGAAATTTTCAAATAAAATTATAATATACTATATATAAAATATTAATAAGAGAAGCAATTTTTTACATTGTGTTTCCTTTAAACATCTTTCCCTAACTTTTCAAGTAAATGAATTTATTTTGTCGAGCTTACAGATACCAGAGAGGAAGTGCACAATGGCTCTGAATTTTTTCCCATTATTCAAAGCATTGTTCACTATAGAATTTAATTTTGAGAAAATTTAAAAAATATCCATAATGTACAGTATTTTATATTTTATGCCAAATATAAAAGGATAGTATTTTATATTAATATGATGATACATTATATAGCTTGTAGAAATAACTTTCTGAAGAGTGTAGAAATAGAAATATTTATTACTTATAAGATCAAAAAGATAATAATATACTAGACATGGTAGGCATCTATGTAAAATTAATAAGCATAAAGAAAAGGGAAAATGTTTTTAATATATTTATAACTTTTTAAAATAAAAACAAAACTTCTAGGGTTTAGAATTGGAAGTTGCCCTACAATTTGGTTCATCATCTTCATTATCTTTTCAATTTAAATTCTATTTTTCAATTACAATTTACACTCAATATTATTTTGCTTGAGTTTCAAATGTACTGCAAAATGTCCCCACCCCTGAAATTTCCAGTACCCACAGTCACGATACAATTATCACAATATCAACACCACTAATTTTATAGATGAAAATAAAGACATTAAGTTTAGTATGAAAAATTCCCCAGATAAGTCTTATAAGCTCTGAAGAGTAAACAAGAAACTATTAAAATAATTTTATATTTCTCTTAAAATTATATAAAGCATTATACGACTTCCTAATTAAAAACAATTTAAAACTCTAGAAACTCACATCTCTTTAGGAAAAATAAAGACAATGGAAATCTTTGATGATACTGCAACTTATTTTAAAAAAATAGAAAGCAGAGAGCTCAGGAAATGATGATTGGCGTCAGAATTGTTCAATGTCAGGTCTGTGGACAGTACAGCGGAAAACATTTTTTAGGGGTTTCCTTGCTGAGAGAAAGGTGTTTTTCTTTTTCTAAAAAGGTAAAATGCATACATTTGTCCTAAGCAGTTAGGGGCAGAAAAAAGGAAGTGAAGTACTGAGTTCTATGAAATTATTCTGTGCCTGGAAAGTCAGAAAAAAACATGTTTACTGGAATGGTACTCAAAGCAAAACTTCATATATCACTAGAACTAAGCAAGTTTTTCTTGTAAAAGAACAATACCCATATTCCTATATAGTAAATGTCTCTTCTGCAAAATAGTTATATAAAATTATTTAAAAAGATAACTACAATTGGTTTAGCCTCTATTGTGAGCAAAAGACTGTGTTAGGTATCTCAGTTGAGCATATATTACTTTTGATTCCCACAGGCATCCTTCAACATGCATTTGATTATTTCCACTTTATAGATGAGAAAACAGATTTTGAGAAGTTCAGGCACTTTTCAAGGTCTAACAGCTACTCTGAGCCTAACGTTGGAGGTAAACCTAGATCTGTACAGTTTAAAGCCCTCGCACATTTCACTATACCTTTGTTTCTCAAAAACTTTAATCATCCTGTTTACTATTAACACAATATTTGCCATATCTGCAGACAAAACACACTATTATTTACTTAACATTCTAAAATTCACCAAAGCATCTTGCTTTGGATGGGGTGGAGCATTCAGCCATCACAGAAGTCTCAAAAGCTGTGATATCACCAGTTTGATGGATTAGTTTCACTACTTCTAACACACATTCAAATAAATAACTTAAAAAACTGTGCCAGTGTAACACTTGAAATCATCTTGCATAATCCCAAAACTATGTTGTCATACTTGGGAAACCGTGCCAGCCACTAATGTTGAACTGACGAAGAGACAGAGAGACATTTCTATGCGGGTCTATTTACAATTTAAGGTGTATAGCACACATGGGAAATCAGAAGTTACCGAAAGATGTAAAATTGATGCCATAAATGTGTGTGAGTATATGTGATGTCTGGGAGATAGTATATAGTGAGATGACTTGGGAAGAATGAGAATCAATCTAGACAAATATTCAGTTTTAGGGAAATAAGGATAAAACAGATTCTATCACTGTTTATACCAAAGAGAAGAACATTTTCAGTGGAATCATATGTAGCACTGGTGTCCTGGGGTGGGGGCAGGCAAAAGGGATTGAGGAAATGCCACAGGATTTAATAATTAGCAGATTGCTTCTTTTATTTGTAGAATAGTGGTAAAATGAACTGTAAGGAATTAAGTTGTAAGTTGCCCATGAAATTAGGCATCATTGACTCACCCTATAAGAAAATTGAAAATATCCAGGCAAGCTTTTGTTCGGATAGGATTGTTCACAGATTGAGAGCAAGAAGTAAGTGGACAGATATTTAAATATAAAGGAAAGAGAAATCTTGTTGGAGAAAAGTCTGAGAGGGAATAAAAAGTAGACAACAAGACAAGAGGTGCAAAAAGGAGTTTTAGCAGGGAAGAATGATACATATAGCTTTATTACACAAAAAGTGTTTCAAAATGGAAATTTTTTTATTTTAATTTTTATTATTTTAATTGTTGTTCAAGTACAGTTTTCTGTCTTTTACTCCCATCCCAGCCCACACCCCAGTCCTCCCCACCTCCCTCCCATTTCCACCCCCTCCCTAGTTTTTGTCCATGTGTCCTTTATACTTGTTCCATCTTAAGCTACAGAAAGATCCAAGTTTTACAGAGTGGCTTGATCTAATCAGCAAAGAGAGGCATCTGCAAAAAGAGAAAAACAGTGGTGTGTTTGGTGGCTGTAAGAGTGGAAAATACCTGAACATCTGCTTTGTGAAATGTAATAGGGGGTCAACATGGATAAACAAAAGGATTGCCAAGCAACAGGGATGGTTCGTCCGAGGTGAGATAACATGGAGTTGTAATGGATCCGCTTAGCGTCGTTTCATGAATGTCAGTAGCAGTGAAGTGGGAGCAGAGAAAATGGAGTGGGAGTCCACCCCGGAATGAGAAATTGCATTTCATGGACATTAATAAAAAATCAGGGGAATGCTAATAAGAGAGTGACTGAAATAATTGGCCATGTTCATGTGAAGCCCAATGATAGAAATCCGATTGAGAAAACTGTGAGGGAGCTAAATATTTCATTGAAATGTGAGGCAGTTAAATCTTAGTGGGAGTACATAAATTTGGGTATGAGTTTGGGGTGCAAAGAAGGAAGGTCTCAGAACTTCAGATCTTGAAGAAGACTATGTCTCAGTACTAAAAATAGAAAGTAGAACTATGGTACATTTACACAATGGAATACTATACAGCAGAAAGAAAGCAGGAGCTCCTACCCTTCACAATGGCGTGGATAGAACTGGAGAGCGTCATGCTAAGTGGAATAAGCCAGGAGGTGAGAGACAAATACCATATGATCTCACCTTTAACAGGAACCTAATAAAAAAACAAACAAACAAGCAAAATAGAACCAAAGACACTGAAATTGAGAACAGGCTGACAGTGACCAGAGGGGAGGGGGAAGCGGGGTATTGGGGAGAAAAGGGGAAGAGGCAAGTCAAGGAACATGTATGAAGGACCCAGGGACAAAGCCAAGGGGGCAGGCTCGAGGGTGGGAGGCGGGGACGGGTGGGGCAGATGAGGACATGGTGGGCAGAAAATGCAGACAACTGCACTTGAACAACAACAAAAATTATTAAAAAATGATAAATAAAATTAAAAAAAGAAAGTATGGCCTGGTGATGGGTGGACAAAGTACAATAGAGCTGACAGTCACTGAAGAGAAACTTAACAAATCATGATATATAATGTCTAATCACCTGAAACTAATATAATACTGTTTAATACTATAAATGTTAACTGTCATTGAAAAATGTAAATAATGATTTAAAAATCTAATTAAATTAATTAAAAATCTCAGAGGAAAAAAGGAATCATGGTATCCAGAAAGGCGAAAAAAATTCACAAAGTTTTAAAATTATGGTTGTGGTTTTGCCTATGCCATTAACTATTAAAAAACAATTTTCTCTGGAGAACCAGGTTGTCTGTCAATGTTGAGCTACATATATTATTTATGGTAAGTAACATTGAAGCATCTGCTATGGTAAAATATATAACATTCAAACCTGGCTGGTGTGGCTCAGTGGATTAAGTGTGGGCCTGCGAACCAAAGCATCACTGGTTCGATTCCCAGCCAGGGCACATGCCTGGGTTGCAGGCCAGGTCCCTGGTGAGGGGCCCCCAAGAGGCAACCACACATTGATGTTTCTCTCCTCCTGTTTCTCCCTCCCTCTAAAAATAAATAGAATCATATATATATATAAAAACATTCAGTCCCTGCTCTCCTAAAACTTATGGTCTTGGGAAGACAGATTTAATCAAATATATATACATATATATATATATATATATATATTTGTGCATAAAGCTTATGCTAACAATTTTATAATCCCTCAAAACATTTTATTTTGTAGAATGTTTAGCAGCTGCTTCATTTGCTTCTCCTATCAGATACAAATGAACCCTAGCTTTGTATATGATGCCTATCTTTAAATCAAGATTTTTCAGTCAGAACTTATAGGTGTCTGATACATTTTACATGCCTGCCAAAGCAGTTACTGTTATAAGGTTCTCAAATGTGGCACTACCTTGCTTTATCTAAGGGTGCTTACGACAAAATTAGGGACAATACACATTTTTACATGACTAATACAAATTCATTTAAAACAAATAAAAATCTACACATGGATGGAGGAAATATGATCTGAAAGTCTGATCCTGAATTCTGTGTTTTCTCAACCCCACAGGTGTGTTCATTGTTATCAAAATATTTCCAAGGATTCAGAAAACTGAAGCACATAATTTTCTTCCAAAATGTATTCACTCAAGCTTCTTGAATATTGTGATTTAGCAGTGAGTTTGGACATCTGTCATTAGTGGAATAGATTGCTTCACATTAGTCCACAATTAGGAATTTGAACCTCCACAACAATTTAGAATTTATGACAGACTCATAAGCAAGGAATATTGAATGGTAATTCATAATTCACAAATTCCAAACATGCATAATCATATGCAAACTTCCAAAAGCGCTCAGTGTTTTAGACAATGTCCCTCACACCCAGCTATGCATCAGAATCACTTAGGGAATTTTTGAAAATACATATTACTGGAGCTTACCCCACACCTACCAAAGTGAGCGGCCTAAGACTGGGAGCTCCAATGATCTAGTTTCATAATCTTTCCTCCTGTTGATTTGTATGCCATCCATGAGCTGGTGTCTTGGAACTATTACAACAATAGTTGTAATAGTTCTCTACAACAGAGAAGTCATTCAAAATAGGATTCATTTGAAATACAATATTTTCATAGCCATTGTTTAAAGCGTTTTTTTTTTTTCTCCTTAGAATAATAAAATCCTATATCTTAAAACTGACACATTGCCCTGGCTGGTGTGGCTCAGTGGGCTGAGTGCTGGCCTGTGAATATAAGGATTGCTGGTTCGATTCCCAGTCAGGGCACATGCCTGGGTTGCGGGCCACATCCCCAGTAGGGGGCGTGTGAGAGGCAACCACACATTGATGTTTCTCTCCCTCTCTTTCTCCGTCCCTTCCCCTCTGTCTAAAAATAAAATAAATACAATCTTTAAAAAACTGAAATATTGATCAAAGTACATATAGCACTACCTCCATCCCAGTAATGCAGTAACCCCTTCGACACTATCCCTGGTTACCCAGCATCCATTTGCAAACTTCCAGCATCGACTGGGGAAGGTTGCTCATGACCTGTCATGCAAAACATATTTTACTAACAGCTTTATTGATATATAACTCATCTACCACAAAATTCCCTCTTTTAAAAATATGTAACTCTGTGGCATATTCCCAGAGCTGTGAAAACATCACTACTAGCTAATCTTAGAACATTTTCCTCACCCCCAAAATAAAGTTGTTAGCATTTACTTCCTATGCCTTTTTCTCCCCAGTCCTAGGCAATCACTAATCCACTTTCTACCTCTATTGGAGCAGGGTTCCACTATCCCTGTTAACATTTCTTATTGTCTGTGTTTTATTTTAGAAACCCTATCCAGGACAGAGTAGTATCTCACTATGGTTTTGATTTGCATTTCCCTGGGGGACCATAACATTGAGCTGGTTTTTACGTGCTTATTCGCCATTTGTATGTCTTGTGGGAGAAATGTCTATTCAAATCTTTTGCTCATCTTTAAGTGAAACTATTGCTTATTTGATTCTTTAGCTGTAAGAATTTTTCATACATTCTGACACCAGTTGCTGATAATACACAATTTGCAAGTATATACTTTGTAGTTTCTCACTATATAGATGACATCGTTTGCAGCACAAAGTTTTTAGTTTTGATGAAGTCCCATTTATTTTTTCTTTTTGTTACTTCCATTTTTGGTATTATACCTAAAAAAATTATTGTCTGCTCCAGAGTCACAAATGCATAATCCTTTGTTTTCATCTAAGACTTTGATGGTTTTAGTATTTACATTTATTAGGTGTGTGATCCATTTTGACTCAATATTCATATATGGTGTACAACAATTATGCTTCCTGTAATTCTTCCTTATTATGAACCCACATCTTTTGTGATAGCAATTCTGTTTGGTCTTAATGTTTTCCTCGGAAATAGAAGGAATTTAAGTGTTTTCTGTTCACCACGTAAGGGCCATCAAACATTTAAATTCAACTCTGGCCCTGGCTGGTGTGGCTCAGTGGATTGAGTGCAGGCCTTTGAACCAAGGGATTGTAGTTCCATTCTTGGTCAGGACACATGCCCGGGCCTGTTCCCAGTGGGGTGTGCATGGGGGGCAACCACACATTGATGTTTCTCTCCCTCTCTCCTTCCCTTCCCCTCTAAAGATAAAATAAATAAAATCCTTTAAAAAAATAAATAAATAAATTCAACTCTGAACATTCCCATTACTCCTTGGGGGTTTACTTGAATTAGTCAACAGCGCTATGTGGATAGCAAATAACCCAGTGATATCATAGTCCCTACAAGAAAAAAGATGCTAAGAGTCTAAATCAATTAACCCCAGCAAGGATGAAAGGTAATATAGTATAGCCTTTAATTATTTTAAAAAAATAGCAGAACTCTATTATCTCTTTCTTCTGCTGGCAGACTAGGAAGAAAAATATTTACTTGTGAGAGGTTTAGGGTAGACGTAAGAAAAACATCATGTGACAGTAATTTCTGTTCACATTAAAACAAAATGCATCTGTGCTTGCCAGACATCTAGTATTGATCCTCACACTTACAAATACAGATAGAGTTTCATAAAGTTCTTTGCTCTTTTGGCTACGTCTTTTGTTCATGTACTTCTGCTTGATGTGGAAACCAGAAACAATTAGTACTAAGAGAAGAGAGCAGTGCACCCCAGAGACTGAGCCTCTGGGACATATATGCACTACCTCAACCCTCATGCCTCCAGTGTCCAGTGTCCCTCTTCCTCCAGGCTCCAAAGGAAATGCTTAGAACTAAAACAGAAAATGTTTCAAATCGATCATTACCGCAAATGCCAAACTGACAATGTTTCCATATGGAATGGGGTAAGTGGGTAAGGAGGTTAGGGAAAGGCACTTTGTATTTAAAAGCAAATTTTTCAGCACTGACATGCTTACTTACATTGAGTCCTACAAAGATGCAAAAACATAAGTAAAAATTCAGGGAGAATATTATTTTGGTCTTATTAAACTTTTCACCCTGGCTGGTGTGGCTCACTAGATTGAGCCCTAGCCTGTGAACCAAAGGGTTGCTGGTTTGATTCCCAGTCAGGGAACATGCCTGGGGTGCGGGCCAGGTCTCCGGTAGGGGGTGTGTGAGAAGCAACCACGTATTGATGTTTCTCTCCCTCTTTTTGTCCCTCTCTCCCCACCTCTCTAAAAATAAGCAAATAAAATCCCTAAACTTTTCATTTTCTCCAAAAATTAGAGTGTGCTAAATATTATTGACTTGGATAAAATGTAGAAATACATGACTATTGAAATCTAATGGCATGAAGTTTTATATAAAATATTATCAAATGCTATTATAACACAACCAACAATTGTGAACTTGAAGGCCAGCATTAGAGTAAGGCCTCAAGTGTAACAATATTTTCTATATGGTTGACCGAGGAGTTTGCTGCATAACTTCTTTTTCAAACTAATTTTTTATACACTCAAATTCTGTAAGAGTCAAAACTAAACTTTTAGTCTTATAGAGTTCACATAAAACCTATACACTCTCTGGTGCTACATATATGATCTCTTGTAAATTTGGGGCTAGTAAAGGATATAAGGCCATTTCAAAAAATGAAATAATCAGCAGTTTCTGATGTCATCCTGACTACAATTGCAAGGTGAAAAGTCACTGTAAACATCAAGGATTGGACAGCATATTTAAAGAGCCAAGGGGAAAACATTCAAACCCATGAATGACATTTTAGACAAAGATTTACTACTGTAGGACGTATGTTGGGGACCAGCCTTTGATTGCCTGGTCCCTGAAATAACAAAGCTGGCAACAAAGAACAATGGGACTCCAGGGAATGGTTGACAGTGGAAACAAAACAGCATCATGAGATTTTCCAGGCTGTGGTGTAATGTCATCTAACGATAGAATTTCTCACCATTCTTTCACTGACCCAAACACATCTGTGACAGAAAGCTGATAGCCAGGGGATATGATAAAATGATGACAAGGAGTTTTCTTTGGGGATATAAATTTTAGTTGAGAGATTTTTTTATAGATGGAATGATGTGTGTCTGTCATAAATTATCAAGTATTCAAATTTTATAACTTAAGCTCCTAAGTGCCTTGTGTAATTTGATGTCAAAATAAATGTGGGAAATGATGAATATTTTATATTCATTCATTCATCCATTCATTTATTCAACAATGTGTATTGAGTGCCTAGTATTACCGAAAACTGTGCTACAGGTGGGTAGACAAAGAGAAAAATATATCATTGTTCAAAGAGTCTATAACTGAGAACAATTTGTATAAATTCTTCTATAATCCCGGTGGGAACCTGAACAGATAGTGTTCGTGCTATTGACTGCTCACTGGATATTGCCCGCTACACTATTTCACCACAGTTGATAATACAAACATTTCACAAAGAACCTTCAGCTTGCGAGGCCATTGACAGTGCATTTCTTCCATAAGGGAGTCGTCGAAGGAGCTCAGTGGGCCTCTGGGAGGGGAATGAATGAAGTTCAGTGACATTTGTAAAGTAAATCAGAATGCAAATATATTAATGTTAAATGAAAAGTGCAACTGCTATCCATTACTAGGAATACACAAAGAGCACTTTTACATGTAAGAAAATCACATGCAGGAAGCAAATTAGAAAGAAAGGGTAGTTTGTGAACATAGGATTGGAACGAGAGTAGTTATCAGGTTAAGTTAGTGGGATGCATTCAATTCCAATGGTAACCATACGCCTGCTGTATATTTAGTAGTCCTACTTTAGAGTAAACGTTAAACAAATTGTGACTTTCTGTGTTACAGAAGAGATCCACAAAGTACTGGATTTCATCACTCTCTTTCAAAACATGATGATCCCTTTTCTTGGTAAATAAATAGGCTAAGGCATCTCAAAACATGCATGAAGTTTTAGCATTTCTTCAACTGTTTCAACACATGGGTTCTCAGGTGGAATGTAAGGAATAATAATAGAATAATTAAAGGTTATTGTGACATCTGTACTTGGGTTTTATTAAACTTCTTTCATTTGAGATAATCATAGATCATTTGCAGATGTAAGAAATCATGCAGCAATACCCCATATATCTAGTTCCCAGTTTTCCCAAAATGAACATTTTGCAAAAGCAATAGGACAATGTCACAACTGGATATTGGCATTGAAACAGGCTGGATACAAAACAGTTCTACCACAAACTACCCTCCATTGCCGATCACTTTGTTTTAGTTATTATAGGTTTTTCCATACAGATTTCTGGACAGGCTTGTCTATGTCTACAAAAACAAATGTTGCTGAGATTTTTGTAGGAATTGTATTAAACCTATAGATCAATTTCATGAGAACTGTCATAATCATATTGAGTCTTCCAACCCATAAAGATGATATAGCTTTCAAATATTTAGATCATTTTATGATTTCTTTTGTCAGTATTTTATAATTTTGAGCATACAAATCTTATGCATTTTTCTGAAATTCTGATCTAAGTATTTCTTTATCTTTGAGACAGTTATGAACACTATTAAGGTTTTTTATTATGGTTCCAGTATTTTTGTTGTTAGCATACAGAAATGTGATGGAGTTGCATGTATCCTACAAACTTACTGATTTTGTTAATTAGTTCCAGGAGGGTTAATTTCTGTGTAGATCTCTTGGGACTTTCTGTAGACAACAATCCCATCTTTATGTAATGAGAGTGGTATTTCTTTCATTTTACTCAGCATCTTTTTTCTTGCTGTTGTCTTGTTCTTGACTACTTCAGTGTCTAGATCTTCCAGTACTATGGTGCATCTTATGAGAAAGTGGATATTATGGGCTGAATTGTGCACTGCAAAATTCACATGTTGAATTCCTAACCCCCAGTACTTCAAAATTTGGCAGTATTTGAAAATTGGCTTTTTAAAAAAATTATAGTAGACATACAATGTACAATACTATATGAATTTCAGGTGTGCAGCATAGTGAGCCATTCAAACTTTTTAATCATTAAGAAGTCATCACACCAATAAGTCTAGCAACCATTTGTCACTGTACATAGTTTTAGGGTATTACTGACTCTATCCCCTTTGCTACATATTATAAGCCTATGACTTATTTGATAACTGGAAGTGTGTTCTTCTTCATCTCCTTCCCTGTTTCCCCAACCAACCAGCCCTCTTCCCTCTGGCAACCATCAGTGTGTCTCTGTATATATCACTTTATTTCTATTTCATTTCAGTTGTTCATTGGTTTTGTTTTTTAGATTCCAAATATAAATGAAATCATATGGTATTTGTCTTTCACTGTCTGACATATTTCACTTAAAATAATATTCTCTATGCTCATCCATGTTGTTGCAAGTGGCATGATTACAGTGTTTTATGACTAATGTTCTATTGACTATAATGTACCATGCCATTTTAAACTATACATCTATTGATGTACAGCTAGGTTGCTTCTCAATCTTAGCTAATGCCACAGTGAACATAGTTGAGTATATATCTTTTTCAATGGTACTTTTCATTTTCTACAATAAACACACAGAAGTGGAACCGCTGAGTTTTATGGTAGTTCTTTTTAAAAAAAATTTAAGGAATCTCTACCCTGTTTTCAATAGACTCTACACTAATGTATAACCTCAGTAACCCTCCACAAGGGTTTCCTCTGTCCACTTCCTTACCACCACTTTTTATCAATTATTTCTTCCAACCTCTGCATTTATTTTTTTCTTTTTAAAAACTGCCCTGGCTGGTGTGGCTCAATGGATGGAGTGCTGGCCTGAAAACCAAAGGCTCTCCGATTTGATCCTCAGGCAGAACACAAGCCTGGGTTGTGGACTAGGTCCGCAGTAGGGGGCACATGAGAGGCAGCACAGCACATTGATGTTTCTCTCCTTCTCTTTCCCCCTCCCTTCCCCTCTCTAAAAAGAAGCAAATAAAAAAAAATTTAAGTAAAATTAAAAATTCTTCGGGCCCAGATGGAAGCAAAGGTAGACGCCCTGTGCCTCCTCACATAACCAAAAGAACAACAACAAATTTAAAAACATCCAGAAGTAACAGGAAATCACATTGTATGGAAGTCCAAAAACCAAGGAGTTAAAGAAAAAACACTCACCCAGAGCAGTAGAAGGGGCAGAGATGGGCAGCTGGGGGTAGAGGACTCCCAGCAAAGCGGGAGCTGGTGGAGCTAGTGGTCCCACATTTGAGTGCAGATAAACTGGGAAGAACAACTGGGGAGCGAGACTGACCACAGAACCCAGGGTTCCAGAGCAGAGAAGTAAAGCCTTAAATCTCTGACTGAAAAAACCTGTGGGGGTTGAGGCGGTGGGAGAAACTCCCAGCTTCACAGAAGAGTTCATTGGAGAGACCCACAGGGTCCTAGAACGTACACAAACCCACCCACCTGGGAATCAGCACCAGAAGGACCCAGTTTGCTTGTGTGTAGTAGGAGAAATCACTGAAAGCAGGTGGGAGCTGAACAAGTGGCATTGTTCCCTCTCAGACTCCTCCCCCACATTCAACACCACAACCCAGCAACCTGGGTTGCCCCACCCTGGCAAACATGTAAGGTTCTGGCCCTTACTACATAAAAGGTATGCTGAGACCAAAAAAAAAATGGCCCGAATAGAAGAACAGATCAAAGCTCCAGAAAAAATACAATCAAGTGATGAAGAGATAGCCAACCTATCAGATGCACACTTCAAAACACTGGTAATTAGGATGCTCACAGAATTAGTTGAGTGTGGTTGCAAAACAGGAAGAAGTGAAGGCTATGCAAAATGAAATAAAGGAAAATATACAGGGACACAACAGTAAAGGGAAGGAAACAGGGACTCAAATGATCGATTTGGACAGATGGAAGAAATGAACATTCAACCAGAAAAGAATGAAGAAACAAGAATTCAAAAAAATGAGGAGAGGCTTAGGAACCTCTGGGACTTTAAATGTTCCGACATCTGAATCATAGGGGTGTCAGAAGGAGAAGGGGAAGAGCAAGAAACTCAAACCTTATGTGAACAAATAATGAAGGAGAACTCCCCCAATCTGGCAAAGGAAATACACTTCCAGGAAGTCCAGGAAGCTCAGAGAGCCCCAAAAAAGTTGAACCCAAGGAAGCACACACCAAAGCACATCATAATCACATCACCCGAGATGAAAGATAAGGAGAGAATCTTAAAAGCAGCAAGAGAAAAGGAGACAGTTACCTACAAAGGAGTTCCCCTAAGACTCTCAGCTGATTTCTCAAGAGAAACCTTACAGGCAAGAAGGGGCTGGAAAGACATATTCCAAGTCTTGAAAGGCAAGGACCTACATCCAAGATGACTCTATCCAGCAAAGGTATCATTTAGAATGGAAGGGCAGATCAAGAGCTTCCCAGATAAGGTCAAGTTAAAGGAGTTCATCATCACCAAGCACTTATCATATGAAATGTTAAAGGGACTTATCTAAGGAAAAGAAGATAAAAAATATGAACAGTAGAATGACAACAAACTCACAACCATTAAAAACTGAACCTAAAAACAAAAACAAACTAAGCAAACAACTAGAACAGGAACAGGATCACAGAAATGGAGATCACATGGAGGGTTATCAGCGGGGAGGGGGTATGGGGAGAAAGGTACAGGGAATAAGTAGCATAAATCGTAGGTAGAAAATAGGGGGAGGTTAACCATAGCATGGGAAATGGAGAAGCCAAAGAACTTATATATATGATTCATGGACATGAACTAAGGTGAGGCATGCAGGTAGGAAGGGGTGTGTAGGGTGGGGGAAATAAAGGGGGGAATGGGACAACTGTAATAGCATAATCAATAAAATATATTTTTAAAAATATAAAAATATTAAAATTATTTTTATCATTATTCTATTACAGTTCTTCCATTTTCCCCCCTTTGCCTTCCTCCACCACACTTAATTATTTTTTATAATAGGCATTCTGAAAGGTATGAGGTTAATTATTTTTTATAATAGGCATTCTGAAAGGTGATGTCCCAATGTGGTTTTCATTTTCATTTCCCTGTTGATAAGTGGTTTTGAGCATCTTTCCATATGTTTGTGGGCCATCTATGTCCTCTTTGAAGAAATGTCTATTGAGGATCTCTGCACATAGTTCAACTGGTTTATTTGTTTGTTTTATGTCCAGTTGTATGAATTCTTTATTTATTATAAATATTAACTCTGATTATACATGTCATTGGGAAATATCTCCTCTCATCTCAAAGGTTGTCTTTTTATCTCTTCAATGATTTCCTTCACTGTATAAAAGCTTTTAGGTTCTATGTAGTTTCATTTGTTTATCTTTGCTTTTGCTGAGTTTGCACAAAGAAATATATCCAAAAATTATTGTTGATATAACTCTCAAAAAGTTTACTATGTTCTGTTCTAGAAGTTTTATGGTTTTAGGTCTTATATTTAAGTCTTTATCCCATTTTGAGTTTAGTATTGTATGTAGTGTAAGAAAGTGGTCCAGTTTTTCTGTATGTAGCTGTCCAGTTTTTCCAAAATCATTTATTGAAGAGAAAGTTTTGTTCTTATTGTACATTATTGCCCACTCTTTTTCATAGATTAATTGACTATATAAGGGTGTGCTTATCATTGGGCTCTCTATTCTATTCCACTAATCTGTGTGTCTGTTTTTGTATCAGTAACATCTTGTTTTCATTACTTATGCCCTGTAGTATAGTTTGAAATAAGGGAGCTTGGTACCTTCACCTTTGCTCTTACCTCTCTCTCTCTTTCTTGCTATCCATATGTATCTATATTTATATGTATGTATATATGTGTGTATGTATATGTATTTATGGTCCCATATACATTTTCAGATTATTTCTTCTAGATATGTGAAACATGTCATTGGTATTTTGATAGCGATTGCATTGAATCCATAGATTTCTTTGAGCAGTATGGACATTTTAACAATACTAATTTCTTATCCTCTATGAGCATGGCATATCTTTCCATTTTTTTGTGTGTTTGTTCAATTTATTTCAGCAACACCGTATTCTTTTTACAGTACAGGTGTTTTTGAACTTTGTTAAATTTATTCCTAGGTATTTTATTCATGTTTATGAAATTCTAAAAGAGGTTGTTTTCTTAATTTTGCTTTCTGATAGTTCATTATCTGTGTATAGAAACACAACATACTTCTGTTTTTTATTTATTTTAACTGAATGTATTCGGGTGACACTGGTTAATAATATTATACAGATTTCAGGTGCACAATTCCACAGCACATCCTTCGTACACTGTACTGTATCCTCACTGTCCCAAGTCAAGTCACCTTCTGCCACCATCTATCCCCCCATACCATTTGCCCATCAAGCCACCCATCCACTTCCCAGCAATCATCATACTGTTGTCCATGTCCGTGAGTCCTTTTTCCTTTTTGCTCAATTCCTCCACCCGCAAACCCTCTTTCAGCTGTCATCCTCCTCTCCATCTATGAGTCTGTCCCCATTTTCCTTGTTAGCTCAGTTTGTCCATTAGATTCCACATATGAGTGAGATCATATAGTATTTGTCTTCCTCCGACTAGCTTATGTCACTTAGCATAATGTTCTGCAGGTCCATCTGTGCCGTTGCAAAGGGTAATATTTCCTTCTTTTATGGCTGAGCAGGATTCCATTGTGTAAATGTACCACAAAGTTTTGATCCACTCGTCTACTGAAGACACTTGGGCTGCTTCCAAATCTTGGTGATTATAAATAAAGCTGCAATGAATATAAGGGTGCTTTTACTCTTTTTCATTGGTGTTTTAGGATTCTTAGTGGAAAGAGAACACATACCCTGTTAGCAGGAAAGTAAATTGCTTCAACTACTATGGGAAACAATATGGAGGTTCCTCAAAAATTAAAAATAGATCTACCACATGATTCAGCAATTCCACCAGTGCATGTCTACCCAAAGCAAATGAAAACAATATTTGAAAAAGATCTCCGCACTCCCATGTTTATTGCAGCATTATTCACAATAGCCAAGGCATGGAAACAACCTAAATGCCCATCAATGGATGAGTGGATTAAAAAGAATGTAGTACATATGAGGAGGGACCATCCAAAAGACAGAATTTATTTATAAAATACTGTGTACATACTGTTTCACATTTAAACTTCACTCACCTTCAAAGTACTCTCCATTTGATGCAAGACACCTATTGAGACATTTTTCTACTGCTCAAAACAATGTTTCATCTTGTCTATTTTGATGCCTTTCAGTGCTTCTCCTGTTTTTTGTTTCCCCTTTTGCACATCAGCAAAACATTTCCCTTTGAGGACTATTTTCATCTGGGGAAATGAAAAATCGCTGAGGGTGAGATCAGGTGAATAGGCACAGTGGGGCACAGGGTGGGGCACACTGTTTTTGGTCAAAAACTGCTGAACACTCAGCACAGTGTGGGCAGGAGTGCTCGTAAATCACCCATCATGAAATGGGCCAATGTGTTGAGTCTTCCCCCAAAATTCACTGATGCTGAATGCAGCCTCTCACAGCAACACCAGCTGGCACACTGATGCAGATGGGTTCCTAGAACACTCACCTAGTGGGGGAAGCCTGTCCTATAAGGAGCCTACCCTCCAGAAGATAATTCTGGTGTTTGGGGGCCCCCTCTCATGTATAGAACAATATAATATTCAGCTATGAGAAAGGATGATTTCTTGCTATTGGGAACAACAGGGATGGACCTTGAGCACATGATGCTAAGTGAGACTAGGCGAACAAAGAGAGACGAGTCCTGTGTGATAGCACTCATACATGACATCTAAAAAGTCAAACTCATAAAAACCAGAGAGTAAAATTGTGGTTACCAGGGCTGAGTGGTGGGGAGAGAAAATTGATGATGTTTAATAGCACAAACTTGCAGTAAGTGATAAATACACCATAGAGATGTAATGTACAGTACAACGAATATAGAGAATGATATTGTACTATAATTATATATGGTGATAATACTGCTACAAAGGCAATCATATTTTAATATATAAACATATCAAACTAGCACTTTTTGCACCTTAAATCTCCTCAATGTTACATATCAAATACATCCAATAATTTAAAAACACAAAAGCTAAGCCCTGGCTGGTGTAGCTCAGGAGATTGAGTGCCAGCCTGTGAATCAAGTGGTCGCCAATTCTATCCCCAGTCAGGGCACATGCCTGGGTTGTGGGCTGGGTCTCCAGTTCAGGGCACACGAGAGGCAAGCACACAGTGATGTTTCTCTCTCTTTCTCCTTCCCTTGCTCTCTCTCTAAAATTAAATAAATAAAATATTTTAAAAAACTTAAAAAACACAAAAGCTGGAAATGATAAAAAATAAGCAATGATGGGGAACAAGGACCACATTGAATACACCTGCCTACCCAAGATTTAGTACTAACAACAACAGTAATAATAATGCTAAAAACATCAACAGCACTAAATATAGTGACAAATAATTTTTTCTTGCTTGCTATACACCAAATATTCTTTTAATCACTTTGTGCATATTAACTCAATTCTCAAAAACAGTATTATTGTCATTATTTCAAAGATGCGAGAAATAAGGCACACAAACGTTAATTTTTTCAAAGTTATATAACTCATCAGTCACAGAGGTAGGCATTCTGGATCGATGCTTTGTTTCTGGACTATGTTACAATGTGTGCTACGAAGTGCATAAGGTATAGGAGAAAACATAGCTTCCCTTAGCTGTCTTCCAATATCTCATAAAAGCCAGAAACAGGATCCCCTGAGCGTTCTGCTTCAAAGTTTAGTATTCACATTGACATTCATAGTTGTATCGAACAAAATAATGACTGAATGATAATCTGATCAATTGTGATAACCTAACCAATGGTAGTTAATAATGTCTTCTGCTAAATTAAACTATATAAAGGGTGTTTTATCCTGTAGTGTGAAAAGTAGAAATTTCCAAGTCATTTAGAAAAACATTACTCATTCACTCTTTTCATGTATAATATCCAGTTCTTCATTCATTCTTTTAATGTATATCACCCAATTCGCTCGTTAAAAAAGTAAGAGAATTCTTTATTCACTCGTTAATGTATAACATCATAGACCTAAGAAACAGATGTCTGTATGGTCTGGGAAATTGCAAGAGAATATTAATAAGGCCTGGAATTCCATTCTGTCAGGGAATAAACATTTAAGTTTGGGAATGGTGGTTTGAGGCATGTACACACTATTCAAACACAGGCATCTCTAAAATCTCTTTCTGGGAAATTAATGAACTGCTTTCACATTTTATGAAGGCTTTATTAATTTTAGGACCCAAGTTCCTAGCTCCCTCAAGTAATTCCTGTGAAGTGTACAATGAAGATCTGTTTCAGGGATTAAATACATTGAGGGGGAAGAAAGTCTATTTGAGTGTATATTAAAACGCACAGCGGGAACAGGAAATCACGATGTTTGCTCACTGGCTGAATGTCTGTGGCTGTGTTGACTGGTACACAGAGAGCTGCACAGTCTAGCTGCAGGGCCAGGGGGCAGGGAGCAGAACTCTAAATCATTGGTTATTCCTATTGCCACGATTGCACAGAGAATGAGAGTAGTGTACCAGTGGGCTGAAGTGAGACTTTACAGAATTACCCAGGTGAGATATATACAGAGAAAGTCAAAGATGCCACATGGAAAAGTAAAAAGATGAAAATCATGGATCATAAAAAGTTACATCTGAAATTATATAATCTTATTAACCAATGTCACCCCCACGATTTAATTTTAAAAAAGTAAAAAATCTATTTTATTTGTTTTTCTCATCAACTCTTTTTTCCATCACTGGATACTACCCTTATAACCCCCTAACCCCACCAATTGCCACACTGTTGTCTGGGTCCACAAGTCCTTTTTCCATTTTGCTCAGTTCCTCCACCCTCTAACCACTCCCCACTAGCTGTCATCTGCTCTCCATCTATGGGCCTGTCTCTATTGTGCTTGTTAGTTCACTATGTTCATTAGATTCCACAGATGAGTGAGATCATATGGTATTTTTGTTTCTCTGAGTGGCTTATTTCTCTTAGCATAATGTTCTCCAGCTCCATCCATACTATTGCAAAGGGTAACGTTTTCTTTTTTACGGCCGAGTAGTATCCCATTGTGTAAATGCTCCACAGCTGCTGTATCTACTCATCTACTGATGGGCGCTTGGGCTGCTTCCCCATCTTGGCTATTATAAAATATGCTGCAACGAACAAGGGGTGCTTATGTTCTTTTGAATTAGTGTTTTGGGTACCTTTGGATATATTCCAAAAGTGGGACCCTTCAGTCAAAAGGCAGTTCCATTTTTAATTTTTTGAGGTAACTCTACACTGTTTTCCACAGTGACTTCACCAGTCTGCATTCCCACCAACAATGATAATGGGTTCCCCTTTCTCCGCATCCTCGCCAGCACTTGCTGTTTGTTGATTTATTGATGATAGCCATTCTGTCAGGTGTAAGAAGGTATCTCATTGTGGTTTTAATTAGCATTTCTCTGATGATTACTGACATTGAGCATCTTTTCCTATGTCTATGGGCCATCCGTATGTCCTCTTTGGAGAAGTGTCTATTCATGTCCTTTGCCCATTTTTTAATTAGATTGTTTATTTTTTGGTGTTGAGTTACGTGGGTTATTTATAAATTTTGGATATTTTTAAATGATTTTTATTTTCCTTTTTGTTTATCATAATGAATTTTATTGATTCAAATATGGTAGAAAATTCAGGTAGTAGCTATAAGGTTAATATCAATAAGAAATTTACTTTAATTAGAAATCTATAAAGAGATAAAAATAAATGTGTATATAAATAAATATAAATATTAAATATTTATATTTTGGCTTCTATATTTATAGATGCCAAATTGTTTGGAAGGTATTTTCAAAGTGGGCATTAATTTCTTCTAAGTTTCTTGTCCATTACATAATTGGAAACTTAGTCAATTTTCACATAATTAAATGGTTTAAGTCAAAAGCTCATTAAAAGCTGAGCAAATGCACTAAGTGCATTTTTTCAACATTTGTCTGTAAACAAAGTCATTTTCTTGGACTTAAAAGTATCAAATAAAATTTTTACCCCCATGTTTCTGATATATAAATTTTCAAAGTATAGCATTATCCGGGTATTTTACATTATATCTTTAACTTTTGATAGTTATAATATCCTTACACACCCATTCTAATACATTTTCTCCATCCTTACCTGCCAACAAGCACATTTTCCAGCAATGCCCATGTTGCTTCTATGGAAACCGAAGGATACAATTCCTTTATTTAAATAGATTGTGGCATTCAATTTCCTGAAGGATTGATTTTAGCATTATTTCTACTTCTCCATTATTTCCCTCTAGGACTCAATTATATGCATTTTATCCCCAGGAGTGAATTATATTTAGTTAGTCTTGGGAATGGTGTGAACAAATCTATGAAAATAATTTTTACAGGAATTTACTTTCTTTTGTAAATATTAAATACACTCATACATTCAATGTGATATGACTACGTGTTATTTCTATATGCTATTATATATCTTGATCTTGGTGGTATTTCTACTTCTCGCTAACATACCATTATTTAAAAAATGATTTGAAACAAATTTATTATTATTATTTTATATGTTAGTGGCTGTAACTAAAATTTATTGTAGAAAAAATAAATTTTTCTACATAGCTCTGTATTGAGCTAATGTATCACAAATATATTTCAACATATGATTTCTGGAAGTTTGAGTCTCTACATTTTACAAATTTGCAGTAAAAATATATCAATTTTCACTTGTTAAAGCACAATATTTTATGCCTTCCAAAGATGTCATTGAGGAGGGAAAGTAGTCTGATGCTTTCAGAAATGTTTGCATACATCTATACAAGCATGAAATCAACTTTTGACCTATGTGCCCATTTGATATGCCGTGCATGTTTCAATTAGTTTCAAAGAGCCAACATTTTTAAATGTTTGTGTATATTGGATGTTTCTAGGGAGTGATAAGTACAAGCAACTGCTTACAGTTTAAAATGGCAAGGTAAATGGTTATGACAAGATAACATGCCTCAAAAAGCTTTCATTTATTCATTGAAAGACACAAATTACACATGTGAGGCAATTTAACTGTAGACATGAGAAATAATGTAACCATATACTACAAATATAATAGTTTTGCCACCTCTAACCCATGACCTAGTTATAATCAAATTGGGGACAAAAATCATATCTTTCGAGACAGCCAAACTATTTCTTTATCTACTGTATTATGTGACTTGTTCCAATCCTCTGTGTCCCCATCCCCAAAATGTGCATACCAGTGCTGATCTCAAAAGGCTATGTTGAACGCTAAATGATATAATGTTTGAAAACAAGCTTAGCACAATGGTCGGTATGTAAGTATTTCCTCTTTCCTTCCTTTGCAATTCAAAGCCAATGTCTGTTAAATTAATTGAGAAAAACAAAGAAAAAAAGAAATAAATACATTATTTTAAAAGCACAATGAAAAGTAACCTCAGAGGTATAATTACAAAATCTCTCATTATGCTAAACAGTTGGGCCTCTTAGCAAAACTTCATTTCCAGTTCTAGATCTATCCTTAGGGAATATAAAAAAATGAAGAAAAAAAAAGTAGGGAAAGACTCCGGATTTATTCACTTGGGTGAAAAGAAGGATGCAGACAGAGCCTTTAACAAAAAGGACAATGACCTCTGGTTTCCAGGCTCCTTTAATGGGAGAAAAAGTATAAATGTCTTCAGTTGAAAGTGGAGGGATCTCACAGAAGTCATTCAATAGTAAAACAGAGTAAATAAGTAAAGACTATTCAAGTATAATTTCAAAAAGGTTAAAAAAAATCTCTTACAAATATGCCATGAACATATATCAGCTATTTTCTTTAATCCATTGATTAATTGGACAACCAGTGCAAGGTTAAAACATTTCAAAGTGTAGTTGAAAAGTTAGAAATTTATAATTAATATTAGGATAAGATTTTTTTGTTATATAAAAATTGATTAATGGAAGTGGGTAACCGGGAAAAGAAGGGGAAGGGGCAAGCAAAGGAACATGGATAGCGGACTTATGGGCACGGACAATGGGGGGGATAGACTGGGGGTGTGGGGGTGGGGCAGGGGAGAGCAATGGGGAAAAAGCCCGGACAACTGTCACTGAACAGCAATAAAAAAAATAAAAACTATTCTTGGACACTTGATTTTTCCACATGAACTTTTAGATATTGTAACCACTTTTCCTCAGAAGCAATAAAATAGAAATACTGCTAAATTTATATGAAATTTAGATTTAGTTAGATTGCATTTTAATGAAATTGTGTTGATATCCTGTAATTTATGCAGACCTTGTTCTATGAACTTCAATGAAATCTTTTCTTTATGACTTGAAAAAATTCATTAATATCCAAGAGGCCATAGAATATAATATTTTTCATCATATAGAAATGATTTCTATTTCTATGAAACAAAAAAATCGATGTTAACATATAACTTTACTGAGCCTGAAAACTTTAATCAATAGTAAACTAGGAACGCAACTAAGGATATTCCCGCAGGGAACTGTAGTCAGCCTGTGCCTCTATATGTCATTAAATGGTTATTTTGTCAAGTTTCCCCGCCCCCCAAGTTTTGAAAGATTGTTCTAATGGTATTGAAAGAATAATTACTCACAGAAAAATAGGAAGTTCTCATTGTAGTCTTAATTTTAAAATGTTTTATTCTTTAGCTTTTTAAAACATTTATTTAATGTGACCTGGAGAGATAAACATTTTATTTAGAATCATTGTTTTAGTTCTATTATTACTCTTAGTCTAGAAAAGACATTATGCATTAATTCAGGAAAGAGGCAACTGTATATAGCACTAATAAATAAGATGTAATTAGTTACACTATTAATAATGGCAATGGCATCACTCAGTGGTCTCAGCTGGGCCAATATGTTTCTTAGATGTAAAGAGAGATGTGTCCTCAGAATAAAAATACTCAAGACAAAAGACCATGAGTTATGTCACCAATGACATACAAAAGAACAATAATATCATCCCCTTACAAAAACCATCTACTGAACAAATAATGTATATACCAGTCACTATTGGGCACAAAATTGATTAGTGAAATCATTGTAATAACTCTTCGAAGTACAAATTATTATCTGTAATTAAAA
Organism: Anoura caudifer; assembly: GCA_004027475.1. Lineage (NCBI taxonomy): Eukaryota > Metazoa > Chordata > Mammalia > Chiroptera > Phyllostomidae > Anoura > Anoura caudifer. Next base: position 53,604 of record PVKU01002374.1, read on the forward strand.
CATAATTAATGCTAATTGGAAACTGTCAACAAAGTTCTCTGCCACCAACCCAATGCCAGCAGGGGTGCCCAATCGAGGCACACACAAAGGAGAAACTTTGTTTAGGTGAGCAGTTTGTGAAGCAGGAAAATGCAGTCTCTACTTGAAACTCAAAGTGCTCTCCCTTGAGACAAAGTGTTTTTATAGAAAGTTCACATGCTGGTTCTGTATGGTCCAATTTTATGCAAATGAGGAATCCAAATTTGCACAGTTTGATTGGTCCAAAAAATGCTGTCCTCATTATTTGGAATTGCATGTGCTGATTGGTTGTTATTGGGCTGTTCTGATTGGTCAGTAAAGATGTAAATGAGGCAATAGCTGTGTGTTCTGATTGATCGGGGCCAGTCTCAACCCATTAGTTGAAAGACAATTCCAGAAACTTACTTATAAAGGTCAAGTCAGAAGGCAGAAGCATAGTTCAGCAGCCTAAAAATTCAGAGTGTAACTTTTCCTTGAAATGTGAGGCTGCTGTGCTCTGGTTATGAATTTGAGCCCAACTAACCAAAAGGAGTCCTTCTTGGCAAGTATATTTCTTCAGAGGATCCACAAAATTTACTACCTACTGGATCTATTCTTATTTCCATTTTTAATCAATTCTACTTACTTTTCAAAAAATCCTGTGAGGTAGATATTATTACTATTTCTACTTGAAACGCTCAGAAAACAGACTATTAGACTCATTAAAAACCAGATAAGGAAACTGTTAGAACTGAAAAGCACTGTGAATAAGCCTTATGCTGCTTTCTTTAAACTTTCTTTAAAAATTCAAATAAGCCATAGTATTATCCAAGCTCTACACTTTATTCCTCCATGAACAATGATTCTCAACAATGGTGGCACTTCATTACCAATGGAGCCATATCACCAGACAGACGACTTGCTTACAACCCAAACTGAGTAAATCAAAATCTGTAGGGTTGCAGTTTTGCAACTGGGTTCTTTTGAATGAAGTTTATTAGGGTACTACTGGTTAATAACATTATATAATTTTCAGGCGTACAATTTTATGACACAGTATCTGTATATCGCATTCTGTACTTACCACCCAAAGCCTAGTCTCCCTTTGTCACCACATGTGGCAACTGTATTTTTAAAAACTCTGAGAGCATTCATCGGTTTTCAGATTTTTCCAGATGAGTAGCATGGAACAAGAAAGAGTCAAGGTAATGAAGACAGATTTGGTGCAAACTATGCATAGCCAGGTTGAGAAATCTTCAGCACTTGTATGCATTTGTAATTATTAATACTGGCTGCATAGTATAATCACCTGTGGAACTTTAAAATCTAGCAAACACCAGGGTCTAACCCTAGCACAATTAACTCAAAACTGGACAATTGTCCCACAGAATTGGCAATCACTGCCTTCCAGCTTCTTTCCAACACTCATGCTCAAAAGCCTTCATTGCTCTCCCCAATGACATAACTTCAGTTAAGTTTTGGGGGAGTCAGAAGTTACATGCAGGTTTTTGGCTGCCTGCGCATCTGTGCTGCATCCCCCATGTTGTTCAAGGTCAACTGTACTTTTATACATTTAAACCTGTAAGTTCCCATACCATAGGCACTCTGCTTTCAAGTCAGATTGACTTGAAATTGACTCCACCCCCAACACACCTTTAAAATCTCTGCCTCAGTAACGTGGCTTGTGCTGTTTACTCCCCTAGTTGGTGAGACTCTATCCATCCTCCAAAGCTCTTCTCAGGAAGTCTTATCTACAAAGTCTGGCAGAAGTAAGGCCTGCCTCAGTGTTGTTGGTAGGGCAATAATATGGGTGCAATAATTTACAGTTTTAATTTAACATTTCACCTAAAGTGTCGTATGGTGTGCTTGGGTGTGGTATTGCTATGCTACAGAATTACATGCTTATGATTTTGTAATAAAAAAACAGGGGCGTTATTTGTGCTGGACTCTGTATTTTGAACCAGATAGGATCTGTCTTCCCCTGAACTATGACGGATCATTTTTATACACAGTTATATGCTTACTTTAGGCTACCATTTGTGTAATAATCACATATGCCCTTGACCTTGTTTTCCCTTTGCTATAGGAGAAAATGTCCTCATTGAGGTATAAGAATCTGTGTGTATATGTGTAGTTTGAAAACACATGTTTAACTTTAGAATTTTATATGTAAAATATAAAATATATTTTCTTTTATGTTCCTTGCTCTAATATTGTTTCCTTGCTCACATATCAGTGAAAACTTTGCTGCATGGAATGTCTGAGATTTCCCTGCCTATCTTCTCCACTAGTACTTTTATGGTGTCATGACTTATATTTAAATCTTTTATCTATCTTGAATTTATTTTTGTGTATGGTGTAAGTTGATGGTCAACTTTCATGCTTTAGCACGTAGCTGTCCAGCTCTCAGCACTATTCGGTGAAGAGGCTGTTCTACTCCATTTTATGCTCCTGCCTCCTTTGTCAAATATTAATTGACCATAGAGACATGGGTTTATTTCTGGGCTCTCTATTCTGTTCCATTGGTCTATGTGTCTGTTCTTATACCAGCACCAGGCTGTTTTCATTACAGTGACCTTGTAATGTAGTTTGATATTAGGTATTGTGATCCCTCCTACTTTGTTGTTCTTCTTCAAAATCACTGAGGCTGTTCTGGTCATTTATGGTGCCATATAAATCTTTGAACCATTTGTTCTATACCTGTGAAATATGTCATTGATATTTTGATAGGGATTGCATTGCATCTATAAACTGCTTTGGGAAATGCAGACATTTTGATGATGTTAATTCTTCTAATCCATGAACACGGTACACATTTTCATTTATTTGTATCTTCCTTAATTTCTTTCCTCAGTGTTGTGTAGTTTTCAGAGTGCAGGTCTCTTACCTCCTTGGTTAGGTTTATTCCTAGGTACTTTGTTTTTCTTGTTGCTATAGCAAATGAGATTTTTTTCCTGATTTCTGTTTCTGATACTTCACTGAGTGGGTCAAAAAACAATGGTACATTTACACAATGGAACACTATGGAGCAGTAAGAAAGAAGGAGCTCCTACCCTTTGTGACAGTATAGATGGAACTGGAGAGCATTATGCTAAGTGAAATAAGCCAGGAGATGAAAGACAAATACTATATAATCGCACCTTTAACTGGAACCTAATCAACAAAACAAACAAGCAAGCAAAATATAAGCAAAGACATTGAAGTAAAGAACAAAGTGACAGTAACCAGAGGGGGTGGATAATGGGGAAAGAAGGAAAAGGGTCATCAAGGAACATGTATATAAGATAAAGTCAATGTGGGAATAGGATCGAGGGTGGGAGGTGTGGATGGGTAGGGCAGGGGAGAGTGGTGGGGGGAAAATGGGTACAGCTATACATGAAAAATAATAAAAAATGTACATATAAAATATAAAATACCTGCTGAAACAAGTTAGAAGCTCCTCAAATGTTTCTGGTGCATAAAAATAAACATGCTTTTAAGCAAAATAAAAAGGACACTGATGTGTTTAATCTCATTGTTATTCCGGGTCTCTCAGTCACCCTGGAGCAGCGCTGGCCTGTGGCTGGCTTCTTCTGCAGGATGTTCCTGGTGTGAGCCCTTTTATGTGGCGTTAAAAAGAGGAAAAACAAGAGGAAGGCAGCCACAGGGAAAGAGCTAAGCTTGAGAAAAGCATGATTTAATTTTTTATGCCAGAATGATTAAAGTAAATTTGTCATTGTCCCAAGTGGAGTCCTGTTTAGATTGTTGAAGAACTCAGGCTAACGGGTTTCCATAGGCCAGTATGACCCAGAGGTTGGAGCTGTGTGTCTCACAGCAAACTTCATACAAAATCCGATTAACTTTCTAGGGCCCAGCCTTGATTCTACAGGAGTGTGTCCTTCTAGTTTTCTATTTATAAAGACAAAAAGGTGTCAAGACTCCATAAATTCACTTCATCAAAGCACACAATCATGAATTTGTGATTAATTGTATTTCATAGTGGATCTCACAAAGCTCTTTCAAAATGAATAGCTTATTCTGTTATAATAATTCAGTTCTGGTTTTCTGTCATAGGGGCAGGAGAACTGAACAAGTAATGGACAATGAGGAAATAATTCAATTACTATTAACAATACACTATTATATTTTCAAATTATCCCAGAAACAGTACATTTGATTTTGCTTCAAAGATTTGGTATTCCATAACAAAGAGCTACTATCAAATCTGTAAAACTGTAGAGTATGTATTGTATAATATTGTAATTATTATGGAGTACACCTTTGACTGTTAATTTTGTACCATCTAAACTTATCAGTAGAAATAAAAATGACAACATATAAACATTGATTCCAATTTTAATTATAAATTGATTTTAATTTAATATCAACTAAAAGGCTGATATTAAACCTAAATAAAGAAAAACATTTTGTCTATAAGAATACTACTTTTCTGAGAGGAAGCACCTTTATATTTTCACTTTATTGCAGTCTAATGAATTCTATTTTATTTCCATTGTGTTTTTAATTTTTTGTTATTCTATTACAATTGCCCCAATTTTCCCCCTCTGCCCTCCTCCACCCAGTCCTGCCCCTGCTCCCACAGTCCATCCCCACACTGCTGTCCACATCCAGGGGTCATTCAGACATGTTCTTTGACTAGTCCCTTCCCCTTCTTTCCACCATTGTCTGCCTCCCCTTTCCTCTCTGGTCACTGTCAGTCTGCTCCATGTTTCCATATCTGTGGTTCTGGTTTTGTTAATTTATTTTGTTCATTATATTCTTCTTATAAGTGAGATTATGTGATATTTGTCTTTCACCACCTGGCTTATTTCACTTAGCATAATGCTCTCAAGTTCCGTCCATGCTGTTGTGAAGGGTAGGAGCTCCTTCTTTCTTTCTGCTGCATAGAATTCCATTGTGTAAATGTACCATAGTTTTTGATCCATTCATTTACTGATGGGTGCTTAGGTTGCTTCCAGGACTTGGCTATTGTAAATTGTGCTGCTATGAACATTGAGGTGCATAGGTTCTTTTGGATTGGTGTTTCAGGGTTCTTAGGGTATATTGCTACCAGTGGAATTGCTGGGTCAAAAGGCAGTTTCATCTTTAGTTATTTGAGGAAATTCCCAATGGTGTTAGGAGAACTAGAATGGTACATGCCCCCCACCAAATGAAACTAGATCACTAACTTACACCATACACCAGAAAAAACTCAAAATGGATAAAAGACTTAAATATAAGTCGTGATAGCAGAAAAGCCCTAGAAGAGAACATAAGCAGTAAAATTTCAGATATCTCTGCAGCAATGTTGTCACCAATATATCTCCTAGGGCAAAGGATATAAAGGAAAAAGTAAACTAATAGGATGACATCAAATTAAAAAAGCTTCTGCACGGCTAAAGGAACCATCATTAAAATGAAAAGGGAACCAACTGTATGGGAAAACATATTTGCCAATGATACTTATGATGTTTTAAACAATAGAGGCAACAAATGAAAACCACCACAAATTCATTAGAAATTAGCTCAGAACTCCACATGACTGATGGATAAGGGCAATAGCTAATATTGGACCAGAGCAACTAGCTACTGGCATCAATGTTTTAAATAGCATTTATGTTGAAACACTCCAAAAGTTACAGACTGAAGGAGGTACAGTATATGAAAACCAAATAGAATTTATTTCCTATTTGTTGTGAGGACAAAATAAACAACATGAGGTGACTAAAAGAAAAAGTCCTGTGCAATTTCATTAACTGAAAAAAATACTGTTTCATTACTTTAGGTCAGGATTCATAACCTCATATTTCAAAAATCTGGTGTAGAATCTAATTATCCCTAGGTTTGAATAGACTGACCTTGAAGGACTAACACTTATGAAATAAGCTATTCAATTTGCAACACATTTATATTTTATAATTATAGCTATCATGGAGTTCCTTTAGTGTGTCTCATGAAAACATACAGTGGAAAACTGGTCCTGCACCCCTTGTGATTTAAAGTGGTTATATCAGTAAATGATGACTCTCAGGTTCACATAGATGATAGTTATCTGCTATACAAGCCAGTGAATTTTCAGATAAAGCTTGCTTGCTTTGATACTTTTTTACCCCTAAGGTATTATTTCTCTTTAGAAATAAGTTGTCAAACTGAGGCATGTTTACATTTAAGCTGTGTTATAAGCTGTGCTTTGTGTATCATCATGGAGAATTTTTTCATATTTCTAATTGAACAATTCATTCTGACATTTCTTTGTTTCAACAGTTATCCTTTGAAATCAACAAAGTCCTAAGCATAAACGGAAAACATGTGAGTTTGATAAATCAACCCCATGAACTCTAAAGAGACGATCCTAAATTTCAAAATTTAGACAGAAAGAGCTAGATAAAATTCCCCCAAGATCAACAATTGCACAGCTATCTGTCAACCAAAACAGCTCTCACGAGCTCGGGAGTCTAGTTCAGAAACGTCAGGAGGACGGTGGAACAAACAAACTTGAGGATAATTGCACAAAAACGGAAGGGAGCATAGCTTCATTTGGCCTCCCTTAGCATGCATCGCTCGAGAACAAGAGGAAAGTCCCAAGCCAGAAGGTCTTTCTCTCACTGGAACACCGTGAGCAGGGGGATCCACACGGAATTCACCCCAACCAGAAACGTGCAAAGCTGAGACATACAGAGATGGCCTAAAAACGAGGAAGAGAAGTGGGGTCAATTGGTATCAGCCCCTTTTATGGGGTGACATTTCCTCCTAGTCACTTGCTTTGCCAACAACTTTAGCAGCTTCACCGCAGAAAACGACAGTCACCAGCCCAGCTGCTGCGCACGCCCCACAGATCTCATGTTTCTTCCCCACAGGTATTTGCATTTGCTGGTGCAAGATATCTGATGCGCTCTCCACTGCATCTACACTCCCGCAGACAAGTCTAGGACCTGAGCCTGCAGCCAGCCCTGTTCTCTGCAGCTAAGCAAGTGCAAGACTCCAGGCCAGATCCCTGTAGTGCTCGCCTGTCTGTGCTCTCTCAGCGCTAGCTGTCCTCCCCCAGCTTGCTTTGCGCGCCACGGGCTTGACTCCCAACACCAAATTCCACGTGCTCACCCATGCTGAGATCTTTCAGCCAAAAAAAGTGTATGCTGATCGTCAAGGTTCCCACTAGTGCTTGTGGGCCTCAATTAGGGCCTATCACTGGCTTACTACACCAATGGGTTTACATTGCTCCTATCCACGCCCCCACCAATCTGTCCACCAGCATACCTCCAACCTGTTCCCCATCATGGGTCCTCACTTCTGTGCACACACCTGTGGGGAGATGTTGAGCCACGAGAGTGCATGCAAACACCCAGGGCCCATGCAGCCCCTGTGAGTCTGAGCCCAGCCCTTCCTTAGGTTTGTGGTCTGCATCACCGGGCTCACTGGCAGCTAGTCCCTTCAGCTGTTCATTTGCATGACCCTGGCCCGAACCCCTACACTGGCCTCCCCTGATGTATGCACATGGCAAAAACCAGCAGCCATCGTGGTCAAGGTCAAAATCCAGGGCCCTGCAGCTGCCAGTTCACCCCCAGTTGACCCAGGCCCACACTGCCTACTCCACCCCACACTGCTCTTTGTGTGTTCGCAACTGACCCCTGCCACGACACAGGCATTTACAGCCGGCCCTCCCAGCCAGGTGGGTGGGCATCACCGGCTGCAGCCAGCATTGCTGGCTGCCCTCATCCCTGCCTAAATATCACCAACATTTTACTTCTCATTGCATATTTGTCTTTCCCAAAGAAACCATTTGATCCTCCCATAGAATCCCTTTGTGCCCCCCTTCTCTTTTGCCTATGCAGTTATATGAAGCACTACCTCCAACTACTGATCAAGATGCTTCTTTTGTGCACAGGTATATGTGTGTATTGAATTTTGTCTTTTCTCCTGCTATGCTGTTTTGACAGTTTAACATTGTCACGGTGCAGACCCACCATGACTGATCATTAGAAAGTGGAAGAGACATCTTCTTTTTCTCCTCACTTTGGCAGTCCCCCGTGTTTGTTTCTATGCATTACATAGAGTTGCTACAACTTCCAGTGTTGGTAGAGTGCTCTAAAGTAATAGGTGTCCTGTAGGCCCCAGTGGCACAATGTCCTTGGTCATCTAAGCTAGTTACTCCACGTGTGTCCCTGTGCGGGCTGCATGTACCCTCTTGTTGCAGTTGAGACGCCATTACTATTGGTGCATCCACAGGAGGGATGTGCTCCTAGGATGATCCACTTAGAAGACTGGCTGCAACTTCAGTGGAGAAATTGCTGAGCAGGGGCCAACCCCATGGAGCCACTCAGCAGAGCTCTGGTGCTCAAGGGGTCTGCCATTTGAGTGTGTTGCTGGTGGAGGTGGTTAGGTGGTGCTCCCACGTGGTCTGAAGCTGGCCACTTGGTGCTCTGGCTCTGTAACCTCCCAGGAGATGCTGGTCAAGATCAGCTCACAATGTTCCCTACCTGGGGACATGAGCTACAAAGTGATCTGCAGATGGCTGCTACTTGTGCTGGGCTTGGAGGTGCTCAGGAGAGATTAAGGTAAAAAGGAAGGCCAGCTGCCACTAGTGTGGGGCCTGAGGCCACTTAGCAAGAGGTACAGGGTATGCTGAGGCCAGATGCTGCTTGTTTGGGAGATTTTAGGGAAGCCTGAAGCATGAGCCAACAAAGGCTATTTGTATAAAAAAGCCACTGGAAACAGCTTGGGTGGGCCCACAAGTTGAGTGGGAAAGGGGTCTCAAAATCACCAGGGTGGGACAAACAGTGATAGCCAGGTCAATGAAGACTCAGTTATGGTGCCCACCTGCTGGCTCTGTTGGGGATGGCAAGCTTCAGTAAAGGAACAATGGCATCTGCCAACATTTCTGTCTGGGAGAAAGCTGCCCCTCCAGCCCTCACCCATATATCAGACAATTCAGTTCATCATTAGTATGTAGATTTTTGTGTAGTGATTTTTCATCCTTTGATTTTTTAAAAAATTTATTAGTCCTTCTATTAGTTTTTGTGGAACCTTTAGGGTTTTCCATGAATAATATTATTATATCTGTGAACAGATATAATTTTACTTGTTCCTTACCAATTTCGATGCTTTTTTTGTTTGCCTAATTTCTCTGCCTAGGACTTTCAGAACTATGTTGAATAGAAAGTATATTCAGTAATTCCTGTACGAAATAAATATTATATTTAACTTCATGATTTAACTTTCTTGTAGAATTTAACTGAAGAGAACGTGGATTCAAATAATTAGCAAAAATTAAATGACAAAATTTTTATTTTTTCTTGTGCACTAACATTGATTGTTAAAAGGTATAAATGTTGTACCAAAATATTAAATACAGAACTTTAACTGTACCCTTAAGATACTTTCCAGATCTATGAGAAAAACTATTTCTTAATGTGTTTCCTGGCCCTTTTAAATATGTTTTTTGACTTTTGCTCTCTGGATGTAAAAATTCTCTCTTCAAACTCTATGCTTTTAGGTGTTTCTCTTAAAACAAGCTTGTCATGTGTAATGGGTGGACCACATTTAACGTCACTTAATGGCTTGCATTTGAAAGCCTCAACTATTTGTTGCTAATGTACTTATTTTGTAAATCCTCTATGATGAAGGTCATAATGTGCCTTATAAAGGAAAATTAAAAAGGAGACATTATCCTGACAACACATTTCCATTACTACAGCTCCCTTTTTGATGTGTGTCTTTAAAGTAGAGAACTTTTTAGAGGTTATTTTATGGGGAGTCATGGAAACTGATGGGCAGTACCAATGTCCACAAGTTAATTTGCAAATTATCCAGCTTAGCAATTTTCCGCCAGAGCATAATAGGATAGCTATATGGATGCCATAGTATAATATGTTGGGCAGATGATGTCTTGTCACAGTCCGCACCTAAGCCCAAATCAGCCAGGACCCTGATAAGCTTTTAAACCAAACGCACCAAAGGGAAAAACCACTTTGGGGAGATGACTAGAAATACTGAGTATAAGACAAGGCTATTGTTTGCTTTGTGTTCACCAACCTAACTGAACGTGTGTAACTTTCTTTTTTAGATTATTCCTATTTTCATAGAATATTACTTTCAAAGAGATGAATTATTTCCCAAAGCATGTCCCTACCCATGCTAAGATAAAAGAAAATACTTACCTAATAAGAATATAAATATTTAAATAATAGTGTTAATATTATATGGATGTTTGACTGAAATATTTCCTTTTATTTAAAGATAATTTATTTATTTTTAGAGAGGGGGAAGGGAAGGAGAAAGAGAAGAAGACAAACATCAATGTGTGGTTGCCTCTCATGCGCCCCCTCCTGGGGACCTGGTGACAATCCAGGCACGTGCCCTGACTGGGAATCAAACTGGAGGCCCTTTAGTTTATAGGCCCTTTGTTCAGAGGCCAGTGCTCAATCCACTGAGCCACACCAACCAGGGCATGACTTTTGTTTTTCCATAAAGATGATCAGCGTAATTGCTAGCTGTGTCTCTTCAGCAGTGCTATCTATTTTTTAAAATGACTAAAGTGATTCTTTTATTTTTTTGTTTATATAAAATCCCAAACAAATTATAAAATAATGTCTGGGACCATGGCACAGGAAGAGAAAATGTATAAAATATACTTATAGTTAATTTACTTATCAAACTGTACACATAGCATTACTTTTAAATAAACCACCCACTTCTAGTATTTTAGGTACGGTTATAGGAAGTGGTTTTGTACCAACCCTCTATTCATTTTCCTCTTGAGTCCCTGTCATCTTGGGGTTCACTTGTCATCTTCTCTTTCCCAATACATTGCAAGTTTCAAAATGTTAAAATAAGCATGACTTTGCATATGGACTTTTATATTAATCACAGAATATTTTCAATATTTCTGTCTACAATTGCTTCATGTTCTGAATGTACTACAAAATTGTCACTGGTTGTATTTTGACCTATCCATGCTATGTTCAAATAGAAAACAAAACAAAACAAGACTTAAGGTTAATTGGCTATTAGATACTGTCTGTGTAGGAAGTGCTTAGGTAGGTAGTTATGAAACACTCTGTAAAGAAGGGGACTAAGACATTTTTCTTAACACTATTTGAAGGGCAAGCAAACTGTTTCCATTGAAATTATTTATTCGGAAGATCTATGGAGGGGTTGCTGGAATTATGGACAGAACTCCCCAAGCCAGTCCTCAAAAATGCTACTGAATAAGAGATATAGTGAGGAACCCCTATTTATTACCAAGATAAGAATACTACATTAAAAAGAGCACCTGATTTGTCAGCCTAATGCAACTGTCTAGTTGCGATGTGACCTAGGTTACGTCAATGACCCCCATGTTAGTCAACCCGTGTGCCGCAAGAATTAAGGCACGCAATACCTGTCTATTTAGTCGGGGGCACTAACCTCTCCTCCCTTCAAATGCCAAACAAAAATATGACAACAGCTAGCACCATAGTTATCCACTGTGAATGAATCAAAATTACAGCCTTTTTTTGGTCAGATTGGCAAATAATACATGTTTTTGTGTGCCACAGAATTTTGGAGATTAGTTTATATGTGCCATGAGATGGAAAAGGTTGAAAGTTGCTGAATTAACCTACTCCTTAGTTTGCTGTATCTATAAAACTGATGTACAAGTCATTGCCTCCTTACAACTTTATCATAAAACGATATATACGTGGCAAATTTGTAATTGAATTTTTCTACATAAATGTAAGTACTCTAAGTAGGCTAGAGTGAGAAATTACTTTGAAAAAGCTAAAGAAACTGAAGATTTATTTTTTTATATTACTAGATCGCCTAAAATCACAAAATTAAATTTAACTATTTGCTTGACCCTGGGAAGATTTTATCCTGTGATGTGGCCATAGATTCCTTACCCACATTATGGGGTTTTGCATCTTTGTTGTTAGAAAAGAACAAAACATCCCATAATAGTTTCAAGACATCTTCAAATATAGCCCTGACTCGTGTGGCTTAGTGGATTGAAGCACTGCCTGTGAACCAAAGGGTCACAGGTTCAATTCCCAGTCAGGGCACATGCCTGGGTTATGGCCCAGGACCCCAGTAGGGGGTGTAGAAGAGGCAACCACACATTGATGTTTCTCTCTCTCTTTCTCCCTTCCTTCCCCACTCTAAAAATAAATAAATAAAATCTTTAAAAAAGACATCTTCACATATATTATTTTGCCATTGTCTACATTCCGTGAAGGTGATTTCAGTACAAGTTTTTATCCATCCTTTATCTCTAATTCCCTTCTTTATCTTACCTGTGATAAACATAGTCACTAGGATGGAAAGGAGATACTGGGAAGGGTAATTTCAATGACAGGTAAACCAAACTTGAGAGAGAAAATTCCCTCTTCCTGAATATTCTGCAATTATATATACTCATTGTTCAAGCATTAGAAAATTGTAAAATTAAATATAGATTTTTCTAAAGATAGATCCTTTGCAAATATTATTGTCATATTTAGTGAATAATAAGAGGGTTCTTGTTACATTTGAATCTCAGATAAGCAACAAATATTTTAGTCTAAGCACAACTAAAATAGTTTATTAGATGTACTCATGAGTAAAAACTTATTCATTATTTATCAGGAGTGAAATTATAATCCTCTGTCCTATATTTAATCTGGTAGCCCCACCTACATTGGCCAAGTAAAGAATTTTTCAGAAGGAGGCAGTATTAAAAAACCAGAATCAAGCCTCACTGGGTCTAGCACATGCCAAAAATATTCATTGACTAATGAGAATATGGTTAGGTCAGGAAGTGTGCTGAAGAGGCCATTCCTTGTAGGCTGGTGGCAGTTGAAAGAGGACCCCACCATTTGGCAAGAGGAGGAGAGGGAAAATATTATAATCTACAGGTTGAACTAAGATATAATCCTTCCTAACTTGATAACAATGGATGATACTAGGTGAGTGAATTGATATTTAAGGAAGAGGTGAGCCAATAATTTACCACTTGCTTACTATAAATCCTAATAGAACAATGAAACAAAATGGCAGGAATGAGATTAAGTCACTGAAGAGATTGATGGGGCATAAAGATTTCATTGACTATGGGGGTGGGGCAGGGCAGGGGAGAGCAATGGGAAAAAGGTGGGACTACTATAAATAAATAAATAAATAAAAAGAAAAGAAAAAATATATTAAAGAGGGTTAAAGCAACGTACATAAATCCCTTATGTGGGGTTTGTAGTCTAGGCAGGAGTCTTAGAAGCAAATTAACAACCAAAATTCACCTGATCCCTGGAGAGCAGGAAAAGACAGATGGATATACCTGAGGAGAATTTTCTGGAAATGAACCTAGAAGGTGACAAGATGGGCTATGAATAAAATTTAAATTTCACAATGTCTAAAAATTTACTGTTCTTCATAGTGGTATCTAGCATGAAAATTTTAAAGATGCCCTGAATTTTTAACTCAATTTTTACTTTTTTCACCTTTTGGGAAACAATTTCCCTATGGTTAATTTTCATAGGGAAATACATTTCCTTATAGTTTCTTAAAAAAAAACTTACTCTGAATAATATTAGCCTTTGGCATTTCATAAAGTTTCTTCTAAGGGTAATTTTTAAAACCGCCTGTAACAAAAAAAAAAAAAAATGAGAATTCTGTAAAAAAATTATTTTGTCCATCCCTGAATCTTTCTCTATATAGCATGGTATTGCTATACTAAAACATCCTAGGCCAAGATACAGAATTCTTACAAATATTTTAAAACGTGGTAGTTATAAATGGGCTCAGGTGTATATATGCCTTTACATATTTGTATATTGTTCTTCTAATTGTAGAAAATTAAATATATTCTAAACTCTATATAAGATGAAGTATATTCATGAGTTAAATTGTGAACTTCATAATAGTTTGTCTAAAGGTTTCCTCAAAATCAGGTCAAAGTACTTATAATTAAAACTAATTCCCAAATGCAAATGTAAGCTTCTACTCCGTGATTGTGACATTCCACTTGGCAAAGCTTTTTCCTGTTAAGTGTTGTGGTTTCTTTGGTCTGTCTTTAATTGTATCTATAAAATATATTTTGACCATAAGCTATTTATAATGCATGTGATTTCTCCTGAGGCATTATATTATATACCATAAAAAGCGGAAGTGCCAACAATTGCTAGATTTTTATGTGGTTGATGAAGAGAAGTGCTAGAGAGTGGAATTTAAAACAAACATAGCTGATTTGCAGATATCACAGTGTGAAGAAAACTTCCACCCCTGTTTTTGTCTACACAAGGTGAGAAACTTACCAACAAAAGTGAAATACTTTCTCCTCTATTTTAGTAGGTCTTGCTAAGCAAACCTTTCTAGTTAGAAAACGTGTATTTTTCCATTTTTATGACATATATTTAGAAGTTGTAGGAGATTTAAGAAATTGGGAGAGATATTTTATGGCTCTATATTTTATAAAAGATTTTATTTATTTATTTTAGAGAGAGGAGAAGGAAGGGAGAAAGAGAGGGACAGAAACGTTAATGTGTGGTTGCCTCTTGAGCGCCCCCTACTGAGGACCTGGCCCGCAACCCAGGCCTGGGCCCTGACTGCGAATCCCAGAGGAGGCATTTCGGTTTGCAGGTTGGCGCTCAATCCACTCAGTTATACCAGCCAGGGTGATTCTTAAAACAGATTTCTGTATTCCTCTGTTAGCATTAGAGAATCACTAGAATGAACTTCTAAATGAACCCACTTAATCCTAACACTGGCCATTTAACAAGTAGGTGAAAAGAAAGCACTCCTTTTCTGATTGAAAAAGAGGAACAGTAAACTAGGGACCTAAATATATTTTTCCTGTCCCATTGGCCATGGCACCTGAGATTACAAGCATTATAGTGCTACCTTTCATTTGCATTAAAAGAATATTTTATTAGACCCAGGATAAGAGTGAATGAACAATATCATATCAAATGTTATAGAACAGGTGAAAAAGAAAAGCATATAGAAAATGGAGGAGTATAAAAATATCATTTGGGGATGATTGTATATCTATTGGCAGAAAATAAAAGTAACCCTAACTACACACTATTTACACAATAACTGCAGGTGAATTAAAGACAATTTTTAAAACCATATAAAGATTATAAAAAATAAAGATCATCATTTGTATAATCTTTAGATACAGAAGACCTTCTTGAGCAAAATGAGAATCTCAAAACCACAAATTTAAAAAAAACAATGATTTCATAAATATTTCTGTACAATAAAAAAATCATTGAAATCAAAAGACAAGTCTGAAAAATTATTGCAACAGAAAAAAATATTTTCATTATAACATTTGTCACAATAATTAAACAAAAGGCACCTATAAAATCTATAAATAAAACAACCAATCAGATGTAAAATGGGAAACATAAGTATACAGTTCATAGTAGAGTGGATAAAGATAATAAACAAACCAAAAATGCTACATGGCTCCACTAATAAGAGGCAAAAAATTGAAGGAGCAATAAATGAACATTTTTCTTCATTGTACTGGTCGAAATGTTAAATGACTGAATCAAAGAGGATACACATTAGCAGAATTGCATGGGTTTAAATAATAATCCAATCCTTTGCTGGCTGTGTAATCCATGCCAGTTAACAAGCTTATCTCCAGTTTCTTTATCTATAAAAGTGAAGGTAATAATGGTTCTCATATTATATAAGCATTTGGTACTGATTATGCCCTTACAACATCTTTGAAATGTAATCCATCAGTATTTTTTTTAATTATGAATTCACATAGTTTGGAGTCTCATATGAAGAATTTATCTAAGGAAATAAACTTTATCTCTATGAAAGAGATATGAACAAAGTATTTCCATGTTGCTTGTTGCAATTTTAGAACTTTAAGTGCCTCTAAAATCTATGAATAAGGAAATGAGGTGCTAAAATAGGGCATAGTGGCAATGGAATATGATCAAGCTACTAAAAAACATGAGGTAAATTTGTGTGTAAATACTTGAAGGAATATCTACAATGTTTTGCTAAGTGAATGAAATCAGCATACAAGTATAATAACATGTATAGTACAAAACAAAAGCTAACATCTACATGTATATATGTTTGCGTAAGAAAAAGAAAATGCCTGAAAACAGAGGCATCGAGTTTTAGACAATAATTATTTTTGTGGATGGGGCGATAGGATGAAAGGGAGCCTATTGATTTTACTTTGGCCCCGCCAGATAGGCCAAGGTAGGGCCTTATCCTTATAGAGCGCTTATGTCCTTGTATTTGGCCCCTTAGAAGTGTCCAATGTTTTTGTATGCATGCTCCCACTTGGGCCTATACAAACTTTGTCTTCTACCCCACTTTATGAAAGGACAAACTGAAATTCTGACAAGTATTTTGCTCAAAGCCTCAGTGGTAGTAGCTATTCCAGAAAGTACTCCCAAAAGTATAACTTGCAAAGTTATCAATGAAACTCCTCACCCATGGGCATGGGCATGATAATTTATATTTTTAATTTGAATTTATAGTTTTATAATGTAAAGTTTATAATTTATAGTTTTATAATGTAAAGCTTATAATGTATAGTTTTAATTTGAATTTCACCTAAAATGTCATGTGGTGTGCTGGATTGTGATAGTGTTACGTTACAGAATTGCATGCTTATGATTTTGTAATAAAAGAATATGTAATAAAAAGGGGGTGTTATTTGTGCCAGACCCCTGTATATTTTCATGAAAGACCTGTTTTCTATATTACATACCAAATTCTGTGAAACATATACTTTGTGTCATATATATATACATATACATATATACACACATACATACATATATATATATTTGGGCTGTGGCCATTCACCTAGTCCGAATGGCACATCAGACATCTCCACTTACGCACCTTCTTGAAGAAAGCAGAAAATAACAATAGTCTCTATACACTGGGATTCCCATAGATTGTCACCTTTTCTTTCATGTAGGTTACCGTTTGTCCTTATTAATAAGTTTTGCCTTTCCTGTTTTAGACAAATAGAAGTCTGAAAGAAGCTTCTTTTCTTTACTTCGTGACAGTGTAACAATACCTGAATGGTGCATGTAGCAACTGGACACCAACCTCAAGTCTCTCATAAACCCTATTCCCAACCAAACCCACCTTCTTTTTCAGGATGATGACTCCCCACAGCATGGAGAAGCGATGTATTTTAATGAATATTTGTAAATCCTTAAAAGTTGGCATTTAAAATGGAAACCACTGTTTAGATCCTGGAAAAACATACATAGGTGTGGACAGAGGGGATTTGAGAATTATATTTCACTATAAGGGTAGGGTTTAGTGTTTTTGAAATGAAAAATATTAGCATTATAATTCAGTTTAGAAGAAAGAAAAGAAGAATAGTGTGATTAACTGAAAAAAATAAATGGTAATATTGCCATGCCTAGGACTGAGAGTTGAGGTATATAGGTCATAGTAAATAATATTTTTAGACATTAAAATGCTTTCCTCTCACACAAATTATCCAACAGTTACATAAAGAATTACAGATTCAGGAGGTCCTTACTGATCTGTGAGCACCAAGTGATACGAGGCTCATGGAAACTTCATTGTTTGATTTTCTTGTTCAATGTCTTTCATTTCGGCATGTGTAGCATTCTATTTTTGGAGCTGACTTTATCAGAAGGTAACGTTTAGCACGATGAATGAAGCAAGTTAGAAAAATGTTCAGATTCAATACCAAAAGTCTCAAAAGCTTTAAAACTCGTCAAAATACAAGTTTGAAAATAACCACTGAGACTCTTAATAAGTTCTGTTTAAGTGGTCGTGATTTTTTTCAGAGCAGATTTTAAGTAGGAATATATAGTTTCAACATCTTCATTTATTTTTTTAAATTTTACTTATTTATTTTTAGACAGAGGGGAAGGGAGGGAGAGAATAATCAGTGTGTGGTTGTCTCTCACACACCCCCTACTGGGGAACTTGCTTACAACCCAGGCATATGCCCTGACTGGGAATTGAACCTGCAACCCTTTTGTTCACAGGCCAGCATTCAATCCACTGAGCCATACCAGCCAGGGCCAGTTTCAACATCTTTAAATGGTAGCGTGTGTGTGTGTGTGTGTGTGTGTGTGTGTGTGTGTGTGTGTGTGTGTGTGTCTGTCTGTGTAAAAGGCTGTTGGGGTAAAGAAAATAATGGTTACTCAGTTGCCTTTCTTGCCCTGTTAGGAAACAGGAAGAAATATACCTGTGTTTCCAGAAGAAGAGTTGGAGAACTCTGATAAACTCAAGTATCTGAAGCCCTGAAGGGCTCTATTCCCACTAGAAGTTTATATCCAGATCTTATTTCCTGTTTGCCTCTCGACCCCATTCCATTATCACCTTGATATCTATATTTCTGGCCTCATTATGGCAACCTGACTTCCATCAGAGCTATTGCTCTCGCAATTAAATTTGGTGTGTTTGGTCTGAGGCAATTTCACTAGAGCAATTAAATAGGCCAAATTGTTCAGCTATAAGGACCTAAGACTCCTCTGTTACTATCTAGGCATTAGGATTATTTCATGTAACCTATTTTTTATCCTAAGAGTTTAAACAATGCTATTTTGCTTATACTTTGCATCCATGCCCATGGGAAGCAGTTTAATATGGTGAAATGAGACCAGGGATAGTGCATTCTCTGAACACAGGATTAAGGCATGCTTTAATCTTCTGAGACACTATGTGACTTTGGGCAATAGTTACCTACTTCAGGGTCTAACAGAAATAATCATAGCATTCAGTTGGAGGCAGTAGAGCATAGCTGTTAATACTATTGACCCCGAAGTCAGACTGCCTCACTTAAAACCCCAGCTCAGCCACTCGCACCAGGTGTAATGTTAGAAAGCATTACTTCTGTGGTCTTCAGTTTCCTCATTTGTATTATAGAATGGGGCTGTTAGAACAGCATACAAACCCAGTGCTTTTTCCATCACACCCTGTTGGGATAGCTGATATGAAAACTTACTGTGATGGACAAAGTAATCGTTATAAACACCGATGGCCTGAGAATAAATATAGTGATCAAAAGAAGGAATAAATAAGAACAAAGCGGCGTTACAAAATACTCATCTTGCCACCTCATTGAGGTAAGCCAACTATTTCAAGAGATCTTTTTTTAAACGTGTCTCAAAACAAAAAACAAAAGTGACTATCTGTCAAACCACAGCAGGCAGGAAATGCCAAAGATGTTGACCTTCCCCTGGAAACATGTGACTTCCGTTGTTGGCAGTGTAAACCTGGAAACTTCTGTAGGAAGGACAGGAGCCGATCTTAGTTATCATGAGGCCCCACAAGTATCCAGGTTTAAATCATGCGAGTCTTAATAGATTACAGTCAGAGCTGCAGAGATAGTAAATGAAGTTAAAGGGAGTAAACTTCCTTTTTAAGTAATACTTGATCTACCCACCTACTGAAGCTTAGGTTCTGAGGGAGGTCTAAGCTCAAATAAACAGCAAATTCTCTATGTTCATGTAACTGTAGGACGACAAAACCACTGACTGATTCAGTCAAATGAATGTTTATTTGAAAAAAAAAGTTGAAACAGAACAAAAGCAAAAGAAAAGTGCTTATTTGCATTGAATCGATGAAACTGGTTAAGTGAAGCTTTCTTCAATTTCCTTTTGTTTTTGCTTTGTTTCTATGTTTTTATTAACATTGTTTTCTTTTTTGACAGAATCCATCAGTGGTTTTCACTGCTAAGAAACCCAACTCAAGTTCATGGCTTCATTCCCTCAGTTTCAAATATCTCTACATGCTCCTGGTCTGCAGGGCCAGCCCTTCTCTAAATGGGCTTTTTCCATTGCAGTTAGCATGAAATCCAAACTCCTGTCTGTACTTCCTGTTTCTTTTCAAATTCACATGGCAATTCAATCCATTCACTCGGGGAAGAAGATGAAGCTACTTTCCTCAAAGTGCTTTTTGTAGCTGTAATAATGCTTCCTCAGACTACAAGCATGTCATAGGGTCTAGTCGGCACTGAAAGCAACGATGGGGAAAAAAACTGGAGGTGTTTGTATTTTTGTAAAATGGAAATGAAAAGACTAAGAGTACCTTAGGCACATAGATACAGAGAACAGAGTGATGGTTGCCAGAGCAGAGGAGATTGAAAAAGCTGAAGGGTTTGAGAACTACAGACTAGTAGTTACAATATAGTCACTGGAATATAAAATGCAGCATAAGGAATACAGTCAGTAATACTGTAATAACTATGTGTGGTGCAGGGTGGGTACTGGAAATATCAGGGGGGGCACTTTGTAAAGTGTGTGATTGTCTAACCACTAGGCTGTGCACCTGAAACAAATACAAAATAATATTAAATGGAAACAATAATTCAAATAATAAAAAATAAATTAAAGAAAGAGTAACTGAGGCAACTGGGAACATATGTGTAAAAAAATCAGTTGCAATATGTAGATCATGCTTCTGTTGCCAATTTGGAAATCTAGCAACCATGTAATGTGTGGTTTTAAGGGAAATGTACTTGAAGATGGACACAGAAACAGTCAGTGTATTTATGTAAGTTATGAACGCGATCTTCATTGAATTTGGGGGAAACTATGAATGAATGCTGGTTATAAACCGAGCAGTGTGTGAACTGGTGTATTCTAGGATAGGCCAATACACTTCTTCTGTAAAGGAGTACATAGTAAGTGATGTGACTTTGCACAGCTGTGCGATCTCTTCTGTAGCAGCTCAGCCCTGCTGTTGTGGGGCGGCAGCATGAACAGTATGTAAATAAATGACTGTCGCTGTGTTCCACAAAGCTTTAGTTATGGGCATCGAAATGTGAATTTTGATGACTTTCATGGGTCACAGTATCCTCCTTGATTTTCCCCAACCATTTAGAAATGTATAAACCATTCTTAGTCACGGCCCCAATTTTCTTTATATAAAACCTAAATCTTGTCCATTGAAACTCCAAATTAAAAACTGATTTTTTCAAATCTGAAGAATTGAATATACAAACAACACATAGCCCAACTTCATGAACACAATTCCGAAATAGGAGGATGTATTAACTACTTTTTAGTTGAAGGTATCATAGTGAGTAGGAGAGAGTAGGTCTCACCCTACCCCAACCTCCAAGGCGATTCCCAATATTTCCTTTTTGGTGATCACCCTTTTACTGTTTTGAAGACAAGACCCAATGTTATATTGCCCATATTTTCAAAAAGTGCTCCCCAAAACATGCCTGTAAGCATGACACACTAACACACACACACACACAAATAGAA
Organism: Anoura caudifer; assembly: GCA_004027475.1. Classification (NCBI taxonomy): domain Eukaryota; kingdom Metazoa; phylum Chordata; class Mammalia; order Chiroptera; family Phyllostomidae; genus Anoura; species Anoura caudifer. The sequence goes on from PVKU01002374.1 coordinate 74,783, forward strand.
GATACTCAAACGACTTGATAAATACTACATGAATCAATGAAGGCGTCTAGCAACAGAGCAGGATATGCTATGGCAAAGTGGTTCAAAACATGCATTTTAACATAAAAAATCTATTCTGAACACCAAGTCTCTGACTTTATCGATGTAACCTTGGAAATGTTTCTTAGTTCCCCCTTTCCTCATTTTCTTCATCTGTTGAGGAATAATAAGAATGGCATCTACTTCAGGATTTCTATGAAGCTAAAATTAGATAATAACAGTAGTTTCCACAACACCTCGCACATTCTCAGTAGTAAATAAATAGCATTGCAATAATACGGGGATCTCATCAATTCATTGATTCTTGTATTTATTAATTCAAGAAGCATTACTGAGTGCCAGTCTATCAGGAATTATTCCAAATTTTGGAGATATAAAATCCCAGTCCTTGTCCTGAAGGAATCCACAGTGTTGTAGAGGAGAAAAAGAAATAAATAGCTATACTGTGCATTGGCAGTAACAATAGTACAGAGGCAGGGAGCTCATGCTGGGGTGACTTCACAGAACAGAGACGTTGGGCTAAGCTTTGGGAAGTGAATGATATCGAGTTGGATGTTAGCGGGGACTGGAAGATAAGAGAGAAGTCAAGGCAATCAGCATTTTATGTCTGATTTTTCATACTGGTCTCCTCATTGATATTCCTGATTTATATTCACTTTTATACTTTTACGAACATTTTTCAATATTTTATTGTTATTCTACTACGGTTGCACCAATTTTCCCAGTTGCGTTCCTCCACCCAGCCCACCCTTGTGCCCGCAGTTTCATTCTTAAATCATGAAGTTGTGGTGAATCCCTCCTGCATGTCTGCTCATGTTTGCATTGTCCCTTTTCTGTCCACTTTATTTGGGTTTACCATGTTGCTCTTTTTCTGACTTGGTAAGATGAGCATTTTGTAACTGAATTTTAAGCATTTATTTTTTCTAATATTTTTAAGGCCACAAGTTTTTCTCAAAACAAATTTGCTGTATTTCACAAGATTTTATAAATGATATTTTAGTAGCATTCCCTTCCAAGGGTTTTTTTGTTTTGTTTTGTTTTCATTATGATTTTTTTTCCTCATGAGTATTTTAGTAGCATATAGTCTTTAAAAAATTATCAGATGCTGGGACTGTTGTAAACTTTATATTTTTTACTAATTTCTAACCTAATTGTCTTGTGGTCAGAGATTTAACATGCCTGGTACCTGTTCTCTGACATTTGTTGGAACTTTCCTTATGGCCTAGTACGTGACCAGTTTTTGTTAATATTCCATGGGTGCTTGAAGGAAACTCTATCCAAAAATTGTGGGTGGCTTGAGTCCATATACATGTCCAAAAATTACACTTTTGTCTGTTTAACCCATCAGTGATTAATAAAGACATGTTTAAATTTTTCTGATGATAGTGGATTTATAATTTTAAGGCTATTTTTCTTAGGTGCATTCATGATTTATGGTTCATTTCCCACTATTCAATAAGCCTTTATATCCACAATAATGCCTTTGTCTTTAAGTCTATTTTTTTCTTAAATTAATTGAGGTATTTTAGCTTTGCTTTGGCTTGATTGTCTGATATGTTTTTGACTACATATTAATATGTGGGTGTTAACATACATTTATATTGTTTCCCTTTACCTGTACAGTGTACCTTCCTGCATATCAACACCATGTGAAATTCAAACTTCTTACCCAAGGCCTTCTTACCCTAGGGCCTTCTTACCCTAGGCTCCAAATTTACTAATCTCATGTCCTTTCTTTAACTTTTTAAAACTTATCCTGTGACTTACCTTACTTTGCTCATTTACCTCTGAGCATAATGCACTTGCTTCAGTCTCAGGATATATAATTTCCTCCCTCATACCTTCTGTGCTATCTATTCCTCAGCATTTAGGTGAAACATTCACTAAATTTACCTCTACAAAACCATACCTGATTGCTCCATTTCATTGTGATTAGTCTCTTAACATTCATCTGCAAATATATTTTACACCACATTTCTATATTTATTTAAAATTCTTCTAATTTTCTTTTCTATAGATTTCTCATGCTACTGAAATAATTCTGTAATTGTGATGCTTCATTTAAAAGCTTAGACCATGTAATTATTCTGGGATATGTTGAATCTGTCTGGAGTTCCTTAAAAAATGCTAGGTGGAAATATTTTGAATGATACCAGTTGTAGAAAATATTTAGAGGAAACATTATCCATGAATAAATAAAACTAAGAACTAATAAATGGTATGAGTCATAAAAATCAAAGTCTCTAAAAAATTCTATTTTTAGCTGTAATGATGATTGCATGACTGAAGCAATTCTAATGTGTGGATAGAGAATGTTTCCAAAGCCAAAATTAGCATGATTTTGGAGGGTGTTGTCTCATTACTATAAAGTATGATGTAGTTCCAGTGATCATATTTCTACAATGGGATACAAGCTAAATGTGGGATATTTAAATTCACCGATACATAGGCGTAGTGTCACTATTTAATGCAAAGGAGTCCAAAGATCAACCAGCTGTTACATACTAAGTAGCTCTAGGTGTAAGGAAGTTGGCGCTGCGGGAGACAGAAAGAAACAGACATACATCATTTATGACCTAGCTGAAATGATGAGAAGAATAAACTTGAAAAATAAACTAGCAGTGAAAGAGACCTCAAATGCACTAAACAAACTCTTTAAGACACTAGTTCTTGACCATTTTAGTTCATTCGTATCAGTAAAATTGGGATAAACGCTACGGACTGCCTACTAATAAGAATGTCAACAACATTTTAGGTGATTCAAGAACCTCATAAAACCCTTTATGAAACCTCTTGAGAGTAAGAAATCAAGATATAAGAAGGGTCACTGAATCTGGAGCAGGTAAGACGTGGTGTGAGCCTTAACAGATAAGTAGGATTTGAATAATCAGAGAAAAAGAAGTGGCCATTCTTAGCACAGAGAATGATATGAACAAAAGCATAATGAATAAACTTATATTTTAACAAATAGGTTTAAAACAGAGGGTCTCCGTTGGCATGTTGTGGAAAAAAATATATAGGTGGATCACTAAAGTTACAGTATATGATGGCCGTATACACCAGGGAGGGAAGTAACCAAAATGACCTTCACCTCTATTCATAGAGCGTCTGCTCAAGCCCATCTGCCACCAAATGTGTTAGAACTATCACTACTCTTATTGATCGTTCTCACTTTGGAACCACAGCTAGTGTCATAAACTTTAGGATCTGGAGCAGCACTGTTGCAACTGGGTGCTGTTTCTACTTTTATTACAAACAAAGCTTTTTGCCCACTTTTTCAACTTAGTTCAGGTCTAGCTTTTTAAGAGTAGGGCCAGAGGCATTATGCTTCTGTGCACAGCGTGCTGCAAAAGACACGTGCGATAATAGACATGACATTGACACAAATTACTGTTTCAAAGGCACAGCAAATTACCCACAGCTTTTACTCATATCAGAATGTCTCTCCTGATTAACTTTGTTTTGGATTGGTCCTGGTGATTCATATTTGAGGGTGTTTGCAAATGTTTGTTCTCCGGCAGAAATGAGAGCTATAAATGGTCTCAGTCACTATAACATCCAGAAATTAGAGTAATACTTATTACACTGCATCAAAAAATTATAGCAGAACTAAATCACAATTTTCTGTATTAATGGTGACGAGAGGTAGGGGAAAAACACAAAATAGATAATTTGTGAAATCACTTTCATTTTGTTTTGGGCTACAGTCAGAAAGAGAGGCACATTTTCATGGAATCTCTCTCATCCTCTGCCCCAAACATGCAGGGTGGCGGTGAGAGGAATTGACAGCTTCGATGAGCCAGTCTTTGAGTCGTTTCTACTCCTTTCCAGACAGGTATGTCTTTCCTCCTCTTGATTCGCCCACCCAGCCTCAGGCTTTTCAGAGCTCTCAGGCAACATAAAGAGCACACACATCCCAATACCTGTTCTCCCTAGACCTCTAACCCTACCACAGACCACATAATTACATCTGCCTCCTGGACACCACTTGTGTACCTTACAGACACCACGAACTCATTTTTTAAAAGGTTTTATTTATTTATTTTTAGAGAGAGGGGAAAGGAGGGAGGAAGAGAGGGAGAGAAACACCAATGTGTGGTTGCCTCTAGTGCACGCCCTACTGGGGACCTGGCCCACAGCCCAGGCATGTGCCCTGACTGGGAATCGAACTGGTGACCCTTTGGTTCTCAGGCAGCGCTCAATCCACTGAGCCACATCAGCCAGCACACAACTGATTTTTTCATCAAACTCTTTCTTTCTCTTGTGACCCCAACTTGAAAGCAGCCAAGTTAGCCAGGGCAGGATTCTCTGTCAGATAGGGCATCTCCTTTTTCTCATCTCTCATATCAGTTCAAAGTCTCAATGATGCTACCTCAGTAGTGTGTTCACTTTTCTATTGTTGGTATTGCCACAGTCTTAGTTCATGCTAATGTCATTTCCTATGTCATCACATAAAACCCTTGTCATTTCTTAAAGCCTGGTTCAAATGCTTTATTTTCCAATATTACTGTTTCTATTTTTATTAACAGTTATTTGAAAGACCTTACACAACTTTGTACTTCTCATACTCTGTTTCATATCATAGCTTGGTGTGCTTCCCTCTGTTTAAGCTACATTTAGATTATAGGATTCTCAAGGAGACAAGGACAAGATCCTAAATATATATTTAGGAAAATAAATTAAATTTTACTTATTTTTGCATATCTACATTTATAATCTTGTACTATACTGATTTATACATGTGATTTCTCTCCCCAATACATTGTAAATTATACAAGATGAAAAAAGGAGATGAGATTTTGGGTCATGACCACATATTAGAGTATTATAGAGTTATACACCTGAAATTTATGTAATGTTATTAACCAATGTCACATCAATAAATTTTATGTAAAAATATTCACATGAGTTTGAAAAATACATCATGAATACCATGCTAACAAGTATGGTCAGTAATGACAAAGGTAGTAGAAATTTATTGCAGGTTTTAGAGGAAGACAATGCAGAATTTGTTCTGTGTTTTAGGAAGGTCGATCTGATGACAGGTTGAAGGATGCAATGAAATAACAAAGACTGGAAAATGAAAATTATTTCAAAGTGTGATTTAGTAGTCCAGGTTAGGGATGTAGCATACATAAAGAGATCATAATGCTACGATATTTTTTTACAATGGGAAGAATTGGTAACCTTATGGGATGAAGAGAAATAAATGAGACTCAACTATAACATGAGGGCTTAAATTAAGCTAAGATTACTGTCTACTAATAGTATTGAATTCTACATTATGTCAGCCTTGGAGTTTTAAAAATAATCCTGGAGTCTTCTTTAAAGATAAATTTCTTTCATATTGTTATGGGTTAATGATAAGAGCAGCTTTCCTTGTTAGAATGTCCATGCACGTGAAAATGTTAATAGTGCCTGGAAGACTCCGCTCACATATGCACACACCTACACATTTGCCCAACAGACCCTCCTTTAATCATTCATTTTATTTCAATATCATCCTTTATTCAGATGCAAAGACATTTGAAGTAGTAACAACTAGCTGAAGATAAGTTACTGTATGTTTCCGACTATAAGGTGTAAGCCCCTCCCCTCAATTTTGAAGGGATAATGGTTGTTAATGCTGCTGTTGAGTTCTGTTTACATTTACATTGGTGAAATATTATGTTATTTGTGTTATTAAATATTTTACCACATTTTTTTCCTTCAAACATTTTTTTTCTGTTTTCCTCCTCTAAAACCTAGGTGCATCTTAATGGTCCGAAGAACATGGTAACATAGGAAATGAAGGGAAAAAGTCAGGTTTTAAGTGTAGCACACAGTATATGTTAGGGTTCAATGTAAAATTAATGCAAGCATTTTGTTAACAACAGTGAATATACATTCATACGTCAACTAGTCTTAACAACTTAGAATTTCTGGCAGACTTCCTGTTATGTCTGCTTATATATGTATTAATTTTGTTTCTCCTAACCTTCTAATTTGTTGACCAATAGTATTTTCAACTCTATTTTCCTGCTGTTTGCTCACATTTGCATTATTGGTATAATTTTCTTTATTTACTTTTTATTTCTTGATTTGGGGGGGGGAGAGAGAGAGAGAGAGATCCATTTGTTGTTGTACTTGTATGAATTCATTGGTTGATTCTTGTATGTGCCCTGACCAGATGTCAAACCCACAACTTCAGCATATTGGCACAATGCTCCAACCAAACCAAGGGAGCTGCCCAGCTAGGGCGGTATAATTTTCAAGCCACCATTTTATTTTGCAGAAAAAACACACGCATGCACACAGTCAAGTCTCATTATTCATGATAATTATGTTCTATCAAGTCACCTTGAACAGTGAATTAGTGAAAACGGAAATGTGGCTTCTTTGTAAAATTCAGAACTAGGTTCTGTCAAGCCTCTGGTAACATTGACATCAACTTATCAATACGTAATCTCATTTTAAAGATGCTATTGTTGAATAATGAGTATTGAATTCATGGCCAACAGTACCACAACTCATGTGTAAACTAAGCTCATCCAAAAGCTCCCATTTTCTGAATGCGCGCCACAGCCCTCTGATGCTGGGCAAAACCAGACAACCATTCAGCTGACGCTTGGGGGCCATTTCAAACAGCGAAATCACCAATAAAAAGCAAAGGCATGCAGGAAAGACGGCAGCAAATAGACTGCAAGAGAGAGCCTCATTTACAGTAGAAGAGCCAAAGCAAGAAGGCAGAGCTTTGCCTGCTGTGACCTCAGCTGGAAATAGGCACGTGCAGAGAGGGACTCAAACCTTGGCTGCTCTGCACAACTTGTCACATAACCACAAAGACATTGGGAATGTTGGCTTTAGGGTTACAAACCCATTTTAGCAAGTAGGTCAGTACAGAATTCACAAAAAATGATGATCGCCTGCATATAGGTAAAATGACATATATAGTGTTGATACGTATTATATACATACATATATGTATACATACGCATAAAATTATATCTAATTCTATATATGCTTTAATCCGTATACATACATATATGCATACACATACAACCCTTATATACATATAACATGTATACCATGTTATGCATTGCATTTTATATTACTGTATGTATTTATGAACATATTCTTACCACAAAAGATAATAACATGCTGGAATAATGTTAACAGAAATACTGTATAAAAATGCCTAGACACTGTCATTATTTTCTGGTCTTATTTGTATGAAATGAAGAAAATTTTAAAACACCATTTTCTGTTCTGAAACAAATTCATTTTCTCATAAGCATCAATTTCCCTGTTAAATATGTAGGTTAATTTTTAATATTCATCATTTTATCAGTGTAAAAGAAATAATTTTAGTAACATGTAACATGCCTTTGTAAATATTCTGTCGGATAATGCCACTGAAGTCCAAGAATCTTTCTGTAAATAGAGGAGCTCCATTGTCCATTTCACACATACAGGAATCTGAGCTGTACATGGTCTTTACACCACTCAGAACCAATTTCCATTTGTAGTATTAGATGCAGAGGTGACAATTTAGCGTGACTCTAGTGTCTGGGGAGGAAGAAACGGGGCAGGGGAAATGATGGATGAAAAGGCAGACATAGACTTCGTTCACTTGCTAACTTGTGAATATCTGGTGGGAAGTAGCAGGTTAGCATATGTGGACATTGAGAACAGACACTGATTACAAGACTTCTGCAAACAGGACGAGTTGCCCTAAGCTTAAGAGACTGTAGTTGAAATCTCTCAATGTAACACAGAGCAGAGCTTAGAGGGTTGAGGTGGAGAGCACACACATATCATGGCCCCAGGTGAGAGAAACATGGGCCGGAACAATCCAGTTTAAACCACAGCACTAAAACTGCAATTTCTCTGATTCTACAAAAATTCACAAAAGCTGGAAATAGCTGACATTTAGGTGTTTGCCACTGTTTCATTTTTATTTAACCTGCAAATGCTTTTGATTGTCATAGTTTTCATACAGTTTTAAAAAGGCATTTTAATATTGTGTTTATGAAGAAGTAAATGGGTTTTGAAAAGAACAAACACCAGAAACTAAAAGCTTTTATGCGCCTTTTCATTTTAGCAAACATCACCAAGAACCCTGGTGACTTATGCCATAGTTAAATTATTCTTAATGAAGTTTAATTCAAAGTAGGCTTTGTTTCTGGTGTTTGGAAATTTAAATGAATATATAAAGTTTACAAATTGCTAAGAACTATAATGCTTTTACATGTGTATTCAGGCTTACCAAATTTGATTTGATTTTTTTGAGAAGTTTAATTTCAACTTTTATTTTTCAATTACAGTTTAATTTCAATATTACTTTGTATTGTTTTCAGGTATCCAACAAAGAGGTTACACACTCATACATTTTTCATAGCAGCTCCCCCGATATTTCTAGTGCCCACCTGACACCATACATGGTTATTACAATATTATTGATTATATTCCCTGTGCTGCAATTTGTATCCTCTTGACTGTTCTGTAACCACCAATCTGTACTTCTCAATCCCTCCACCTTTTTCATCCAGTCCCCCAACTCCCTTCTCTCTGGCAACTATCAGTCTGTTCTCTGTGCTTATGACTCTGTTTCTGTTTTATTTTTTCATTTACTTTGTTCTTCAGATGCCACACATAAGTGAAATCACATGGTATTTTTCTTCAGTCAAATTTTATTTTAAAGCATTATCTAGCTAAGGGATTTTTAAATGTGTTGACAAGTTTAAAGACTGGTTTGTGGTTTTGTTAATTTTCTGTTATTTGCTAGTCCCCGCTCATTAAATTATGTTTTCATTTTGGGGGTATTTTTTTCCTTCTGTTGGGTTTAAACTTGCTTTTCTTCTTTTTCCAGTGTCTTCAGTTAGAAGTGTGGATTATTGTTTGAAGGCTGTCCTGTCTGAATCAAAGCATTTACAGCTCTACATTGCTGTTCAAATGTAGACGGGATTACATCCCGTCTTTAGCTTCATCTTGTGTGTTTGTATGTTCTGTCCTTTTCATGTATCTCAATGTATTTCCAAGTTTCTTTTTTAATTTCTCTTGGTTACTTATTCATGTATGGTTTCCACATATTTATGAGTTTCCCAAATTTCTCCCTTTTTGCTGTTGATATCTAATTGCATTCCATTGTCTTTGAAGAACATATTAATGTTATTTAAATTATGGGAGTTTGCAAGTGTACCATTCTGTGATGCATCATCTATATATTGCATTGTGTTTACCAACCATTAGAAAATACTGAAAGCCAAAACAGATTGGGCCTTTTACATGAATGACAAGAAGACAATGAGGGATAGACAATCAAAAATCGTAACAAATTCAGTTACTACCCTTTTAATAAAAGCTAGGGTTGATTTTTTTCCTGTCTAGCAAATACTCTCAATCTGTTAAAGAAAGAGTAAAATTCTCCTTTAAGAAGAACAACATGAAAATAAGAAACAAACAGAGGAACATAGTTTTAAAAAATTGCAATAAATATGTAACTATCAACAATCACTTTAAATGTAAATGATCCATATATTCCAACTAAAAGACATAGGGTAGATAAATAGATAAGAAAACATGACCCACACATAAGCTGTCTCCAAGAGACCCACCTCAGAGCAAAAGATACACACAGGCTAAAAGTAAAGTAGAAAAAGATATTTCATGCAAATGGAAAAGGAGAAAAAGCAGGGGTATCAATACTTCTATCTGACAAAATACACTTTAAAACCAAGGTTATAGTAAGAGACAAAGAAGGATACTACATAATGATAAAGAGAGCAAGTCAAAAAGAGGATATAACCCCTATAAACATGTATGCACCAAACATACGACAATATAAACATATAAAGCAAATCCTTATGGACTAAATGGAGAGATTGACAGTAATACAGTCATAGTAATGGATTTTAATACCCATTGACAACAATGGATACATATTCTACACAGAAAAATCAAGGAGACAATAGTCTTAAATGACACACTAGATCTGATGGATTTAACTGATATCTTCAGAGCATTTCACCCTCCCAAAGCAGAATATATACTCTTTTCAAGTGCACATGAAACATTTTCTAGGACAGACCCATGTCAAGACAGAAAATAAATTTCAATAAATTTAAGAAGATTTAAATCATATCAAGCATCTTTTCTGACCACAACGGTGTGGCACGAGAATTCACACACAAGGGAAAAACTAAAAAACACACAAAGGCATGGAAGCTAAATAGCACGTTACTAAACAATGAATGAGTCAACAATGAGATCACGGGGACACCTTGAAACACATGAAAATGAGAACACAGCAACCCCAAACCCATGGTGCACAGCAAGGGCAGTCCTAAGATGGAAACTCATAGCACTACAGGCTTAAACCTCAGGAACCAAGGAAAATTTCAAATAAAACATCTTACTTTACCCTCAAAGGAACTAGAAAAAAGAACAACAAACAAAACCCATAGGCAGAATAAAGGAAATAATAAAAGTCAGAGCAAAAATAAATGAAATAGAGACTAAAAAACAATGCAAAAGATCAGTGAAACCATGAGCTGGTTCTTTGTAAAAATAAACAGGATTGAAATACCTTTAAGTACACTCGTTATGAAATTAGCATAGGAGCCCAAAGAAATAAAATCAGAAAGGAAAACAGAGAAGTAACAACTGACAGCAAAAAATGATAAAGGATTGTATGAAATTATTATGAACAGCTATATGCCAACAAATTGGACAATCTGGAAAAATGGATAAATTTCTAGAAACATACAATCTTCCAAAACTGAATCAGGAACAATAAAAAATCTGAATAGACAGACTACAACTAATGGAATTGAATCAATAACAGAAAAATTCCCAAAACACAAAAGTGCTGGACCAGATGGCTTGCCAAACAGTCAACAAAGAACTAACACCATTTTAGTTCATTCGTATCAGTAAAAATGGGATAAATGCTACGGACTGCCTACTAATAAGAATGTCAACAACATTTTAGGTGATTCAAGAACCTCATGAAGACTTCCAGCCAAGATGGAGGCGTAGGCAGACACACTGTGCCTCTTCTCACAACCAAAATTAGGGACAACAAAGATTTAGAAACAAGAAAATAACCAGAACTTGGAAAATCAAACCGTTTGGAAGTCCAACAACCATTCATCCAGACCGGTAAGAGGGGCGGAGTCGCGGCAGGAAAAAGCAGAGGTGCGGACGGGCACGCAGGCAGCAGCGGCTGGCTGCCCCCAGGGGCACAGGCGGCGACTGTGCAGAACCAGTGAGGCTGCACAAGGCGGCTGGCTGACCGGGTGGTCCCACATTCACGTGCGGATAATCCAGGCAAAGGGGAAGTGGTGAAAGGAACTGGAATCTGAGAGAGAGTAAAGCAACCGCCATTATCTCCTCTCAGACCCCGCCCCCACATACAGCGTCACTACCCAGTGACTGGGCTGTCCCACCCTGGGGAACACCTGAGGCTCCACCCCTCACTACGTAACAGCCGCGACTAGACAAAACAAACAAACAAACAAACAAACAAAAACCCAGAAATGAAAATGGCTCAAACCGGAGAACAAATCAAAGCCCCAGGGCCAATTTATCTAAGCGATGAAGAGATTGCCAACCTATCAGATGCACAATTCAAAGCCCTGGTGATCAGGATGCTCACAGAATTGGTTGATTTTGCTCACAAATTAGATGAAAAAATGAAGGCTACAATAAGTGAAATGAAGAAAGATGCATGGGGAACCAACAGAGATGGGAAGAAAACTGGGACTCAAATCAATGGAGTGGACCACAAGGAAGAAAGAAACAACCAAACAAAAAACAAGGAAGAAGCAAGAGTTCAAAAAAATCAGGAGAGGCTTAGGAACCTCCAGGACATCTTTAAACATCCCAACATCCAAATTATAGGGCTACCAGAAGGGGAAGAAGAAGAGCAACAAGTAGAAAACTTATTTGAACAAATAATAAAGGAGATCTTCCTCAATCTGGCAAAGGAAACAGACTTCCAGGAAGTCCAGGAAGCTCAGAGAGTCCCAAAGAAGTTGGACCCGAGGAGGAACACACCAAGGCACATTATAATTACATTACCCAAGATTAAAATGAAGGAGAGAATTCTAGAAGCAGCAGGGGATAAGGGGACAGTCACCTACAAAGGAGTTCCCATCAGACTGTCAGCGGATTTCTCAAGAGACCTTACAGGCAAGAAGGGGCTGGAAAGAAGTATTCCAAGTCATGAAAGTCAATAACCTCCATCCAAGATTACTCTATCCAGCGAAGCTGTCATTTAGAATGGAAGGGAAGATAAAGTGCTTGTCAGATAAGGTCAAGTTAAAGGAGTTCATCATCACCAAACCCTTATTATAGGAAATGTTAAAGGGACTTATCTAAGAAAAAGAAGATAAAAAATATGAACAGTAAAAAGACAGCAAACTCACAGGTATTAACAGCCAGACCTAAAACAAAAAGAAAAGCAAACTAAGGCAACAGCTAGAACAGGAGCAGAAACACGGAAATGGAGATCACATGGAGGGTTAGCAACAGGGGAGTGGGAGGAGGAGAGAGGGGGAAAAGGTACAGAGAATAAGTAGCATAGATGGTAGGTAGAAAATAGACAGAGGGAGGGCAAGAATAGTGTGGGAAATGTAGAAGCTAAAGAACCTATGACTCATGGACATGAACTAAAGGGGGGAATGTCGGTGGGATGGGGTGTGAAGGGTGGAGGGGAATGAAGGGGGGAAAATGAGACAACTGTAATAGCATAATCAATAAAATATAATTTAAAAAGGAGAAAAAGATACAGGCACACCTTGTTTTATTGCACTTTGCTTTATTGTGCTTCACAGATAGTGTGGATTTTACAAATTGAAAGTTTGTGGCAACCCTGCATTGAACAAGGCTATTGGCAGTGTTTTTCTAACAGTTTTTGCTCACTTTGTGTCTCTATATCATGTTTTGGTAATTGTCACCATTTTTTGAACTTTTTCATTATTATTATACTTGTCATGGTTATCTGTGATTAGTGATCTTTGATGTCACTATTGTACTTGTTTCTGGCTGCCAAGAAACTTATGACAATGGACTTAATCCATAAATGCTATGTGTGTTCTCAATGCTCCAACAGGCTGTTCACCCATCTCCCTCCCTCTCCTCAAGCCTCCCTATTCCCTGGGATAAAACAATATTGAAATTAGGCCAATGAATAACCTTACAATGGCCTCTAAGTATTCAATTAAAGGAAAGAATTGCATGTATCTGAATTGAAGTTAAAAGCTAGAAATGATTTAGTGAGGAAGGCATGCGAGAATTTGAAAAGGCCAAAAGCTAGGCTTCTCATGCCAATCAGTTAGCCAAGTTGCGAATGCAGAGGAAAGTTTTTGAATGAAATTAAAAGCACACACAAATGATAAAAAAGCGACATGACCTTACTGCTGATAGGGAGAAAGTTTTGCTGGTCTGGATAAACCTGCCACAAACTTCTCTTAGACTGAAGCCTAATCTGGCGCCAGGCGCTAACTCTTCAATTCTGTGAAATTGAGAGAGGTGAGGAAGCTGCAGAAGGAAAGCTGGAAGCTAGAACAGATGGGTTCATGAGGTTTTAGGAAAGAAGCTGTCTTCATAACATCATAAAAGTGCAAGGTGAAGCACCAAGTGCCAATGGAGAAGCTGCTGTATTCTGTATTCTGCTGTATCGAGAAGAATCAAATAGGTGCTTTCTCTGAATGCACCTATAACTGCTTTAAAAAAAAATGTTTTAATGCTGCACAGTGCAGCTTGTATCCACTGAAGTCCCACCTCAGGAATGTGATAAGTTGTTGATGTGTGCATTTTAATATGCAGATGTCTATGACTATGTCCTTTGTCTTCAAGTCATGTAATCAGATAATTATAGAGGAAAAAGCATTGCTACATACATTTGAATAATGTTACATTCTGAGGTGTCCTAGTACCTGAGCATTTTCATTTTCTGGTGAAGATTTTACTCAGAATACAACATTGAAAGAGCACATGGCTGCTAAATTGCCCGGATTTTTGCAACTGGTTTAGAGGTTTGCTCCCCCCCTTATAATCATTCATATTTAGGAGGGTATTTCAGCCCATAACCATTTTGCAGTTTGATTTTAAACTAGAAACAGACTCATAGATACAGAGAACTAATGGTTACCAGATGGGAAAAATGTAAAGAGGAATAAAATGTTCAAAATTTCAGTTGTAAGTCACAGGGATGTAATGCATAGCATAGGAAACACAGTCAATGATATCATACTCTGCATGGCGACAGATGGCTGGTTACTACACTTCTTGTGGTGATAACATAGTAAGGGATATAAACATCAAATCGTTATATTGTACACCTAAAATTAATATAATATTGTATGTCCACTATACTTAAATAAAAATAAATGTAAGAAAATATACTAGCAGGTCATGTGACAATTAATTCATGTGATAAATTCATTTAGAATTTGTTACTCAGTAATTCTATGCATATTAAAAGGTTACTTGATTTCAAGTAGATAATAAGGCACTAGGAAAGATAAATAAGATATTGCTCCTATCCTCATTGACCTCTTCTTTATTTCTTTTTGACTATGTTTGCATCTTGCTTTTATAGTCAGAAACTTAAGAGTTCCATATGCGTCATAAAATATTATTACCTCCAGATCTGTATCCTTTCTTAGTCATTCTGCAATTGTGTTCAAGATCTAGAAAAATGTCCATAGTCTGCAAACTTTTAAAAAGCACATTCTCAGTAAAATCACACAGACTATTGGGCTATCAACGTTCAGATTTCTACAAGTATCAGCATTTACCTTACTGTAACTGGTACACAGGGAAACACCCAATTGTATCTGAATCATGATCAGCTCAGGGAAATATACTAGAAAGCTAATGCAGACTCTTGATGTCCATGAAGATATTATTCAGAGCTACTTACATGTCCAATGTAGTTATTCTTTTTGTGCCTGCGACATATTAGTTGAATCTCTACTTATTCTGTTTTCAGACAGAGGCTTGGCCATGAGCGGGGCTGCCTAGGGCCAGCTGGAGTGTGTGGGTGCTTGACTTCGTGTAGGAAACACTACACAGCATGAGTCCATGTGACCGTGAGGACTCATTTATGAAAGCCAGGGACAGTGACACAAGGAAGAGCTTAGAGTAGGAGCAACAGGAGAGCCTAGGCTGGGCTGCCTTAGCCCACTGGGATGTCAGAGAAAAGGGGGCCTTACAGATGGGATCAGGAGATCAGCCTGGGACCAGCTGCCGCTGCCCACTGCCTTAGAGTTTGGGACACGTGTGCCTGTGCGGGCAGATGTGGGGGGACAATAGGGAAAGGGAATGGCATGGGCTGCTCCCCACAGGGAGAGCTGATGGGCTGGGTCCTTAGTCTTGAGGCTTTTCTCTCTCTCAGGTTGGAATGTTAAGGGGTTCTCAAGAGAGGGTCTCAGCAGAACATTCACCGGTTCCCCAGGTATGTCCCATCAGGGTCACGATCTCCTCTGATGGGTCAGGGACAGGGCAGGGGGACCTTAGTCATTGCAGTTGGTCCTGGTTCACCAACCTGCTTTTCCTGCTTTTGGGGGCCTGGAGCTGAAGGCCCAGATGTCATCTCTGGTGGGGGGAGTCCAGGGCAGGAGAGTTCACCCTAGGGGTGTGTTCCTTGCGTTCCCAGGTTTTGCCCCTGGCAGGCACTGGGGGCGCTTCGCCCTGGGGGCCCTCTGCACCTGGCTGTCATTGCTCCGCCACTGTGTTCAGCCCTCTGTCTCAGTTCCCCTATTCCACTTGCCTAGGAACTGTCCTAGCTTCTCACTGTCCTCCTATTAACAGTATGCTTGCTCAATGTCCAGCACTGTGTTTGGAGCACAGTTCAGAACAAAGGTCCAAGTTTACTTGGGATGTTACCTACCCAGATAACAGAAAGTCTATTCCAGTTTTGTTGCCAGTACTTAATGATCTGCCTGGGGCTCATCAGGACAACTATTTGAGATCCTCTCCAATTGTGTACATGCTAAGTACTGGAAATGGAAAACATGCTTGCCAAGGAGAGATGATAATAGAGTCCAACCCCAGAGGATTAAGAAGCTTGTTGGGGAATGGCTTGAAAAGTTGGAGATGGAAATGACTTGTTTGCAACTGGTATTAAAATCAACTATATATCTATCAGTGTGCATTTATTAATTTTTTAGTATTAGAAAAAAACCTAGCGTATCAGTCACGGTTGTCCGGAGAAACAGAGCCAATAGGGTGTGTGATCCAATAGAGAGCAACAAGAGGAAGAGAGATTGTTTTAGGGTAAGGAATTGGATCACAAGATTCAGGAGGCTGATAAGTCCCAAGCTGCGCTGTCAGAAAGCAGGAAACCTCGAAGAGTGGATGGTATAGTTTCAATCCCAAGGTCAGCAGGCTGGAGACCTAGAAAAAGCCACTATATCTATTTCAGTCTGAAGTCAGAAAAAAAAATGATTTCCTAGATCAGGGGTGTCAAACTCATTATCACCAAGGGACCACGTCACCCTTGCGGTTGCCTTCAAAGGGCCGAATGTAATCTTAGGACTGTATAAATGTAACTGCTCCTTAACTAGGGGCAAGGACCTCAGCACTGCCGCCAGGTAGAAACAAGGTGCCGGGCCGGATTCAGCCCGTGGGCCTTGTGTTTGCCGCCTGTGTCCTAGATTGAAGGCAGCCAGATTGGAGGAATTCCCTTTCACTGAGGGAAGCGCCAGCCTTCCGTTTACTGAGGCCTTCAGTTGGTGGATGAGACCCACCCACATTAGGGAAGACTGTCTATCGGCTGAAAAGTTCAACTCATCCAAAAACAGTCTCTCAGTAAAGTAATGTTTGACCAAATATCTATACACCTCATAGCCCAGTCATGTTGAGATATTAATTATCCATTACAGCTACAAAACAAGAAGGTGTATAAGGGAAAGTATAATTCAATTTATAGGAAGCTGCATGCAAAACATCTACCAAAGCTAAGAAAAAGTATTCATTTCCTTCTCTGTTTCCAAGTTTTTAAAATGCATTGCAGGTGGAAATTTTGGAACTCTGTTCAGCCTCTCAATATGATGTATGAAGAAATTGTGATTCACAGAAATGACTTGTCCGTGATCATATATCTCCTTAACCCCAAAGCCAGAATTCAAACCCAAACCTTACAGCTTCAGTATTCTTTCTAATGGTACACTGATACAATGGCCCCCTTGTCACCTGTGTGTATGACATGGAAGCTGGATACATTTTAAAAAGTTTTGAGAACGTATTGGTAGATGCATTCCTGTTACATGAGTGTTGTGGGCGCATTTACGTCTGTGCTGGTAATGATTCTCACTGAGATCTCAAAGTACTTTGTGCACAGCTGTGACTGAGCTATGTGTCATTTTGGAGTTAATTCAAAACAGGTAGTTTTGCATCCTCTCATATGAAATTTTGAACAAAACAAAAATAGACCTTTAACACTGGCTGTCAAAGTATAGAGTGTGATAAGGAGATGTGTGTACAGGCACGGAGCCAGAATGGACTGTTAGTTAGCAAGGTTTGGTCATTGAGAGCAGACATCTCTTCTAGGCTACAGAGCTTAGAAAAGCACTGATTTCTTCATCTGCAGATGTCAAATACCTCTGCTACATCCCCTAGTGTGTTTGTGGAGGTGCAATCTTGGGTAATCAATACTTTCTCATATTCCGAAAACTGTTGAAGATTTCAAGCAAATATTTATATGAAGACATTTACATTTTCAGATGTTTTGTAAAAGTAATGCCAAACCTGCTTGAGGGAAGTGGTGGCAGGATGCTTTGCCTTAATGAAACACCTTCAAAATTTCCACAAGTTCCCTAAAATAGATCATAATGAATTCGCTGTTACAAATTCTCCCAGGACACAGTGGCACAGTTTTACAAGTGAGCTACTGGAAAAAGAATCTGGCAGGGGGTGGGGGAGTGCAGGGAGTCTGGAAGGAAGTGAGTTGAAACACTGCTTCTGCTCACACGCCCGCCCGGAGTTTAAGGCTCAGCTACTGTACTTGGGGAAGGAAGAAGCGGGGTTAGATGTTTGCAAGTCCAGGAGGGAAGGCCGTGAGCCCATCTAGCAGCTGGAGTGTGTTGTGGTAGCTGCTTTCCTGTGTAAGCTGATTTACTTGTTTAAGGTCTGACCTCATCATCCTGTCGGTATGGGTTCCCACCTACACTGTTCGCTGCAGCTTTGCAGCTAGAAAGCTGGAAGTATTTATTCACTGTGGAGCACAGGCAGCAGGCGGCGGGGGAGGGGGGAAACAAGAAAGGCTGCTCTAACGCCCCTGTGCTTTTGTTAGTTCAACAGAAGAGGCAGAGCAACAAGAGATAACAAAGGCTCCGTTTCCTTTCTGTGAGAGAAGGCTTTTGTCTTTCCTCCCGCAACGATGTCAATGTCTGGCAAGAAAGAGTTTGATGTGAAACAGATCCTACGGCTGCGCTGGAGGTGGTTTAGTCATCCTTCTCCGGGCTCTCCCAACACTGGAAACTGCCTTCAGCAGGAAGGATATGAGCATAGAGGGACCCCGGTTCAGGGCAGGTTGAAGAACCACTCTCGGGACAGAAACGGACTGAAGAAAACCAACAGTCCTGTCCACCACAACTCACTGGCACCCGCTCCAGGACCGGCCCCTGCCCACCAGAGCCCTCTTCAAAATTGGCATCCACAGAACCTGCTAGAACATCTTCGAGCCAATGAAGATACTCCTAAAGTGGCTCCAGAGGAGAATTTTTTCCAAAGGGCTTGTGAGAAATCCTCACAAGATTTGGACATGATGGCTGATGACAGTCCAGAAGATTCCCCAGCAAGGTAGGAATTTTCCTTGGCGTAACTCAAAAGTCGCAGTCTAGGTTAGTTCACCCTCGACAACTCTCATTTCGTGCTTCGGCAAACGTGTTCTTCTAATCTCTGAATCTGTATGCAGCCAATCGGGGGCTCTGCGAAACCCCCTCCTCTAAGTCTATAAAGAAAACAGTGATACTGCGTTTCCATAATTAACGGGTTTTAGGGTTGTAGTTTTACTTCTCCCATTTCATTCTGATTCCGTGAAGAATCCTGTTTCAGTTCTAAGAGACTTTTGTTAGAAATATAAATTTTTTGAAAATATCCTCTGTAGTTGTGTTTCTCTACCCAAGTATGATGAATCACACGGAACTCTTTATACTTTGTGAGTTAAGCCAACTCTGACAAAATAAAAGCTCTGCTTGCTCAGCACATCCTTATCGATTCTGTAGCAGAGTTGTTGCATTGATGACTGATAAATGCTATCTTCTTGTGTGAACACACAACAGCCTCCTTTGACATTTCACATTCATCTCAAGTTGCATTAGCTTCAGAGCTAGTTTGCAATCATAAAAATATTTTACATAAAGCAGGTAATAAAATGCTGTTCACAGCAGAGGGATCTGAAAGCAGGAAATAGAATATTCGGATATTTCAGGACATTAAATGGGACATGAAATAATTTGAAAAAGTACAATTCAGTATAGTTTACAAAATATTTAACTTTGTCTTTATTGTTTGGATGGCAGAAAATTTTGTTCCCTCCTCTAATATAGTCCAATGTAACAACCTAGGATACCTTTATTTTTTAAGTGTTTTATTGTAAGATTTTGTTTTCCCCAACATGTTATAGACCCAAGTAATGATTCTGGCAACATAATTAAATGGTAACAGAGCTTTAGTATGTTTGAAATTGTATAACAGTTTGGCATGAAGCTCCGTTTATGTGGAAATCTGGATATTTGATCATTGTGTCTCTGCATCAGTTTAGAGGAAAAGTCCTGGCACATCTGCTTCTAGATGTAAGTGTGCCCGATATATCTGCCTGACAGTACCTTTCTTCCATAAATCCAGAACATAATATGAGTAGAAAAAACATTACAACATTATAGCAAAAGACAAACGAACTGTGCAAAATGATGCCTTTATAGGAACTCAGTCTTCTTGTTGAAATGTAAACATGCAAAAGAGTTTGTAAAATCACAGTGTGCGTGCATGAATCTTCCTGAATATTTCTGTGATTACCCGAAAAATACTAGATAATTTGGGATTGCTATTTGGGATTGCAGGTTGTTATTTAGTACAACTAATTGGACTTACAAAGCAATATATAATCCACACTTTCAGATTTAACAGGCCTTCAAATTATCTCTTCTCACCATGAACCTCAATTTTTAAAACTGTCGCATTCGGAGGTTAAGATTAAACACATTTGACTCCGTTGTAGAGGAATGAGAGTTATGAACTCTGACCTCCTAATAAAAGTCTTTGAACGTCTCTGATTTGATTTTGCAGCATGAGAATATATTTATAACAAATTAATTGCTAACATTAAATGCTGGCTAAAATGTCAAATATGAAGTGTCACCAAATAATACTTTAAAAAATTTAAAAGGAAAAATATTTCTTTTTTTATTTGATTTCTGATACTTTTCCTGTTCTAAAGAAATGCTCTGTTAATTATCCTATGGCTGAAGTGGAAAGTTAACATTTTTTTTTTAATAAAAAGGAAGTGTTTTGTAGATGTGCCACGGATATTTTAAGCAGAAGAGAAGGGGTGAGTTAGGGATCATATTAATTGGATTCATTTTACAATCCAATTTTACATCTCCTTCAACAAGACAGGGGGGCAGGAGGAACGGATCCTGATGCGCTAGCAGTAGCCTTCCATCCCCTCAATAGAAATCTTGTAGTTAAAACCAAGCAGACAAAAATGGCGGTGAAGGCAAAGGGGTGATCTTCAAGCCCCTCTGCTTTCTAGAAACAGTGCCCAGAATGAATACAGAAGGGACTAAATTACTAACATTTGATATAACTGAATAGCCTGTAGTCATTCCTAAAATAGATAGTAAAGGCAAGTTATTAAAGTTATATTAATATATCAGTTTGGGGATTTACAAACCCAAATACATTCTTCAGTAACTTAATATAAGTATATGTACTTCGTTGAAGACCATGTCTTGTATTGTGACCCCACATCATGGGTATGCTTTTATCAGTATGCCTGTCATCAGGGACCTAGGCTCAATTATCATTTTCTTTGCCTTTTTCATCTACTCACTCTGCATCTTTACTTCCCCATAACTCCCCTTGCTCAGTGTCCTTTTGTTTGTTTCATCCCTAGCATTCCAAAATCCAGAACAAAGATTTTAACAATGTATTATGGTCATGCTTCTTATATGACAGAACATTTAAGTATGACATTTTATACATAAAGTACTTTTCAACTGCTCATAAAGAAATGATTACGTAAGTACCCAGGTGCATGCCAAACTGTTAAACTGTGTGTGTTAAGGCAAATGTAGTTATCTCCTTACTGTGCTTGAGAACATTATATAGAAGGCTGATAAGCTGTGTATGGGCTGAGGCAACGTGCTCCAGGACGAAGCTGCTGGTTCTCTGGGCTGTTTAGTTTTAAGAAATTGATAGGATGAGGGGTCAAACCTTCATCCTACTTGTTGGGGCTCCAAGTTTCTGCATAAACCTACCAATTGTACAATATGCAAGTTTGCTTATCTTTGCCAGTGTTGTGCTGTCAGATAATACTTTAAATTCCCTCTCCACTTAGGTTTTTTCTTGTTTTCAAGTGAGGCTTGCCCAGAAAAAAATAGGGACACTGTCATTATATATTTTAATATGCCAAAGAAGGAGGAAATGGGTGAATAAAATTTAGGATTTATTAATAATTCATTCCACAAATGTTGAACACCAATTGTGTGTTAAGCAGACTTCCAGATGCTGGGGATAAAACGGAGTCAAAACAGAATATGGTTTCATGGAGGAGAAGGAGGCATGAAAAATAAAGCAGCGTAGCTCAGTTAGTTAGAGCATGGTCCCAATACGCCAAGGTTGTGGGTTTGATCCCTGGTCAGGGCACATACAAGAATCAACCAGTGAATGCATAAGTAAGTGGGGAAATAAATTGGTATTTCTCTTTCTCTCTCAAATGAATAAAAATGTAAGTAAATAAATAAACCAAACTATTACAGTTAAATGGTTATAAGTAGCAATATGAAGGAAAAAAACCAGAAGGAGGTGAAGGAGGGACACCCTTCAGATAGCGAAGGTCTTTCGAACCAGATAACATTTGAGCAGGTATCTAAGTGAAGTGAAGGACAAAGCCCCGAACATGTCATGTCTTATTCAGGAGCTGGAAACAAGTGAGAAGTCATTACCGCCATTCATCTTTTTCTTTTCAAATCAGTGTTGCATGCCCCCACAGAATCTGTTGACTGATGTCCAAAACCTCCTTAACTGGTGAACTCAGAAATGTACCTTGAACTGTTCATTACAGCCATTTAAAGGGCACATGTCTGTTCTATGGCCGTAGAAATGACTGCAGCTATTCAGCAACCACGGTGCCATCGTGTCCTAGGACGATCTGGCTCTTCAGCGAGCAGACCATGGGCCTCAGCTACTGAGGCCCAAACACTTGGGTGTGTTTGCATTCTTAGCAAAACTATCTACATAGGGCCCCATGTATTGTGCCTCTTCATCCTCCACACAAATCCATCTGTGATGTGAAATATTCCTCAGAAATATTTATGCATAAGGGAAATCCTAGATCTTAGCAACAGTGAAACGTACTGTAATCAGTCTTCCTCACAGAGTAGGAAGTAAGCTGTGTGGGTATTTACAGGGAGAGCTTTCCAGAAAGAGTCCTTAGATGGGCGTGCAATACATTTTCAATACGAAGAGGCCAGTGCAGCGGGAGGGAGTCGAGTCCTCAATGAGGGGAAAGTGGTCAGAGATGGTTTTGGAAAGGCAACAACAGGAAAACAATAGTCATACAACATTAAAAATGATAAGTTCCTTTTGTAGACACTTACTATGTGCTTCCTAAGCACCTTAACTATATTTTGGAGCTTTTCCAAGGAAAATACTTGAATGTGAATATTGTGCCCTCATCTGCAAATGAAATTGCTCTGGGTATTACATCGTAAGATATCTGTTGTTGCTGTTCCTTATCTTCTTAGAGTATAGAAATAATGTGCTTTTCTAAAGTTCATTGCTAAACTAACTTTACTCAGTTTTACACAGCATTATTAAATAGAAACTATTAGTTCAAAGGAAAGAAAAAGGAAGAATCTACAATTTTATTGTTGTCTGTAGCAGTTTAACATTAAATCCCTTCGCCTGGTTTAAGATATACCATACAAAAATACACAATTCAACTGCTTTACTAAATTTAGAGCATTTTAACAAATGATTTAAATATCATGCAATAATTTCTAAGGTTTTAACTTTTTTCCTATTTCACATGTTTTTATTGACTATATTGGGGTGACATTCATTAATAAAATTATATAGGTTTCAGGTGTACAATTTATAACACATCATCTGTATCTTGAATTGTGTGTTCACAACCCAAAGCAAGTACCCTCCTTAAAAGGGTACCATCTTCTACCTCCCCTGACCCCACTTTCCCTCTGGTAATCACCCTGCAGTTGTCTGTGTCTGAGTCTTTCCTTTTATTTTTTGCTTAATGCCTCACCTTTTCCCCCCAAATCTCCCACCACATCCACTCTGACAACTGTCAATCTGTTCTCTGTATCTATGCATCTGTTTCTATTTTGTTCATCAGCTTATTTTGCTCATTAGACTCCACAGATGAGTGAAATCTTATGGTACTTGCCTTTCTTTGATTGGCTTATTTCATTACCATAATGTTCTCTAGTTCCATCCATGCTGTCACTAAGGGTAAGAGTTCCTTTTTTTCACTGCCCCTTAGTATTCCACTGTGTAAATGTACCATGTTTTTTTCATCCACTCTTCTACTGATGGGCACGTAGGTTGCTTCCTGCACTTGGCTGTTGTAAATAGCACTACTATGAACATAGGGGCACATATATTCTTCTGATTGGGGTTTTAGGATTCTTAGGCTATATTCCCACAAGCAGAATTGCTGGGTCAAAAGACAGTTCCATCTTTGGTATTTTTTGAGGAAACTGCATAGTGTTTTCCACCGTGGCTGCAGAGGCATGGACATGTGGAACATGCTGACAGCTGTCGTAGGAGAGGGGTTGGGGGGGATGGAAGAGATCAGACAAAGAACATATATGCATATATGTAAAGTCCATGGACACAGACAATGAGGTAAAGGCAGGGGGTCAGGGCTGGTTAGACAGGGACAAAGGGGGGGAAATGGAGGGCATCTGCAATAGTGTCAACAATTTAAAAATTAATGAAATCTGAATACTTACCTGTTTAAGTAACAGTGGAACTGTTACAGTGGAACCTCGGTTCTCAAATGTAATTCATTCCGTAAGGCTGTTCAAGAACTGAATTGTTTAAGATGGGAGACTTTGAGAACCAAGGTTTGACTCTATTGTCAAAATAAAATGTTTGATAAACAAACAAACAAAAAAGCCAAAACACTGATCATATTCTGGCACACTGCCCACACACCTACCTTTCCCCTTCAGTTCCCTTATATAACTTTATAAATTACTTTACCCTTTCTGGGATGTTGTTTGTTTTCTGTTTTGGTACTTGAGTTGCTCTTTAAAACATATGTGTTCTTTGCTCTCTGCATGGGATAATACATCACATGCATACAACTCTAAAAGTATAACCCCAAACTAAAAGAATAAAGAAATAGCTTATTGTCATTTTTAAGCAAGACAGAAAAGGAGATGAAAAATTAAACATTTCTCTATAAATGATGAATCTGATTATGATATTTAATATTTAAGTAATCACCTTTCAGAACCAATTGACTGCTCTTAATAACTTGCTTAAATGAACTAAGTTTGAGAGTAATTGGCATACATGTTGTACTTGATCAAGACAATTTTTATGTCTACACAAAGCATTATGCATACACTTGAACTTGCCACAGATGATCAGAGCAATACTTATATGCTATAATTATTTTCTTATCTACTGTATATGTGATGAAAAAAGGAAATTTCTGCTCTAAGTTTTTTTCACCCTTCTTACTTTGATTAAATTGCATCTTAGGATTTTAGTTAGAAAGCACTTTTAAACAACTACACAAGTGTAGAAACTGAAGCCTAAAATATGGAATGATTACAGCTTATTAGTGGCAAAGGTGGGGCTATAAATCAGATTCTCTAACTGCTAGACTTTCAGCCACACTGATCTCCCAGCAGCGTATTCAACTCCTTCCTTCTGATAAATTATGAGTGTCCAATCATCATTACAGCTGATGTTAAAAAGTGCTTAGATGAGGCTGACTACAAATGAAATATCTGAAAGAATCGCGACATTGTCAGCCAGAGAACTGTCATGTCAGGGATATAAAGTAGGACATTTTACAAACTCTTGTATCATAGAAATTGTTAAATCATCTTGTTCATTTCACTGTTTTCAGAAAATGCCTAAAACGTCCGGTGAATTCAGGAGTACATGTTATTGCATGTGCATTGTCTAAGAACACTCTGGGGCTTCAAAAACAAGGCAAGAGTGGTCTCTGGACAAGGAATTACCTGCTCCTCTGGCCTTCACTGTTAGTAGTTTGGACAAGCAGCAACTGAGTTCACATCTATGCTGTTATTCTTGAGTAGATCCATTTTACAACTTTATTCAAGAAATAAGGAGGTTGCTCAAATACCATTTACAATTTCTCTGAGAGCTAACCAACAAATACATTAAAACAATTCAGGCCCTATTTTCTTATTCTCTTCTAAAGAATATAGAACTGATGATAAATATATCTATGTAAAATCTCTAAGGTAACTTTTAAAGTGATCTTGCAATTTTCTCTTCTTCAGGCAAAATTTCCAAAAGTGCCATAATTTTGTTAGTTTTCTGTTGAGAGCAAGGGCCTATCACAGATTATTTTTTATTTTGTGTTGAACGTACCTGGCAAAAATAAGTTACTACAAAATTTGGCTTTTCCTCAAAGTCCCATGTCATTAAAGGAGAGGAAAATACTGGCAAAATCATAAAAAATTATGAAACACCTGGTGTTGCTTCCAGTCAAGCTCAAATAATAGGTGTTTCCCCTTGCATAAAATTATTTTCTTTTATCCTTTCAGCATAGCAGAGGTTTTCACAGGTGCACAATAATTTTAGTCATTATTTAGCTAAAACATCAACCTGTCAAAAGTAGAGATGACCCCAGTGGGTTATATACTTGGCAAAACTAATATACAGCATGAGATTGTCTTTTCATTTTGAATGAATAAAATAGAATAATAGTCTTCCTAAGGACATATCCAAACAAAACTCATTCTGTTTGTTAACCTTCACATACTTTTAAAAATATTCATCCTCTTCAGTTCTTTAATATTACAGGTCAAAATATTTCATTCTCTCTATTTTTAATTACAGTCATTAGGATGACATTCGTTAATAGGGTCACACAGGTTTCAAGAGCACGTTTCTATGACACATGATCTGTATATTGCACCGTGTGCCCAGCACCCAAATTGAAATCATCATGTCACCATAGATTTGGCCCCTTTACCACCCCCACCCCCTTCCCTCTGGTCACCACCACACTATTGTTTGTGCCTGTGAGTTTTAAAACATAATATACAGGTGTTTGTTAAAGTTAGAATTTAAGTATGTATGTCTATTTTAAACATTACACTAAATCAAAATACTAATTTATTAGTAAACCAAAAGAGAAGAATTACACTTGCTTGCTGAATAATGACTGCTTAATTCTGAGAGTGTATCTAAGAAACACTTGTAAGCAGTGGACTATTACGTACTGTTGATGATTAACAGTAGTGAGAATAGAATACATTGTGACATCAGAACACACTCAATTTGTTTAATTCAAGCCTGTTGTTTAGTGTATTTCATCTGTAAAATAGATTTATGTTGAAAACGGTCCTCATCACTCATCTTTGTGACCCCTATATTATAGTGTTATCTTGCAGGAAGCATGCTTTCGACAACTGTGTGTGATTAAAAAAATAAAACAATATAATCAAGGGGAATGTATGGCTAAAATGGTAAACTACAGATATGTAGATATTTTCCTAACCTTTCTATTTTAGTGGATATATGGGAACCGATAGACCATTCATTTGAAGTAACTTGTCTTTTAAAAACACATGCCTTTGACTACATCAAAGAGACATAAGACGCAAGATGATTTTTGGTAATGATATTAATTAGGATTCTAAAAAATGTTTTATTCTCATGACTTTCTAGCTTTTCAATTTTTTTTGCCTTTTTGCTCAATCCCTCCACTAGCTTTTCAACTTTAGGAAAATGAAAGGTATGACTATATGACTTTCAAGTTGAAGGTCCCATACACACACACACTTCCTAGATCAGAAAAGGTCAGACTTTCAAAAAACCATACCCTCTTAAGGAAATATAATTTTCTTAGTGATGAAAAACTTAAATAAACCTTTACTAACTTGAATATCACGCATGTCCTTCAGATTCCACTTAATATTTTAAAAAATTGTGGGGGAAGAGGATAATGGCGGAAAGAAGGGGAAGGATCAACTCAAGGGACATGTATATAGGACCCATGGACATGGACGGTGGGAGGGAGGGGGTAGGTAGGGCTGGGAGAGTAATGGGGGAAAATGAGGACAACTGTAATTGAACAACAATTTAAAAAAATTGTAATTATTCATTTTCAATTACTCTTATCAATAACTACAATATCATTCTTGTCATTTAATGAAAACTAAGAAAGAGCACATGGCCATAAAAGGGGTGAAATGGGGAAACCTCATACTGATTTGGTTCTTGTAATTGGTGTCATGTATTCTAAGAATTGAATGGAGATCATCCCACATCAATTATTTGATGTTTCATTAGGAAATGTTCATTGGGGAACACGCTTCACTGTAGGTGATTCTGGTGTGCTGGAAAGTCGCGGCCCTGGACTTGACACCAAAAAATAATGCAGGAAGTAAAAGTTACAGAGTCACACTGCAGTTCTTCATTCTATGACAGGTACAGACAACATCTAAACTCCTGTGATTTTCTAATGCCTGAGCTTTCCTCTTTATTCCTTTTATGTCTTTTTTTTTCTTTCATTACCATTTGGCTTCTTTTCCTAAGACCAGATGAACAGAAGTAGGGATAGATGTAGGGTGAGGAATCTGCTGTACTTTTGCTTCAAAGAAGTGATTCCAGGGTGCTCTGGAAGTCACCATGAATTAACATAAGTTTCTATTTAAAAATATTTTATTTCTTTATTGTTTTTAGAGAAGGGAAGGGAGGGAGAAAGAGAGGGACAGAAATGTCAATGTGTGATTGCCTCTCGTGCACCCCCTACTGGGGACCTGGACCACAATCCAGGCATGTGCCCTGACTGGGAATCAAACTGGCAATCCTTTGGTTCCCAGGCTGGCGCTCAATCACTGAGCTACACCAGTGAGGATTAAAATAAGGTTCTAATCTCACTCCCAAACGTGTTCTGGTTGACTATATTATAAGGTTAGACTTGCGTCAGGAGCCAACTATGTCATAAAGATTATGCCTATATTACTGGGTATAAACTATAAGTTATTGATATTCATTTCTGGAAATACTATATTTATTGCACTAACTTTGCTAAGTATGGTGATTTAATTAGAAAAAAAAACTTAAGCTAAGGTGACAGAATTCCCCTGGACAAAGATGGCAACTGATTTTTTTTTTTTTTTTGAGAACTATTACTATAGTTACAGAGTAGAACATCCAATGAAAAGAGAAAATGGTTTTTAGAACTTTCTACATAGTAAATTCAACTCATACTCATCACCTTGGAAGTCAAATTTTGAACTCACTTAATTTTTTTAAAGAAGTTTATTTTGTGGTAGCTTGCAGGAGACTCATGATAAAAATGTAAGGGAAAGCCCCAGATTCTGCCATAATATATCACTCATGGGTTTTTTTAGTTCCTTTCATTGAATTTATTGGGGTGACACTGGTGAATAAAGTTATACAGGTTTCAGGTGCACAGTTCTGCAACATGTCATCTACACTGTACTGTGTGTTCACCACCCCAAGTCAAGTCTCCTTCCGTCACCATATCCCCCTTTACACTCTTCCCACCCCAGAATCCACCAACATAATGAGAACACAACCCACTGCATGGGAGAACATATTCACCAATGATTCATCTGATGAGGAGTTAACGTCCAACATTTATAAAGAACTTCTAAAATTCAACAACCAAAAAAAAATCAATTATAAAATGGGCAAAGGACCTAAATAGACACTTTTCCAAAGAGGACACACAGACAGCCAACAGACACATGAAAAGGTGCTCAACATCACTAATCCTCAAAGAGATGCAAATGAAAACCACAATGAGGTGTCACTTTACGCAGGTCAGAATGGCTATCATCAATAAATCACCAAACAAGTGCTGGTGAGGTGGTGGTGAACAGGAAACCTTCATTCACTATGCTTGGGAATGCAGACTGGGGCAGCCACCGTGGAAAGCAGTAAAGAGTAACCTCAGAAAACTAAAAGTGGAACTGCCTTATCACTCATTTTTTTTTTTTTTTTAGTATACACACAATGGAATACTACCTGACCATAAAAAAGAGGAAAATCTTACCTTTTGTGACAGCATGGGTGGATCTGGAAATTAATATGTTGTTTGTATTTCGGTTGGCTTTTGTTTTGATTTGTCAGTTTGTTTCTTTGTTTTATATTCCACGTGTGAGTGAAATCATACAGTTTTAGTCATTTTCCATCTGGCTTATTTCACTTAGCATAATACCCTCAACATGCATGCATGTTGTCACAAATGGCAGTGTTTTATATGGCTGAGCGGTATTCCATTGTGTGTGTAAATACATACACATACCACATCTGTGTTATCCATCCATCAATTGGTAGACACTTAAATTGTTTCCATATCTGCATGCATTTGTGATTCTTTCCAGCTTTTTTATGGTTGGTACCTAGCTTTATACTGTTGTGGGAGGAACAAATACTTGATGTGATTTCAAACTTCTTAAAATTTTTAAGATGTATTTTGTGTCCCAACATATGGTCCGCTCCATCCTTGAGAATGTTCCGGGTGCACCTGACAGTGATATGTATTCTGTCACCTGGATGGAAAGCTCTGCAAATATCTATTAAGTCCATCTGTTCTAATGTGTAATTCGAGGCCAATGTTTTCTTTTTTTTGGCTGTCTGGATGATCTATCCATTGATTCAAGCAGGCTGTCGAAGTCTCCTACTATGATTGTTTTATTTTCTATTTATGCCTTTAGGTTTATTTATAATTGCTTTACATATATTGGTGCTCTTGAATTGGGTGCAAATATATTAATAAATGTTACATCTTCATCATGGATTATCTCCTTTATAATCATAAAATGCCCATCTTTGTCTCTTGTTACAATTTTGTCTTGCAGTCTGTCTTGTTTGATATAAGATGGCTACACACTTTATCTGAATAGCATTTGCTTGGAGTACCATCTTCCACCCTTTCACTTTGAGTCTATGCTTGTCTTTGGAGCTGAGATGAATCTCCTGAAGGCAGCATATAGTACACATTGTTTTTGACCCATTCAGCTACACTGTCCTCTTGGCTCTGGGAATTAACTCTATTTGCATACAAAATTATAATTGGTGTTTGAATACTTTACTAGTGCCATTTTCTCTTTTGTTTTCTGGTTGCTCTGTACCTCCAATGTTTTTCATTTGTTTTTCTCCTGGGATACCCACTCTCCTTATGTTACTCTTTCTATTTAAATCAGACAGTTCTCAACATGTTCTTTTCTTTTTCAAAAGATCTGGCCCTGACTGGTGTGGCTCAGTGGATTGAGCTCAGGCTTGCAAACCAAAAGGTCATTGGTTCGATTCCCAGTCAGGGCACATGCCTGGGTTGCGGGCCAAGTCCCTGGTGGGGCAACTGCACATTGATGTTTCTCTCCCTTTCTTTCTCCCTCTCTAAAAATAAATACATAAAATCTTTTTTTTAAATCGCATTTTTCCTGTTCTTCTACCTGAATTATTTCTAGATTTCTATCACAAAGTTCACTAATTGTCTCCCATATTTTCTGCTCTATATTCAATGCTTTCTAATGCATTATTCATCTCATCGATTGAATTGCTCAGTTCTAAAATTTGTTTCTTTTATATTTTCCATATCTTAGGTAAAGTACTCCTTCTGTTCATTAGCTTTCTTCTTGAGCTCATTGAAATGCCTTTCAAAGTCCTCTTGTATTTTATTGAGTTTCTTCATAATGGCTACGTTGAATTCCTTATTACTCAGATCACAGCCTTCCATTGCTTTGAGTTTGGTTTCAAGAGAATTGTTATTCACTAATGTGTTTCCACATTACTTTGGCTGTTCATGGTGCTAGATGGGTGGCTCTTCTGACATTTGGAAGTGAACACCTTTTTATTTTGGTACCATTTTGATGTTAAAATTTCAGCAAGTGGATAAATAGAGGTCTTTTGTCTTCTGGTATAGCACAAACTTTTGTTTTCTCTTATCTGTACTACTTATGTCTCCAGAGTCATGGCAGAGAAGCATCACTTTGGTTGTTCAAGTTGCCACCTGGTTGACTGGGGTGGTGGGTGCTCCATCTGTGTCTGAGTCACCTGGGTTGGGGCACAGCCACTGCAGTGGGGCAGTATGACAGTTTGGGGAGAGAGCTGTTTGCAAGCTTGCATCACTGCTACTTGTTTTTCTATGGCTGCCTTGGGAGACCATAGATATGTCTCTGTTGTTGCTACTAGGCTTCACAGCAATTGAAGGAGAAAGCCAGATCCTCCAGTTTACCTTGGTGTGGGGCCACACTCCAACTTCTCCACTGCTAACAGATTTTCTGGGGCTGCAGGCTCAGCCATAGTATCTCGGGAACCACGTCTATGGGTACCATCCTTGTTCTTCATCCCACGCTGCATCCTTTCATGTTTCAGGATGTCCACCTTCATTCGTGTTGATGTTCAGATCTCTCAGGCATCCTAGGGTGGTGAGCACAGGAACTTTTGTTGGGTTATAAATGTCCAAGTAGTTTTGATGAACAGGGAAGCACAATGGGGAAATATAAGGGAGCCATCTCACTCCACCATGGTGTGCAATAGGTCTTTTTCGCTGGTTTTCAAAATGAGGAAAGTGTGTGCACCTATCTCATATGGTTGTGTGGAAGATCAATTGTAGCAATAAATATTTGGGCAGTGTCTCATGTACACGTTCAATAAATGTTAACATTTATGAACAATTTTTTATCATAACTCATTCATCATTTGGGATAAGCATTCTAGAGTTTCATAGAGGTAGATGATAAAACTGCCTCCTAATTAGCCACTGCTTAATCATTAAGTTAATTATTTTATAATAGGTATGCCATTGGTATTTTACCAATTCATTCATTTAATTTCTCATCTGAGGAGATTTCCACGTATCTTCATAATCTATTTAATTACAAACATCCTTCCTTCATTCGCTGAAGTGGATATCTGAAATGGTAATGTTATGTAGGTAACATTTTCTAGTAATTCAAGCAGGAAATTTAATGTGAGATATTTTGATGACCCATTTTAATACATCATTGCATTATTTGTATTGTAGTAAAATCAAACTAATAAAATATAGCAGCTAAGATAATAAAAACTTTTAGGTCCTTGTTGGATGATCTACAAGCACATTGTGGGACATAAATGCAACAAATGTTTTAGAACAGGGATAGGTTTATCTTTTCTTTAAAAGAAGAGAGAGTAAATATTTTGGGCTTTTCAGGCTATCCAGTCTCTATAGCAACTACTCAACTCTGACTTCAGTGCAAAGACAGCCATAGATAATATGGAAATGAATGACTGTTACAGTATTCCAATAAGACGATGTTTATGGACATTGATTTTTGGAATTTCAGATAATGTTACTTTTGCATTTTGATTGTGTTAGGCATTGAAAAGTGCAAAATCCACTTTGAAGTCATGAACCATACAAAAGGATGGCTGTCTGGATTTGGCCCACGGGCCATAGCTTCTCAAACCTTGTCTTAGAAGCATGAAGGGAATATTTTCTCCAACAGACAACTATAAAAATTCTGTCATGTTGACAGCCTTAGCTGATATACTTTGAGCTTTTGACTTTCCCACTAGCTGAGACTTGCTCACTTTTCAAAGGTGCTTTGATTTGACAATCTATTTAAAATCAATTTTGCACATCAAAATGATCTCACTACTGTTAAAGAAGGTAAAATAATTCAGACTGCATGTGTTTTACACTGACTACAAGTGTAAATGAAAATCAAGAAAATGCATTACTGTAGATTTTCATGTCTGGAAAACAAAAATCACATGAAGGTAAAAATCCCCTCAAAACTACTACTTCAGTCATACATTCAAAAAACATTGAGAATGCATAATATATCCAGAGTAGCTTTACAGAGAGAATGCTATATAAAACAACTGCTTTCCCATTGCTTACATTGTAATATAGGACATAAAATATGTATACGAATAAATATAATGCAAGATGGAATGTGATAAGTGGTATAATAGTAATATATCAAATAAGCCTTAAACAATTAGTATTTTATGAATTAGAAAAAATTGTTTATAAAAACTGTACCCTTCATATTAAAGAGAAAACTGCACCCTAAGTCCAAGTATGTCTACTACTGATATATTTGTGTGTGTGTAACATGTTTTTTCCTTTGGACAATAATGATGTGCCTCTTAGTTTTATAAAAAGCTAGCTGTTCTCTATACCAGGGCAATATTTATGTTACGGTGAAGTTCAGATACCTACAGGGAGTGTTGCGGGCCAGCATTTGCTCTTAGAGCCTAGTGATGATATTATTTCATTCTTGTTTCTAGACTTTTCATAGTAGCCTCTAAAGTACGAAAGTGTAATTTGAAGAATACTAGAAAAACACCACATGGCCTAGATATTCCATCCTATCCATCTAGCTAATTTCCACATTTGTTTTTGGAAATCACTTCTTCATCCTCTGTTAAACTGTAAATAGCCATAGCTTCTAGGCTTTTGGTTTCAATAGGGATGATGTTTATTTGCAAGCCTCTGATTCTATTGTTATATGTTATGTTAATTTTACCATAATGCAAATAAGGTTATGATGTATCAAAATAGATTCTTAAAATTATTATATTCCATCTACTGCTTAAATCACTAGAATATCTTATCAAATGTATTTAGTTGTAATTTATAGACTACCAAATTACACAGAAATAACTATACATAATTTTGTAGGACTTTTCTAACAGAAGTTTACTTATGGTCATATCATCAAAGCAAGACCACTTGGGTTTCTGATCAAAACCCATGTAAATCTGCCCTGGCTGGTGTGGCTTAGTGGACTGAGTGTTGGCCTGTGAACCAAAGGGTCACTGATTCAATTCCAGTCAGGGCACATGCCTGGGTTGCCAGGTCCCCAGTAGGGGGCGTGTGAGAAGCAACCACACATTAGCGTTTCTCTACCTCTCTTTCTTCCTCCCTTCCCCCATCTAAAAATAAGTAAAGAAATAAAATCTTTTTTTAAAAAGCCATGTAAATCTTATACTCCTGTTAATGTAGTTTTACTTGTTTAAAGAAAGCCCTTATTTACATTAAAAAGGTATACAAAAAAGAAAAAAACAATCAACAAAATGAAAACACAACCTATAAAATGGGAAAAAAAGTATTTGCAAACCATTTACCTAATGAGGGGTTAATATAAAAATATATGAAAAGTACAACTCAACAGCAAAAAGTAATAACCAGAGTAAAAATGGGCAGAAGACTTAGACATTTTTCTAAAGAAAACATCCAAATGGCTGACAATTATGTAAAAAGATACTCAGCATCACTAATGATCAGGGAAATAAAAACATCATGATGAGATATGACCTCACACTTGTTAGAATAGCTATTATAAAGAATACAAGAGTTATCAAGTGTTGTCAAGGGTGTTGAGAAATGGGAACCCTTCTGCAATGCTGATGGGAATGTAAAATTCTGCAACTGCTGTGGAATTCTGTTGGGAACTTCCTCAAAAAACTAAATATATAACTGCCATATCATCTAGCAATCCCTCCTTTGGGTATATATACTAAGAGAATGAAGTTAGTATCTCGAAGAGATATCTGCATTTCCCGTGTTCATTGCAACATTATTCACAGTAGCCAAAGCATGGTAACAACCTCAGTGTCCACTGATAGATGAACAGTTAAAGAAAATGTGATATGTATGCACACACATATAATGGAATGTTGTTTTGCCATAAAAAAGAAAGAAACCTGCCACGTGCAAACGTTAGTGAACTTTGAGGGCACTGTGCTAAGTGAAATAAGTCAGACAAAGTGAAATACTATATGGTCTCACTTAAATGTGGAATCTAAAGGTCAAACTCATAGATTCAGATTGGTTGATTTAATGGTTGCTGTTGCAGCAAGTGGAAATAATGAGATGTTGGTCAAAGGGTACAAATTTGCCCTTATAAATTGAATAAGTTCAGGAGATCTAACATACACCATGGTGACTATAATTGATAACACTGGCTGTGGCTGGTGAAGCTCAGTGGATTGAGTGCTGGCCCACGAACCAAAGGGTTGCCGGGTTCAATCCCCAGTTGGAGCCCATGCCTGGGTTGAGGGCCAGGTCCCCAGTAGGGGGCACACAAGAGGTAACTACACACTGATGTTTCTCTCCCTATCTCTCTTTCTCTTCTCCTCTATCTAATAATAAATACATAAAATCTTTTTAAAAAATAACACTGCATCTTAGTTACTTGAAAGTAACTAAGAGAGATCTTAATTGTTCTCATTACAAAAGATAAATTATAACTGTATGAGGTGATAGAAGTGTTAACTAACTTTATTGCAGAAATCACTTTACCACATATACATGTATCAAACCATCGTGTTGTACACCCTAAACTTATATAATGTTATATGTCAGTTATATCTAAACATAACTGGGAAAAATGCAGCATAGAAGAACATATATAAGGTAGAATTAGGAAGGAAGTTGTGAAATGAAGCAAGGTGTGATACTATTTTCTGAAAGTAGCTGGAGTTACTGAGTTTACTGTTTACAGAGAGAAGGCAGAAAAGTGGTTTCCAAGGTCTGGGGCATGAGGGAGAAAGGGAGAGATTGGTAAAAGGTACAAATTTTAGTTAAAAGATGAATATGTTCTAACGATGCAATTTAACATGGTAAATATAGCTGAAAACATTATGTAAATGAAATTTAGTCAGGGAGTAGAATTTATTATTACCCACAATTCATTAATTAATTAATATTGGAGTGATGGATATGCTAATTAACTAGATGGGAGAATCTTTTCACAATTTGTATGTATATCAAATCATCACATTAGGCACTTTACATATCTGGCGATTTTATTTTTGCAATTATTCTTCAGTAAAGGTAGACAAAGAATGCTAAATATATTTAATGTTTTAGCAAAAATTAGACATCTTACCATGTGAGCATACACCCACCTGTAGGTGGCACTCTAATGCAGCTTATTTGGTCCCTAGAGTGTAACTTGCTAACAGTATTTCAAAATGTGAAGTGTCCTAATTAAGGAGACAGCATTGAAAAAGCTTTCCATTCCTCACAAGGATTCGATTAAAGGCCAGCTATCATTGTTTTCTCAAGAATTGGGTTCATTATATTGTCATTTTGATAAAAATACATCCGCAAATGAAGTTTTTGTTTTAAATTGTAGTGTCAAACTAATCAGTGCCTACATATTGGGGAGAAAGAGAGAATCTACATAGAAAATATTTACCTCTCAATAAATAGGTCCTGAGTATGATCACCACGGCAGCCTATCACAACTCTCACGATTTTGTCACAGAACCCCGTCAGCGCTGTTCTGGAACAGCTGTGGGTGCCATTGCCCGCCACGAAGAAGCAAGACTCCCAGTGCAAGAGTTTGGTGAAAAAAGAAAAGGGTTATCTATTGGAAGGTTATACAGATTTCGAATAATGGCAGATTTCTGCCATTAAGTCCCACTCCCTTTAAAAATCACCCAAAAACACATAGTCCAGCCTCTCTCTGCCAAACCAGGCTAGTTTCAGAATACACCAGCCAGAGATATCATCTTTCAGAAAAGCAGAAGTCCACAACTCAGCATTCACCCATCACAGTTCGGCCCCAAGCATCTCTCACAAACCCAGGTGGCTGGGCAGGTCCCCCGCTGAGCTGGTGACTCACTAGACTTCTAGTTTTCAGACCTTCTCCCTCACTGATTCCAGACCTGATGGTTCTCTTTCACTCCTACTTTCAGACCTCCCACGTGGACCTCCTCTTACTCCAGAGTATGTGGCCTCCTTCTCTTCTCTTTTAATTCATTTTAATTCATTTTAATGTTCAGCCTAGAACTTCCTGTGACCTCATATCTGATCCATCCTATGGTGTGTTAGCATCTGCCCTTTTTGCCAGTTTCCCCCTATCTTTTACCTTCTTTTAGTTGCTCTCTTTAGTCAGGGCAAGAGTTCCCAGCCACGCAGGGACATCGGGGTGGGAATCTGCCCCTGCCTCTTGTGAGCTCCTCCTGCTGAGTCTCTGAGTCCCTGAATGTTCTCATAGTCACGTACACAATTCGCCCTGGGTCAAAGCACTCTTCCCCACAGGAAGGCAGGGCTATTAACTTGGCTTTGTTATGCAATGCACCTAAACTCCACCATCCATTTCCTCCTTCCCCCAATCAAGGATTGTGGGGGTTGGTCTTCTGATTTCAGGGGACCCTTCACTCTGTACCCCATTACAGTTTTCTGACAGATGATAGCCATGTCACAAAAAGTAGTTTTATGCTCTTTAAAACTACAACTAAGACAATAATTTTAAAATTAAATAACTCCCCATAAATCTGAGTTTATTTTATTTTGAATATTATATTAAAAGTAGAATGAAATTTGTCACTGATATTATCTGTTTGTTTAAAAGAAAATTTACCTAGCATTCCCCATGTTTTATTTTCTTATCTTTTATTTAAAATACAGACACACAAAACATTTCCTTACAGTTTTCACTTCTTACCTCAAATCTCCGAAATTCCACCAAGGAACACCGTACAGTCTCTCCTCTGTGCCCTCAGGGGTAAAAGTGTGCCACCAACTTCATCACAGAGGTTACCGCCCAGTTGTCACTGTCTCTATGGAAAACAAAAGATTCCATTTAGTTCCCAACATCGCAGAATTACAAAAATCTCACTTGAAAGGTAGATTCTGATGTTGATCATTATTACGACATACATTTTCTTCCAGCTTTATTAATGAATGTTTCTGTGTTCAGACAATTAATGCTCCTCCTGCAGCTGAAGCATGCCTAGTATGGTTCCACTCCGAATGTAAATACTAACCATGACACTTAACTTCAGTGGAGTCACTGAACTTGCTAAACCATGTTCTCACTCCTATCCCCCTTTCAGATTAGGCACGCAGCATCATGAAGAAATGAATGCTAGCATCTGTGAGGAGCACTTCCAGGCTGCCAACCATGCAGAGCAAACTCTTCATAAAATGGAGAACTACCTGAAAGAGAAACAGCTATGTGATGTGCTCCTCATTGCTGGACACCTCCGAATCCCAGCTCATCGGTAAGTGTCCTTATGCAGACAGAACATTGGGAGAGGGTAGCAAGTGTGAATGAGAAAGAATCAGTCCAGTGATTAGAAATTGGAATATGAAGTGGAACCTAATCAACAAAACAAACAAGCAAGCACAATAGAACTAGAGACACTAAAATAAAGAACAAACTGACAGTGACCAGAGGGGAGGGGGGAGGGGAGGTAACAGGGAAAGAAGAGAAGGATCATCAAGGACCCGTGGACTAAGCCACAGGTGGATAGGATTGAGGGTAGAAGTTTAGGGGTTAGTGGGGGGGTGGGGAGCGGTGGTGGGGGGGATGGAGACAACTGTACTTGAACAACAATATTTTTGTTAATTTTACAAAAAGAAATTGGAATATTGAGAATAGATTTTTATCATCCTGTATTAAAAACCATCACCATGTATGATTCACTTCCCTGTAGGACATTTAGAAGATCCAAACTTTTGAGAAATTGATGAAGAAAACCAGTACAAATCCTCTAAAAGAAAAGCAACCTATTATTTGCCTTTCAATTTAACTATACTAAACTGTGAAAGTTTGATACAAAAGACAGTCTCACCGGAATTATTGACACTGCATTTCAGCTTTTCAATAAAATTGTGGACTGATTTAACCTTCTGTGAAACGTTTTTATTTCCAGGTTGGTTCTCAGTGCAGTGTCTGACTATTTTGCTGCAATGTTTACTAATGATGTGCTTGAAGCCAAACAAGAAGAGGTCAAGATGGAAGGAGTTGACCCTAATGCACTTAATTCCTTGGTGCAATATGCTTACACAGGTAACTGCTTGGCATATATT
Source organism: Anoura caudifer (assembly GCA_004027475.1). Taxonomy (NCBI): domain Eukaryota; kingdom Metazoa; phylum Chordata; class Mammalia; order Chiroptera; family Phyllostomidae; genus Anoura; species Anoura caudifer. The sequence goes on from PVKU01002374.1 coordinate 114,069, forward strand.
AACTCGTTCAATCCTCACAATCACCCTGTATCATATAACCCACATTATTATTATCATTCATTCCTATCCTACAAGTAAAAAAATGAGAATAGACCAGTTAAGTAATTTTCCTAAAGTGATAAGGGGCAGAATCAGGATTTCAAATCAATACTATAAAAGACCAAGAGGTAAATAGTATGCAATAAAAATTATAACCATGAGAGAATAGAGCAATTTGAGCAAAAGTATATGTGAACATGTCTCTCTGTTTCTCTTGAACAATGTGGGTAAATTCTCATTGACAAAAATGAAACTGGAAATGGGATATTTTAACTCAATATTAAAGATTTAGTTTTTCTCTTCCTTTGAAATATTTAAGTTGTATTTACTGAAATTGTAAAACAAAGATAACAGGATGAGTTGGAGGGCAAGTAGCATGCATGTGTGTGTCTGTGTTGATGTACATATTATGTATTCATTCTTTCTAACTTACTGACAAACATAATTATATGCATTTAAAGCATATAGTGTGAGGATTGTATATATGTGTGTGTGTGTACAGGAATGATGATGAAGGTCAAGATAATTAATGCATACGTCAACTCAAATAGTTAACTCTTCTTTGTGTGGTGAGAACACCTAAGATCTACTCTCAGCAACTCTGAGGTGCACAGCACTGTATTATCCAGTCACCATGCTGGACACCCCAGACAGAGCTTCTTATGACTGAAAGTCTGTGCCATTTAACCTGCATTATTATTTCCACCTCCTGGCCCCGACAACCATCAATTTACTTGCTGTTCCTATGAAATCAGGATTTGGTTTTGATTCCACATAAAAGTGATACTATATACTATACTTTCTGTGTCTGGCTTATTTCACTCAGCGTAACGACCTCCAGGTTCATCCGTGTTGTCACAAATGGCAGGCTTTCCATTTTTCTCATGGTTAAATAATATTCCATTATATATATAATATATATATATATGTATCCCCATTTACATATATTTTCTTCAAGATTCCAATTTCCTGTAGATATTTTCCCAGGAGTGGGGGGTTCTTGATCATGCTGTAGTTCTATTTTTCAATTTTTTAAGAGAAGCTTCACACTGTTTTCTATAATAGCTATATCAGTTTACATTCTCACCAACAGTGCGCAAGGGTTCCCTTTTATGCAAAGCCTCACCTACATTGCTTATCCCTTCTTTTTTTATATTAGCCATTCCAACAGGTGTAAAGTGGTATCTCATTGTAGTTTTGATTTGCATTTCCCTGATGATTGGTGCTGTTGAGCACCTTTGTGTGCACCTGTTGGCCATTTGTGTGTCTTTTTTTGGAAAAATGTCAATCCATGCCCTTTTCCCATTTTTTATGAATTGTTTTTGCGTCATTGGGTTGTATAAGTCCTCTATATATTTTGCATATTAACCCCTGGTAATGTATATGGCTTGCAAATACTGTATCTCCTTCTATCAATTCCTTTTTCTTTTTCTTTTTTGTTTTCTTTGCTGTGCAGAAGCTCTTCAGCTTATTTTACCTTTTGTTTCTTAGGCTTTGGTGTCTTATACAAGGAATCATTGCCAAGGCCAATGTCAAGGAACTTTTTTTGGTTATGTTTTCTTCTAGGAGTTTCATTTATTTAGAAATTAATATTCTTCTTAATAACCAGGCCACATTTCAATGTCTGCAGCAAATGGATCTTTATATCTGAATCTGAGAATAGTTCATGCTTCTCTGGGTCTAATAAGATATAGGCAGGACTCTTCTTTCAAAATCTAGGACAAGAAAGTCTGCTGATGGACTGGATCCTTTTGCAACATATTTTAGAGAGTAAACTAAATATAGAACATCTCACAGTATGTATTACTGTTTTCTTTATGTTTTTGCAACACGTTGAATCCATAGGAAGGTATTTTACAAGGCCAGATAACATAATTTATAAAATCCATATGCAATATCATTCTTTATAACTTACCTATAGTTTGGCTTACATAAAAAAGTCACAATAACTTATCAAAATGACATAACATTTGCAATAAATAATCAATAATATTTGCTCTAAAATAATACAAATATTTCAATATAAAGGAAACAGTTTAATTGGCCTGATCTCATTTTTAAAAATTCTTTACAGATATTTTCTAAACCAAGCCAGTTTTTTATACCTAATGAAATAACCACATAAGCAATTTTGTCTTTGAAGACTCTTGGCAACAATTTCTTTCTTTTGAAATAGTGTCAGGCATCAATTCTAGCCATAACATTTGGGCAAAGTTATTCTTCTCAGCTAATAAGCACAGATGACAAAATAAACATAGAAACTCGATGTTCATATTCAGCAAGATATTTTTCCACACAAATGACAGGTACCTGTATGGCTGATTACATTAGTCTTACGCAATATCACATAATATTCTTGAGTCATAATGTGGACAATTTTTGATATAAGCTTTAGATGCAAGTCTAAGATGATAAATAACAAGTTGCTCCTTTTGCAATGATAGTACTCAATGTTCATTTGATAGAGTCATTTTTGATACCCTATTCTCACTCCCACCAGCCATCTTATTAGAGTTTAGAGTTTATACAGACTCTCTCGCACATGTTGCCTTTGAATGATCAGTACTGCACCCTAGAAAACACAGGTTCACTAATGACAGAAACTGTGTATTTCAACTAACTAGCATACCTGTGTCTTACTTTATGGAAACGTAATCATTCTCTACTTTTTCACACCATCTAGGGGTCCTCCAGCTGAAGGAAGATACAATTGAAAATTTGCTGGCTGCAGCCTGTCTCCTGCAGCTGACTCAAGTCATTGAAGTCTGCTCCAATTTTCTCATAAAGCAGCTCCATCCTTCAAACTGCTTAGGGATCCGATCATTTGGAGATGCCCAGGGTTGTACAGAGCTCCTGAGTGTGGCACATAAGTACACAATGGTAAAAGCAACTGATTCTAATTAATTTGCAGTAATAGCATATTAACCCAGTATCTAACTTGCTGATTTGTTCTACTTATATGTGTGTGTATATGTTTCTGTATGTGTCTATAAGTCTACATGTATATGTGTGTATAAAACTTTTCCAAGTAAATATTATAGCTTTGGGATAAAATTTAAAAGCAATATAAACTAACAAATTATGGGGCTTCTGGATGATACCGTAGTTCTATTTTTTTTATTTTTAGAACATCAATTAACAAATGACATGCAAGTAATAGACATTGGATTAAAACATTTGAGTGAGCTGTACTCAAGCAAGTTTCTCATTTTTGAAACTAAAAAGCTTTTTTATTTCTTTAAATATTTTATCTATTTATTTTTTGAGAGAGAGGAGAGGAGGGAAAGAGAGGGAGAGAAGCATCAATGTGCGGTTGCCTCTCGAACGCCCCCTACTGGGGATAGGGCCAGCAACACAGGCACATGCCCTGATTGGGAATTGAACCAGCAACCCTTTGGTTCACAGGCCAGCACTAAATCCACTGAGCCACACCAGCCAGGGCTCAAATGTGTTTTTGAAAGTTGCATAGAATGGAACTGTTTAGTCAGACAAGTAACAGTGACATGAAACACAGATCATCTGTAGTGAGGCAAGAAAAAGTAGATAAAGGATATTAAACATACCTTTATCATTAATGCTAATAAATCCCAGATGCAAAGAGCAAAATCCACTTTTGAACGCCTAAAGCAGTGAACAACACAAGAGATGGATCTTTCTGTGAAACCCAATCAAAAGAGAAATATTTCAAGCCAAGAAAATTGCTACAGTTATTTAAGATTTGATACTAAAATGCAAGTATGATATATAAAAGTAGGGAGCAGAGAAAAACATGCTTCAAAATAACAAAATTAACATTAAAATTTTAGGTTCGAGATGTATATAAATAAAGATTATTTTTCTAGAGTTTTACATATACCTTTAAATTTTCAAGATTTCAATATTTGAATTCTCTAAAAATTTATTGTAAAAGTTCTTCCCTCTTCTTTCCATGTCAACATTGACATTTGGTCAATGTTGACAATTTGAAGTTTCAAAAATATTCCTGAAACAATGCCATTATGTGGAGAATCATATTATAATGGATGGGAATTTTAACATATGTCATCTAGTTATGCTATTTATATTACTATACCTTAAGCAAAATGCCATAGAATCTATAATAGCAGCAGTTATATAGTTTAAACATTGATTGTACCATGAAAACTTCCTGTTAAATTACTTAAATTCTTGAACTAAGTATTAACAGTTTTCTCTCTGGTATCTTACTTTTGCAGACAAAACACATGCTGATAAACAGCTTGAATTTTTTTGTGGTTGTTGTTGCTCAAAATCAACTCCTCTTCCTTTTTCTATTGTGTGCCTGAAACTGAGTTTTAAGGCAGGATGTGCATCCTTCTTCTTTAGTTATTTTAGTATCTGTTATATATGCAGTAAAAGAGGCAAAGTTCTTGATATAATGATGCTTTTATAATACTGTATTGATAATACAAAATGCAAATCATTTCAGCCATTTAATTACAGTTGTTTGAACCATAGATTATATAAAACAGACTACTCTCCTGTGGCGGATCCTGGCCAGCAGGATCCGTGTATGTTGTGACTGCTAGAGAACAATTACACATGGATAAGAGAAGTCCTGTGGAGGAAAAGGGATGGCCTGGCCACTCTCTGAGACAGAGAGAGGGCCAGAGGGCCCCGGCCCCTGCCTGGACAGGCTTTTATTGCTTCTCTGGGTACAATACATGGAGGATGGTCCTCATTTACTACCACTGCAGGGGATTACCTACTGCAGATAACAAAGGAAAGAATGTTGCTAATTACTTCAAAGAGAAGGATGTTGCAGATCAAGGGGAAAAGTGGTTGAATTGGTCACACTCCATACTTGGGAGGTTTAGCTCAGATTTTAGGAAGTTACAGTAAGCACTTGCTGCCTCAATTCAGGGTGAGGGAGTTTTAGCAAAAGCAAGTCTCATAGCAGTCTAGGTACAATGCAGGCCTGATTCCCCACGGGGAACCTGTCCGTGGGTGTGGTCCTCCATGCCACTGGCTTTTCCACGTGGAGGCTAAGCTACAATTCCATGCCATGCGAAGCGGTTCCTTACACTCTCCCTAATGTGTGTGGGCCTCGTGCAGAAATACCCTCACAGACACATCCACAGCAATGTTTGGCCAAAACTCGAGATACTCCCTAACTCAGTCGAGCTGATACATAATATTAACCACAGTAATCATATAAGTAGTAGTAAAAAAATTCATAAAAAAATTCAGCAAGTATGGTACATTTATTTGATAAGTTTGACAACAATGTAAGTGTAGATTTAAAAAAAGAGCATACCAAATAAAAGTACAAAAATATACTCTTGAGCAGGTTCATAAAAGAAAGCGTTTACCTTGAAATTAGGAGCAAAATAATTGTTAAGTAAAACAATTTAAAATTAACCTTAAAGCTTAAGTAAATATTTCTCTATAGTACTGAGTATCTCAATGCCTTATTCTAGATAATTTTAACTACTACATTTTTTTATTTACACTGATTTACTAATTTTCAATACTCTCATGAAGCAGCCTATAAGAAAGTCTGTTAAAAATTCTAATTTCTAGCTATATTTAAATATGACCATCACATAAGCCACTTTAATCATTTCTTAACTTTCTCAAATGCATACCACAATTTGGTTGACTGTATAGGACCCACATGAGCCACTGAGTAAGTTTCCACATGGGCCGATTCATGGGAAGAAGTCAAAATATCAAATGAAGAATGTGGAAGAAGTTAATTCCAACCCTCATGGAATAACTTCAAGGGGCTCAAGACTTCAGTGGGGGAAGTACCTGAGGATGAGGTTCTAGCAGACATACCATATTTTGCCATGTATAACACACACTTTTTTGCCCAAATTTTTCAGGGAAAAATAAGGATGTACATTATACATGGGGGAATTCTTTGATATACTTATGTTGTTAAGAAGTTTCTAAAGTAACCAGGTCTTAGTAGATGATGTTTCTTTTCTAGGAACACTTTATCGAGGTGATAAAGAACCAAGAATTCCTCCTGCTTCCAGCTAATGAAATCTCCAAACTTCTGTGCAGTGACGATATTAACGTGCCCGATGAAGAAACCATTTTCCATGCTCTGATGCAGTGGGTGGGGCATGATGTCCAAGCTAGGCAGCAAGACCTCGCCATGCTGCTTTCTTATATCAGACTGCCGTTACTTCCTCCACAGGTATGGAAATTCCCCAGTGATGTGATTGTAATTCAAACTACCACTACACATTAATCCATTCCTGAGTTTGCTCCTTTTCTCTTATTCAGAGGATTTCTGGTAACTGAAGTGTACAGCATTTGTTTGGCAGAAGAATATATGCAGCCTTCAATTAGCAATATTAATGATGGAAAGAGAGGAAACATGAAAAAACTACAGATAATCCCCAAGGGCAGCGTACTCATCAGTTTCAGTTTCTTCTCATCAAACACCACATGTAACAAGAAGGAAAAATGAATAGGCTAAGTTTGTCTTTCCCCGCCCCCTTTGTAGGCAAGGCAATAATAATCAGTAAAAGAGGAGACTGTAGAAGGGAGTTAGATTCTGGATAATAGCTACTAACCTGGGTAATGAGCTATTGTGATTGAAAAAATACTATAATAGTTTCAGATGCACTAAAGCAGGGGTAGTCCACCCTTTTGGCATCTCCGGGCCACACTGGAAAAAGAGCTGTCTTGGGCCACACATTAAATACATCGTGATACATAATCACAAAAAAATCTCATAATGTTTTAAGTGAATTTACAATTTTGTGTTGGGCCGCATTCACAGCCATCCTGGGCTGCAGGCAGCCCATGGGCCACAACTGGACACCCCAGCTGGCTAAAGCACCATTCTAATGGCCTCCCCATCACGGATGCCGAAGGATTATAGTAAAAATGATTCTAAAAACAAACACGCTTAAATGAGATGCAGGAGTGAGCCAACTCACTGAATGTTAGCATGTGAAATATAGTGAGGCTAGACTGTGGTCTCTCCAGCAGGGGTGTCCAACCCAAGGGCAAGACAATAGTAACATGAAGAAGAGAAACATTAAAGTCTATATGTCATTTCAGAGCCAATCATCAAAAACTTTAGCAATTTTATGTATTTGTGTGAATGCATGTATACTTGTGAGACGGTCTGTTTGATTTCCCAGATTCTCTAAGGCAGTGCTGCTCAAGATGTGCCTGGGAACTTGTGAGAAACTCAATCTCTCTCTATCACAGAGCAAGCAAGATAATTTCTGGGGGTGACACCAATGAATCTCTGTTTCAGCAAGTTCTCCAGATGATTATAAGATATGCAAAAATTTAAGATGCACTGTTACAAAAGATCAGGTACCTTTAACTTCTCAATGCCTGAAGTCTATACGGCATTCTTTCGAGAAAATTCTTAGTTTGAACTTCTTGACTTCACTGGAATGAGGGGAAATTTCCAACCCAAGCACACAACCCACGGTGCCTTGCCTCCCACCCCTGAGTAGTGGTGGTGATGGTATACAGAATATAAACTTCCAAAACAATTTTTAAAGTGACCTTCAATAAATATTCCAGAAATTAAATATATTTTTAAATGGTCATAAATCTCTGAAGAATCTTTTTTTGGGGAAAAAAACCACAACAACTACATAACCCAATATTCAAACCAATTTTCAGAAGTGTATGAATTAAGGAAATAGCTGGGGTCTCACCAGCCAACTCAAAACAGTGATCCCTCAGAGGTGGTGGGTAGAGGGAGAACGGGACTGGGGCAAATCTGCAGAGCAGGAAACCCCAGTGAAGTTTCATGGGCCGAGACTCGCGCCTCCATTCCAACTGGTTGCTGGCTCTTTCTCCCTATGACACCGTGGACCCAACACTCAAACAAATTCATCTAAATGACCTTTGACAGAGTTCCGAAACAAACCCTTAACTTGTCTACTCATCTCAAGAAAAAGACTTCACCTAGTTCGTTTCCCATTCAATAGTGTCTTATTGACTGCTGGGGGGTGATGGTTAGAAAGGATCACTTGTCTATTTGTGCTAATATATTGGCATTACTAACACAAGTACTTTACTGATGTGCACGCATACATGCAAAGATGGAAAAAAAAAAAAGACCTGGTCACAGAATACTTCCCGGAAGCTATTTGATGACAGAGATACAGCCTATTATGGGTGATATTATTTTATTTGATTGGGCCTATCATGTTGGGCCTATCTCCTCTGAATCCACCAAAAACATGACCGCTTCTCTAACTACATGCCATAAGTGAACATAAAATATGTTACTAATAGATGAAAATATTAGATAAAACCATTTATACATTTGAATTTGCAGGAATTTTCTCCAAAGTGACATAAGCAAAAAATACGTTCTTTCTAAAGGTGAGCTCTTCACGTCATACACCATGCATCATTACTTTTCAGTTACTGGCAGATCTTGAAAATAGCTCCATGTTTACTGGTGACCTTGAATGTCAGAAACTCCTGATAGAAGCTATGAAGTATCACCTCTTACCTGAGAGAAGACCCATGATGCAAAGCCCTCGGACAAAGCCCAGAAAATCCACTGTGGGGGCACTTTATGCTGTGGGAGGCATGGATGCTATGAAAGGTAATAGAATATCGGCACCCAACTCATTGCTGTCGACTTGCTGTTAGATGTTCAGAGACCAGTTCAAAAGAACCTGGAATTATTGATAACAAGATCAGAAATTCAAACCTGGAAGAGGGTAGTGGTTTTCCGTAAGAATTTTATCAAATGGAATGGGGGACAGTTTCTGAAGCCAACATACCCTTCTTAGAACAAATGTATCTATAGCTCTACCTTTTTTACACTATTCCTCAGTCTATAGCCCCATGTTGCCAAAACAGTGAGAGAAGGAGTTTGTGATTAAGAGTTGACCGTGTAGGAAATAAAACCAGTCCACTTAAAATTTGCCAAATTACACATATAAATGTCATTTGACACCAGTAGAAAATGATGCAGGAGTCAAAGTTTTATGCTACAAAAACTGATTTGTGGGGGGTATATATAACTGGAAATTGGAAAACTATATAAGATATATGCCAATAATCATAAAACTATAAAACATGAGTTTATAAATGCAGTTATTTCCAAAGTACTAGAGTATCTTCACAGAACTAATGTTCTTCAGAAAATAACAAATACAGTGAGGTCCTATAATTAATTTTGAGTCTGGAAACTTGATATGTTATTGCATTTTGTTGAATAGAATGAATAATAACAGCCATTTAACATACATCTTGTTTCATATTTACGTTAGAAAAGGACTAAATACAACATGCAAGCATAGTTATCCTTGGTTCCCGAGTTTTTTAAAAAGCCCAATATGCAAAGTGAAAAATGGAAAATTTTCTCTTCATCTGTTTGGTTTTTATATTTTTTGTTTTTGTTACTTTTGCAGGTTCCTGTTTAAGTTAATATTGTACAGGTGTATGTGTTACAAAAATGGTAATAAATCAGACAGGAAAAGACAAATAGTACATGGTTTCACTTATATGTGGAATGTAAACATAAAAAACAAACAGATGATCAAACAAAACAAAACAAAAAAATGCTCAGTAAAACAGAGACAGAAGGGATAGTTACCAGAGAGGAGGGGGCAGGGTGATAGGTGAAAAAGGTAAAGGAGAATATAGTCTGTGCACTGTGATAAGTTTGCATGGTGACAGATGATTACCAGACTTAGTGTAGCGATCACACTGTAAGGGATAGAAACATCTCATCTCTATATTGTACACCCGAAACTAATATAACTAATGTAATGTAGTATACCAACTATACTTAAATTGAAAACATACATAGTAGTAAATATCAGCTCCTAGAAATGAGTGAAATGCATGCCTATGATCCCATGGCTCCATTACCATGGTTTGACATGGAAGGAAGTAGGGCCCCTGTTTTGAGATTATCTGACTATGTAATAGAAGGACACATAACAGGTTCATTGGACATTGCAGACAACTACAATAACAGTAAAAACTGCTGTTTTTGAGTGTCTAACCCTTATTGGAATTTTGCAAGCATTATTTCTAATCCTCACAATCAAGTTTTAAGGTAGTTTTTATTACCCCAATTTTGCAGATGAGGAAACTAAGGTTCTTTAGGGTTTGACAGCCTACTCAAGGACAAATATATAGAAATACTGGAAATGGAAATCCTACTCAAAATCTATGTCCCTTTTTGCTACACTTCCACTATTTTAGAAGAAAGAGGAATGACAACAATGAAATTGTCCCCTCTCTTTGCAGCTGTCAAAGTCTATTAAAAAATCAGGGTCATTAACAAAAAAAGAAATAAAGAAAAGGAAAGAAAACTAAGTATAGCAAAAACATTAAAGGGATAGCATTTACCTATATTAATCAGTATTAGACATTAAAAATGTACCAGTTCACATTATTTCACAAACCATAATTTATATTATATGACTTTTCTTACAGTGTCCTGTTTCATTTGTCTTTTTCTAAAGATACTTTCTGAACTTTCACCTTTTATATTTAGGAAATACAAAACTTCCTCAGTGTTTAATTTCCTCTCTGACTCACACAATTGACTTAGAATTACTTGTTAAAAATAGATATCACACAAGTGGCTTCAGTTAACTATAACTTCTACCACAAATATTAAAATAATCATCAGAAAGTTGTATGACTACAGAGTAAAAATTTAAAAATCATCAAATGGTAAACTTTGGGCTATGGTACATATAAGGTATTCACGGTAACATTTTGTTTATTAAAAACTATGACTTCCGAGAGACAGTATAACAACGGACACATTAAAATCTACTTTAGTCCTTTCCAATTTATTTTAAAAATAGACGGAGAAAAATACTGAATCAGATATATTTACAACTACATGAACTATCCTGTTCCCAGTAATACTACAAAATTTGGTTGGTTTTGTTCCTTCTTGAATGAGTCATAAATGAAGGTTCACTAGAAGCTTAGAAATGTATTGAGAAAAAAATAATTGTAATGTTTCATGGCAGAAGTAGAGTTTACACAGAAAAAAATTATAAAATGGATATTTAGGAGAAAGATCAGTTAAAAAAATTTAGTGTTCCATTAAATATAAAGCTGCTATACTAAGCGAGCTACAGAATTTACATTTTGATTACTTGAAGCAATAGTGGAGGTGAGCAGGTGGCTGGAAGGAATCTTCAGAAATCAAAATTCAGAATTACCAGTCACATATGCTCACAGAAGCAAATAAGATATGTGGGGTAAATATATCTGCTATACGTAATCTAATGCCAAGAAAAAATTATCCTGGCACAAAGCAGACTTCTATAACTTTTCAGTTTAAATCTTCTATATACAATGTCCTGACTGATTACTTCACTATTAATATTGTGTCTATAATCTTAATAATTGGTGCAGCCTAGCCTTCATTTTCTAATTTCAATTGGGTCTTTGGCAAATTCCACTGATGAAAAGTTTGAAATAAAAAGTTAAAATAGGAAGGAGAGGATATGAAGACAGATTTAGGAAGATTGGAATGAGAAAGCGAAAAGATATGAAAACATTCAGAGAAAATTGGTTGACAGAGAGAAAGAAGCTGTGAGTTTGTAGTTGTTCTCATGTTAACAGTATAATCCAGTGATATTTAGTGTGAAAAAGATACTCTGGTAGATGGTGGTTTTGGACTTCTCAGTGGTCTCTGTAGTCAACAGAACAGTCGCTGATCTGTAAGTCAGCCAATTACGTGTTATCAGTAAAAGATGCAGGAATTAAAGAGAAAGAGTGAATCAGTACCTGTATATTCACAAGTTTTTAATGTAAAAAAAATAAAACTCTTGAGACAGAAATATATAAAGTGCATTATTCATCATAAAATATTTAGAATTAGAGAAAGGAAACAAACACTCTTTCCACTAATGCAAAATACACAGAAAAACTCTCAGAAGAAACCACAGATAGGACATATACCCTGTTTATATTTTGACTTAATATGACCCCATACCATACAATTATAGCTGGCCAGTAAATACGCTTCTGAGGTTAACCATATTTTCACTATAACCAATGGGTTATATTTTCTCCACAAATCTCCCATTAGAAAAACAAAACTGAATTGTTTTTTTTTTAAATTCTCACGACTGACTTTGTAAAATTGGGATGAAATTATCTACACCTGTTACACGCTGTCTTAGGTACTCTACACATGTAAATAATGATTTTTTATTATCCATTTTAGTTTTTAGACAGAAACTCCCCTGCTGTGCAAAATCAACTCTTCCTAAAGAAAATAGCAGCAGCTATTGTGAACGACTGGTAAAATGCATTGGCGACAAAAGTGACAATGTATTATGAAGTAGTGACAATTTACTATAGCAGCACACTTGGTATTCCAGTAATTGAGTAGAAAAGGAACATTGATTAACAAATGAAGGAGATGGTACCTTTGAATTATATTTTTAATTTTCATAAATAATACATACTCTTAATTATAATCCTTTGTGTTGTCATCACGAAATATTGTGTGAATGAATGACAAAGGCCCATTTAAAAGCAACATTCTTTCCAATTTCTTCAGTCATTTCTGTTTTAAGTCAACATGGAGATACACATACACCAAACTGAATAAAATGAAAAGATACCAATTAATATATTGAATAGCCATAGGTAATGAATATCATAATGGATGGGTAGACAGTCAATAATAGCTTCTAAAGTAATTTTCTTTTGTCAAATAGGATGTTTGACACCCGTATTAGTACTTCTGGTAGCCAAAGAAGCCATTATGAATGTATAAACCATACATATTAAATAAACAATTTCTTTCTGAGTCTTCCATTTGGATCTGGGAGTGGTAAAATGTCACCCTCCTATTGCCTGCCAGGTTGGAGAATCACCTGGACTACCTTAATTTTTATCGCAATAATAGATTCCATGCTAAATTATAGGTATGCAAATAGGATGTAAATGATGCCAATTAATTTTATACAATTGGTTTTTACCATTGTTCAATATTCCTCTCACAGGTACCACTACGATCGAAAAATACGACCTCAGGACCAATAGCTGGCTACATATTGGCACCATGAGTAGCCGCAGGCTTCAGTTTGGAGTTGCAGTTATTGATAATAAGCTCTATGTTGTGGGAGGCAGAGATGGTTTAAAAACTTTGAATACTGTGGAATGTTTTAATCCAGTTGGAAAAATCTGGACTGTGATGCCTCCCATGTCAACACATAGGCACGGCTTAGGTAAGAGCTCAATGTTATAGGGCAGGGGTGTCAAACTTATTTTCACTGGGGACCCCATCAGCCTCTCGGTTGCCTTCAAAGGGCCGAATGTAGTTTTAGGGCTGTATAAATGTAACTAGGGGCAAGGAGCTTGGCACTGCCACCAGGTAGAAATAAGGTGCTGGGGCAGATAAAATAAGTTGGAGTGTTGGACTCGGCCCACAGGCCTTGCATTTGCCACCTGTGTTATATGGTATCTGAAAAATGTAGTTAGTAGAGCTATTGAAAAATTAAATTCAGCCCTGGCTGGTGTGGCTCAGTGGATTGAGCACCAACCTGTGAACCAAAGGGCTGCAGGTTTGAATCCAAGCCAGGGCACATGCCTGGGTTGTGGGCCAGGTCCCCAGAAGGGAGTGTGCGAGAGGCAACCACACATGGATGTTTCCCTCTTTCTCCCTTCCTTCCCCTCTGTCTAAAAATAAATAAATAAGGTCTTAAAGAAAACACAAAGATTACCAAACAAAAAATAATTCAGCTGCACATCTTTGGGATGCAGCAAATCCCTTAGCGAAAATGTCTAAGCACATGGGAAAAGCCTTTAAAACTTCAGCTGTCATGCTTGCTAATCCTACCTCCTTTCCACTGGTATTAAAGGGGTCCCTCTTTACAAAGGATAAACATGTTCAGAAGGATTACATTCTTGAGGAACAGAAAGCTGTAATAAAGAAATCTTCCAAACTCAATTTAGTGAAAAGAGCACGTGATGACGGAGAGACACAGCTTCTAGTTAGAGGGATCAGGTCCCTCCTTCTCATAGGCAAATCTGTATTTCTGCAAAAAGCCTTACAATGCAGTTCAAAGTCAGGGGTATTTAGAGAAACCACTTTGGTCGAGCACAGCTCTGAGTTATGTGTAAGGTGGAGGTTCCAAATAACTTTATGAAAGATGGGGTACGGACTTCTAGAACAGTAGGTAAATTTGCTTCTCCCCAATATCTCTCAGGTTACTTCTGTGTTCTTCATGCTATTCTTCATACATTTTCAATATCATAGTTTGTTTAAAACAGAATAATGTCCCTATTTTGAGAATTAAGCGTTATACTGCTAAAAAGTGCCAGATCCAGGTCTGGTATCATTTGTCTCAAATTATCTGATGAATGATCTATGTCGAGTGGTAAACGGCAGACTATATTAACTGTATCTTCAGCTCCCTTGAGTCAGTAATTCCTAGACACAGATTAGAAAGTTATCTCACAGAGAAATCAGAGCAAGTTTTTCAATCTATTGATGTTACTAAAGAGGTTGGATGGGTCAGGAGGACATATCTGAGAGGCTAACTGAGATGCAGAAGAGGGTGGAGAAAAAATTACATGCATTCCTACAGCAGATGACAAAGAGAAAGGGGATATTTACAGTCTCTAATAGAACAAACATCTAATTACTCAAAAACCCTGTCTATTTAGTTATCTCATGAGAAACTTTTTTATCATTATAATAAAGATAAGAGATTAGAAAGGTCTACCACGGTTAGCCTACTAAGATTTATCTAAGAGTCCGTGTCATAGCTCAACTTCCTCTTACATTCAAAAAATGCAATTGAAATTATGCCAGAAAAACATCGGCTTCCCTTTTTCTATCACATCCCCTGAAATGTTGTGTTCCACCACCTCCTTTGACTTCAATTTTACAAAAATGATACCCTCCTATAATAATGGTAACTATGCCTGAAATTTTCCTAGGGATAAAAGACTGTATTTAGTTTCATATCAAGATCAGTAAATTATCCATGAGTACACAAAATCATTTAGTTAAAAAAAAAAACAGCCCTGGCTGGTGTGGCTCCATGGATTGAGCATGGGCCTGAGAACCGAAGGGTCATCGGTTAGAGTCCTAGTCAGGGCACATGCCTGGGTTGCAGGCTAGGTCCCCAGTAGGGAGCGCAAGAGAGGCAACCACACATTGATGTTTCTTTCCCTCTCTTGCTCCCTCCCTCCCCATCTCTAAAAATAAATAAATAAAATCTTTTTTAAAAATCAAAAACAAATTCTTAAGCACTTAGTTGCTTGCATGATGAAAGAATAGCCACTGTATGTGTCATACCTAGGTGCGCCCTCATTCTGCTTTTCACCCTTTAGGTGTAGCCACACTGGAAGGACCAATGTATGCTGTTGGTGGTCATGATGGATGGAGCTACCTAAACACTGTAGAAAGATGGGACCCTGAAGGCCGTCAGTGGAATTACGTGGCCAGTATGTCAACTCCTAGGAGCACAGTGGGTGTTGTTGCATTAAACAACAAGTGAGTAAGCCAATACATGCGTGGGCTTCGCTCCTAGCTCATGTGCTACAGCACTTAAGTGATGTGATGCATCAGTCAGTAAGCATTCCCAGTGACCACAGTATCCTAGGTTATCAATAAAGCCTTTGTGGGAAATCCTCCCTTCATTATGATGGAAATATTGGCTTGGCCAGAAAGTCTATTACACGTTTTCCATACTATGGTGCTAGTACTGCTTAGTTGTTTTTAACTTCACTTGAAACAATTTTGTTAGATTGTATTGTGACAGCTGTCACATCAGCATGTATTCAAAAACTTACCAAATTGGTGGACTTTTGTGCAGCCATTTTAATGTTGAAGATGGAAGAAGATATGCAACATTTTTGGCATATCATACGTTACTATTTCAAGAAAGGGAAAAATGCAACTGAAACCCCAAGAAAGATTTGTGCAGTGTATGGAGAAGATGTTGTGACTGATCAAATGAATCAGAAGTTATTTGCCAAGTTTCATAGTACTATTGATATTTTGGCTAAACAGTTCTCTGCTGTGGGGCTGTCTTATACTTTGTAAGATGTTCAGCAGTACCCCTGGCCTCTACCCACTAAAAGCCAATAGCAGGAGAGAGCTGACATACTCAAAATATCCAAATCAATCAAGTTATTGGTGAGAATGGAAAATGTGCCTTTTACAGAAAAAAAAAAGCACAGATTTTTGGGCAGCCCAATATTTGTCTAAAATGAACATTGAATTAAATATTCCATAGTCCCATGCTATTCAAGTGTGGTCCTGAGACTAGGAGTGTCAGTATTACCTGAGATCTATATAGAAAAACTGAATCCCGGAACGACTGAATCAGAAGGGGCATTTCAATAAGGTCCTCAAGTGAACTGCATGCACATTAAATTTGAGAAGCATTTCTGGCTTCAAACCAGCCCCAGTTTTCCGCTCAAGAAGCTTCCACTTATTACTTACTTAACTTATTCTTGACTTATCAAAACTTTGGCCTGTCTTTGTAATAGGGTACATTTTAGTTTTGGTTCTTTACCACCTACTGTCTTGAGTATTTAGACTCCCCAACTCCAGGATGACATCTAGTCCCATCATTCTGGATCTTTCCCTCTTCCTGATCACTTCCCTATAAGAGGAAGCTAAGATCTTAAAACCCAGTGAAGTTAGAGGTTGTTAAGAACTTGACTTCTTAATTATATGTGCTTTCTGGCAAGAGACCTCTGGAGACAATGACCAGCATATAGGAAGAGCTTGAATGATAATACATTCATTCAGACACCAGGATGGGTCAGTGGCAGGTGACAGTTTTGTATGTATGTAGTGACCATGCATCAAGCCAATGCTTCTTCACATCAATAGGCTCAGATCAATTTTAGCATCTTATGCAAGAAAAGTAGGAAATGTCTATAGTTAAGAGGAGACCTAGACTTACAGTATCTCAGAGGTTAGAATACTCTGAAATCTCGTTATCTCTGCCCGGTCCTGAAGATTACCAGGTGACTCAGTAACAATCTGCTACCTATTATCACCATTACAGAATAGGCTGAAATAATCCAACTTGATTATTTTAATTTTGTTTTGCTGATTTGCTGTTGTTCACACTGAATATGAATGGCAGTTGTAGACATATGGCTGAGTAAATGTTTATCCTCTTTACTGATGCAGAATTAAATGCAAATTAGGTTAAAATATTGCTCATCAGAAGAATTGACATTTTTAAGTTTATGGGAGAAATGTCATAGCTAATATATATTTCTCCGGAAAAAAATTGGTATCTAGGTTTGATTCTATTCCCTTAGTCATTTATTAAGTTAACATGTTCCTACTGACAAATGTATATTTTTACTAAATAAAGTAGCTCATAAAAACAACATCAATTCTAATGCTAGGCAATTGAACATAGATACATTGTAAGGTTGCTAGAGTTGGTCTTTGAAAACATCCTTTTTTTTCTCATTTTCAGCTTTTAATGAGGCATAATTGACAACTATTGCCAATGTTTTCAATGCCTCTTATCTGTATGTAATTTTCCATGGGACATCCCCATTTGCCTGCCTCCACCCAGCCCTCACCCCCTTCCCTCTGGCCATCCCCACACTGCTATTTCTGTCTGTGAGTCATGAATGTGTGTTCCTGGCTGATCCCTTTACCTCCTTTCATCCAGTCCCCCCTGTCTCCCACTCACACCTCTGACAGCTTTCAGTCTGTTCCATGTGCCCACAGCTCTGTTTCTATTTTGCTTGCACTTTATTTTGTTCATTTGATACTAAATGTAAGTGGAATCATATGGTATTTTGTCTTTCTCTGACTTGCTTATTTTACATAGTGTAATAGTCTCCAGGTACATCCATAAGGTCACAAAAGGTAAAGTTTCCTTCTTTTTATGGTTGAGTAGCATCCCATTTTGTAAATATACCACAGCCATTTTTATCCACTGATCTACTGATGGGTACTTGAGCTGTTTCTAGATCTTGGCAATTGTAAATAACACTGCAATGAACATAGGGGTGCATATATTGTTTGGAATTGGTGTTCCGGGACTCCTAGAATATATTTCCAGAAGTGGGATCGCTGAAACAAAAGGTAGTATGTTCTATTTTTAATTTTCTGAGGAAATTCCACACTGTTTTCCACAGTAGCTGCACCAGTCTGCATTCCCACCAACAGTGGGAATGCCCTAGGGTTCCCTTTTCTCCACATCCTTGCCAGCACTTGTTGTCTGTTGCTTTGTTTATGATGGCCATTCTGACTGGTGTGAAGCGGTATCTCATTGTGGTTTTAATTTGCATCTCTCTGATGGTTAGTGATGCTGAGCTTCTCATACATCTCTAGGCCCTCTGTATGTCTTCGTTGAAGAAGTGTCTGTTCAGATGCTGTGCTCATTTTTTTAACTGGATTGTTTGTCTTACTCATGTTGAGTTGTAAACGTTCTTTATATATTTTGGAAATTAAACCTTTATCAGATGTATCACTGGCAAATATGTTTTCCCACACAATGATTGGGTTCCCTTTTCACTTCATTGATGCTTTCGTTTGCTGTGGAGAAGCTTTCTAATATGATATGGTCCCATTTGTTTATTTTTCCTTTGTTTCCCTTGTTTTAGGGGATATATTGGCAAAAGTATTCTTACTGGTGATGTCTGAGATTTTAGTGCCTGTGTTTTCTTCTATGATTTTTATAGTTTTGCAAAGACTTAAGTCTTTTATCCATTTTGAGTTTATTCTTGTATATGATGTAAGATATCAGTCTAGTTTCATATTTTTGCATGTACCTACCTGTTCAACTGTCCCAAAAGCATTTATTGAAGAGACTGTCTTTGCTCCATTGTATGCTCTTGCTTCCTTTGTGAAGTACTAATTGACCATAAAGGGGAGGGTTTATTTCTGCGCCCCACCCTGTATAGTCAAGAACCTAAAATGCTTTGTACAAGGCTCTTTCACTTGCATTCTATGCACAAATTGGAAATTATGTGTATGTGTCTTCTTTTCCAGGCTCTATGCAATTGGTGGACGTGACGGAAGTTCCTGTCTCAAATCAATGGAATACTTTGATCCACACACTAACAAGTGGAGTCTATGTGCTCCAATGTCCAAAAGACGTGGAGGTGTGGGAGTAGCAACGTACAATGGATTCTTATATGTTATCGGTGGTCATGATGCCCCTGCTTCTAACCATTGCTCCAGGCTTTCTGACTGTGTGGAACGGTAAAAAGATTTTGTTTTATTCATGGATGCATTTATTTGGTTATTTATTTCAGAAATGAGAAATATGTTTAGATTGCCAGAAGTAGTTTTCCAAATAAGTTTTAATCCTTTCAGAGATTCAATCCTTCGTAAAATTGCACATTTACCTTTAGTCTCAAAATATCCTGAGGAAATCCTCTTCTTTATGTGTTTCAGATCCATCAAAAGAAACGTATGAGAAAAAATATGCTGTTTTATTGTTTGATAGTCACCTTATGAAATAATAAGACAGCCCTGGCTGGTGTGGCTTAGTGGATTGAGCACTGGCTTGCAAAGTGAGGGATTGCTGGTTCAATACCCGGTCAGGGCACATGCCTGGTTTGCAGGCCAGGCCCCCAGTAGGGGGTGCTCAAGAGGCAACCACACATTGATGTTTCTCTCCCTCTCTTTATCCCTCCCGCCCCCTCTCTCTAAAAATAAATAAGTAAAATCTTTAAAAAATAATAAGACAAAGGGATATAAGAATAAAGAAATTTTATGCCAAGCGATATCTCTCAACCTATTTACCAGCTCAAATCAAAATAACTTTACTGTTTGAAAATTCAAATCAATCATCAAAAAGATAGACACCCCCACACATTACAAAGAACTAATTTCTTAAGGGAGGTATTAATAATGTTGTGAAAAATGAGTGCACTGCATTATTTAATTTCCCAAAGGTAATTTCTTTTAATGGGAAACATTCGTTTAAATGAATAAAGTATGCTAAGTTTGTTAAAAATGTGTCAGTCGTATAGCTTTGTAGTTATATCATTTACATTCCCCTTCAAGATAGAAAATGTACAGGCAAACATAATAGTAAAATACTATTATTGGACGACCAAATGACAAATTGATGGTCAGTATGGTTATTAGAATTCAGAAGACAGAGATCAGCATGTGATGGCATCTCCAGAAGAAAGTCATGGAGTCAGTAGAATGGGGAGTTTGTAAACATACAAATAGATGAAGGGGATGTCAGGTCTAGGGAAAAACACAACCAAAATCATTGGTGGTTTAAACATGTGTTTTTTCCTTTCCATATATCTGTAGATATTGTAGTTTTCCTTCTGCTGTTGATTTATAGTTTAATTCCATTTTGAAAAGACATGGTGTGTGTTTTCAACCTTTTTAAATGTATTAAAGATTTGTTTGGGGGTTTATCATGTGGTCTATCCTTCATACAAATATAAAATTAACATGTCAAAGATTTTTATATGAATCATTAATTAATGAAGTAACCCATAAGATGTTAAAACTAGTTCAACGGAGCCTTGGAAGAAACAACATGTAGACAATTAGGTAGACTGGAAAATTGTAATGGTTGCAAAGGTAGTAAACATCTTACAGGGAATATAATGTAATCTCTGAGAGTCATCATTTCTACATGGTAAAGATTAATTTTCTCTCTATAAAGCAAAATTCATTTGTATTGTTGTGTGGAAGAATCACAAGAAAACTCAGTTTTCTACAACTTAACTTCTATACCTGTAGAGACGTAAGATAGGCTTGTCGGTAGAAAGTCAATCAAAGGTGCACACTCTGTGGAATCATACTGTTGTCCTGCCCAGTAGCTTAGGCATCTCATCCAATAAGAGAATCATTCAAATGAACTGTTTCTTAAATCATTACATAAACCTGTCTTGGTTAGGTCAAGGATTACTATTTCTAAAATGTTGATGAAAAAATTAAAGCAAAGAAGTCAAGCAAATCATTCTTAATTTCTCTTAGTGGAGGAATAAGTTTATAACTCATTCTTTTACTTCAGGCTCCATTTCAGTTCTACTACATTATATATTGGCAAAAGACATGTCCGTGTGTGTGTGTGTGTGTAAAATCTCCAAAGTAAGGAGAGATAGACAAGCAAAGGAGAAACAAAAAAAGAGAGACATAATGCTATTAAAATTTGAAAGTGATGCAGGGATTAATGTTTTCTTTAATAACATCTCCTGTGTTTCTTTACAAATGGTAACCACATTATAATTTTTTTTCTGCAAAAGATTCAACATTCCCCTCTTTTTAATCAAGCAGTATCAGGATCAAATTAACATTAGTGGTATTTTTGTATTAATTATCATGCCCAAGCATGACAGTCTTGGGTTTTGGTTGCAAATCTCTCAGGATATCTTTTTATGAGCCCTGGTTCACTATTCAAACATGTGTGTGCTCTTATGCTGACTGTAAGCTCAGAGTACAATGGCAATTATGTTGAAGGTTCAGTTTAGCTAAGCATACAGCTATGATTTTCTGGTTCCGGGATTTATAAGAACATCAAAATTTAAGGCTATATGCCATGAGACACTCAACAATATGGACTAGATATTGAAGTTATCATAATTATTGATGATCTCAGACATTATTAAAAATATTACTGGGTATGAGGCCAAGTTCAAATACAAGCTGGGATCAGATGATTTAGAATATGATTAAAAAGATTAAAAACATAAATAAGAGCCCTGGCTGGTGTGGCTCAGTGGATTGAGTGTGGGCCTATGAACCAAAGGGTCACCAGTTTGATTCCCAGTCAGGGCATGCCTGGGACGCAGGCCAGGTCCCCAGTAGGGGGCATGCGAGATGCAACCACACATTGATGTTTCTCTCTCTTTCTCCCTCCCTTCACCTCTGTCTAAAAATAAATAAATAACATCCTTTAAAAAACATAAATAAGAGAAGTAATAAAAATATAAGGAAATCAGTACAGGCTAATAAATTGATGTCTCTTTTGTAAAATAATCCTTTATCATTGGATTTTACAAATAGGTCAATATAAAATGAGAGTATTTCCATATACAATTATATGTACTTTTCTTTCATTGTTCACTTCATTTAGATTTTAGTTATGTATTTTTTAAAAATAGGCTTTACATTGCAGGACAGAATTCCTGGAGAATATTTAAATTAATGTTATTGACTGAATTATCTTTCATTTTGCTTAGAAAAAATGTTTGACTATAAAGAGTTAACTCCAGATTAAAATGGAAAACAATCCTAGGCTCCCATGAAGGTAAATAGGAACTCTCACAGGAGAAAAATACAGACTATGGTCACTCTGACCACAAATAGTATTAAAACCAGAGTGCAACATTCTTTAAAACTAAAAAGCAATTATATTGAGATAAACTTACAATGTGAGCTCTCATATAAGCACAATCAAGGATCTTAATGTATAACATTGATCTACAGAGAAAAAGAGAAAAATGTAAGCTCTCCCAACAGCACAATGAGAGAGGGGGCATTTGTCACAAATATGTTAAGATGCCAATAAGTGAAATTTCCTCATAGGGAATCTGAGTACTGACCAAACTAATTCATGGTATTTTTGCAAAAAAAAAAAAATGCATTTTTGCTATGCTTTGAGTGACCCATGGTAGCTGAAGAGAATTTTGTCATGTACTTCTCTTTTACATTTATTAGACTGCACTTGTTATTTATAAGGTATTTTAATCCTTTATATTAGATATGCAGACACATTGTAAAACCCTATTATTTTTCATTTTAACACTATTGGACTTGTCCTCTGATTGTATTCCTAACCCCCTAAGGTACGATCCCAAACGTGATGCGTGGTCAACTGTGGCGCCTCTGAGTGTTCCACGAGATGCTGTTGCTGTGTGCGCCCTGGGAGACAAACTCTTTGTGGTTGGAGGGTATGACGGACATTCTTATTTGAATACCGTTGAGTCATATGATGCACAGAAAGATGAATGGAAACAGGTACTCTTATTAAAAGTATTCAAATTGGAACATTTCTGGTTTAACTAAAATGTATTGATCTATGTTCGGAATTAACAACATTCTCTTCCTCTTTAGGGTCTAACCAGATTGTTTTCATGAGATTTTTAGTACATGCTTTATCTATGCGGTAGAATATCACTAGTCCATCTAATTGATCATTAGCAAGATCCATCATTACGTATATGAACAGGGGCAGATCAATCCCTTGACTTTGTGTTATCAGTTATGTCACAAATAGTGAATCAGATTCAGCAACTCAAGAGCTTTCCTATCTGGCCAGCATCCTATGTTAGTATTAATGACTTGAGAGCCAAAGAGCAATATCCAACTGCAATATCTGCCCCTTCTTATCAGCAGGCACCTAAGGAGAGAAATCATTCTATCTTCTTATAGACATTGTATGAACATCCATAGTCATAACTTTTAATCAGTCATTCAAGGAATTCAGTGCACAGTTAAGAGACTGGAATTGAATCCTCTCCAGAGTATTGGGCATCTAACAGAAGAAATCATAAGGGCAGTATGAGATGGAGCACTGAAAGGACTTCTTCAGGATGTTAAATGCAAAATAGATGCTTTTGATGGGTCTTTCAATGATAGCTGTACTTTATTGCAAAATAGCTAATGGTGTTTTTTAAATTCAATTATGGGTTAATAAAGATAGAAATATGATTAACTCTTCACTATTTCCATAAAGAGGCAAACTTTGTATTTCATATTTAACTTCCCTTATACTGATTCCATAATGTTCTGTATTCTATATAGTGAGCTGGTTTACTATTCTAAATAAATATACATTCATGCAATTATAGCTGATAATGGGTTTCTGTCTCATCTTTCCTTCAACAATGTGATTCATTAGAACCCTTGGAATCATTCAAGTTCTGCCATATTGGTAGTATCACTGCTTAGGACCAGCTAGAAATGGAAGAAAACATTTTAGCAAACAAGGAGTTAGGACAAATACAATAATCAAAATGACTATTAAGCTGGTGCAAATTACTTTTCTGAAAATTGTAGACCAGGACCTAAGAGTCTTAGATTCTATTCCTGGCTTTTCACTGTTTCATTGTGTGATGTTGGAAAGAGTGAAAATGGACTAACAAATAATGGAATTATGAACACTATATGCCAAATTATTTTCATTTATTATCCCTTCACCTTGAACTTAACTCTAACAAAACCTTGAAGGATAACTATAGTCAGCTGTAATTTTTCAAGTGAAAAAAATTACCGGAGAGGTGAAACTTACTTAATATCACATCTTGTAAGGACTATGTTTTTTTCTCCCACACTGGACTGTTATCTGGGTTATGTTTTCCCTTGTTTTTCTGCAAAGTGAAGGTCATACCAGAGTAGCTGAAGCCTTGATCAACTCCAATATGCTATATTATGCCAATCACAGAATTCATTCAAATATCATTTCTTTTCTGTGTTTGTTTTTTGTGTTAGGAAGTTCCTGTTAACATTGGAAGAGCTGGCGCTTGTGTCGTGGTGGTGAAGCTACCATAAAGCTATCTCATCAAAGGGAGGAAAACTGGATAACTTTAAGAAATAGAGTAGGAAGAAGAGAAGAGGAGAAAAACATGTTATTTGCTTCAATTAGTACTCAAACATGAAAATCCTTCTGTCATTTTAATGTGTAGTTATGATTGCTCTCATCTGTGAAGGCAAAACAAACTTTAAACATGAATTACATATAGGTGTTAAGCATATGTGTTGTTACAGCTGGCAGTATACATGGAAATGTACTTCTCTAAGTTTAGCCTCATTACTTAAAAATATTTAAAGGGAATTAACAGTGGCCAAGCTATGAAAGGTTATAAAAGCATTATAAATTTTCAAGTTAAAAGTGTGAGAAACTAAAAATAGTTTCTATTTCAAAAAAAAAAAAAAACAGGTACTCCATTATCTGGAACATAAAAATAAAAGAGAACCTCTAAAGTTTAAAATATAAGGTCTGATTTTCAGTAAGACATCATTCTCTTATTCAAACAATATCCCAAATGGCTTTGTAATACCTCACATCTATTAATAGGAAACCTTTCACTGTGGTGGTGAAGAAACTCACTGGTATAATTTCATATGATGATCACAGAATGTTAAAATATTCACAGATTTACACTCTTACAGTTCCATCTTCCAAAGCACACAGATAAATGTGGTATCCCTTCACATGTTCTCTTGTTAGATGTGTGACAAGTAAAATGTGGCTGTACTTTTATCTGCACAATCTGTACAATAATATGGTGAATATTTATCACATTGATACACACTGTGACCTCTGCTGAGAGTGTAAGGGCCTCAGTTGTATAGAAAGTAATACTCTCTTCAAACACTTCTGTAGCCTCTGTCAACACCTACCATAAGTTTAACGTTTTCAAAATCAGTTTTTAAAGTGCGGTAAAATTGAGAATGTGTTCTACAGTATTAACACATGGAAACGCCAAAATGTTTGACATCCCTGGTTATTTCTGTATTTACCTTTTATGTAACAATACATGCTTTTCTGTCAATGTAATAGCCATCTAGTAGAAAGTGTTAAGGATGTGCACACTACAATAAACCTTTTTAAATTAAAAAATAACAAAAAAGGTTGGTTGGATAGTCCTTTACCTTTAAATTTTTATTTGCATTTATCCCATTATAAAAATATTTAAGATAAAATGTTAAAAAAACTTCTTCATGAAAGTAACTTTTCAAATAAATGTACAATTTCAGAATTTCTGCTATATGTTCTTTTAAACAGGCTTTGTATTGTAGTATGTGAAACCAACAAGAAAAATGCAGAGAGATGCTTATAAAATGTACTATTACACGCTAAGTTTTAAAAGAAGAGCAACATAAGTTGTACAAAAACATTTGTACTTTGACAGACTGAATTTAAATAAAATCTATTTCTTCTGGTTATAAAGTGTGTGGCTTTATATTGTCAAATGCAGCTTGAATTGTTTTTTATATTGATTGTCCCAATAGGTAAAATACAGTATTTAATTTTTTGTTTGGTAATCAATATCATCCTTCTCAGGATCCACCACTCTGCTCCCCTCAGGCTCTATGATGAGGGAACTCTCATATATGAGTATATGTTAGAAAATAAAAGTACATTAATATTCTTCAAAAACAATATCCCTATATCATGAACACTTATCAAGAATCTATTGTTTCTTAGTCCCTAGTGACATTCATAAATCAAAGCTAATTTTATGAAATGTCTACTAAATGCAGGTTGTGGGGGGAGCTCCACCTGCAGGCCCCCCTATCCCAGCTGCCATGGATGAGAATAAGTCAACCAAGACATGATCTGCTTGGGGAGGAAAGGTGGCGGCTCTCTCAAAGGAGAAGGGCCAAGAGCCTTTTCCTCAATGGGTTTTTACTGGGTTCATTTTGCACAGGAATACAGGTTCATTAATCATTGTCAGGCAGTAAGGATCAAACAATAGATAATACACAAAAAACTCTGAGGGCCTATTTTGAGTCAGGGTCAGATAGCTAAATGGCCATAAAACTTTGGGGAAGAAACTCACTTCTTGCTTGGACTCTTATTTAATTGAGAGCATTCTAAACCAAACAGATTTCACAGGATTTTACATATTCTTTCTTAGGTCTGATCGCCCTAGGGAACCTGCCCTTTCCAGCACAGGGTGGC
Organism: Anoura caudifer; assembly: GCA_004027475.1. Lineage (NCBI taxonomy): Eukaryota > Metazoa > Chordata > Mammalia > Chiroptera > Phyllostomidae > Anoura > Anoura caudifer. Next base: position 140,666 of record PVKU01002374.1, read on the forward strand.
ACCCACTACCAGCATTGTTTAAGGCAGAGAGGAGATTATGAGGCTTCTTGCAGACAGAATGAGGACTCAGGCTATGACAGGATAGCTGAGGAGCCAGGATCCATCACCCCCTTTTGCTGTAGCTCCCAAGTCCTTCCGTGGGGCCTCCACATGATCATGCCTGTCTTAGGTCACCCCCCCTTGGGGAATCTTACCTGTCATTGGCTAATGGATCAAGCATTGGGGGCCAGTTATGGATGAAGTAAAAGGAGCAGAAGCCGTGCCCCTGCCAGGGAGATAAGCCTTGTCTCCTTAGTGGCTCACAGTCCGAAGGTCGCTCATTCAGCCTTAGCCATGGGGGGGCGGGGTACAGCTTCTGAAACCAAGCAGGGCAGTTCCGAACACCAGGTCTGTGTAATTTATGTTCCAAGTGGCAGAAAATCAGAATCTGATGGAGTCTCTTCTACAAAGTCCAACTGAATTTGCTAAATTCACATGTCATCTAAGGTCATAGAAACCCTCATACAAATAGCCCAGTTGCATGTGCTAAATTCAGTATCTATCCAAGTGGTTAAATACTCTTATCTGGATCATAACTAATCAGAACTTAACAGAACTGGGTCACATAGAGGTTCTGGCCACCAGAGAACAATCAGTTTTATTTTTAAATAGGCCTGAGAAGATGGTGGTAGACGTTATTAAACTTATTATAGTGACTGCATCGTAAGATAATGTTTATGTTGTGCATCTGAAACTAATATAGAAAACAATATAATGCCATATGCCGCCTTTACTTCAATAAAAAATAAATGTATTATGTATGCTGTAATTTTGAAGAAGTCAAGATTAGAATATTACAATTAAAGCCCTACAAAAATGTTACATATCTCCAGGATCAGAAATTTGATATACTGGTCCAGGGGAATTTATTGGGAAAGATCTTCAGGCATCTTAGTAAGAGATACTGTTCTATTAATTTTTTTTTTATTATTATAACTCTGTGGTATGAGTATTCTTTGTGATTTCTGCTAGTGCCAAAATTCCTGGTAAAGAGGAGGTCAGGCATAGGCCAGCTTAATTTCACAACATAATCTAAAAGAAAAACTCATGGATACTACAAGATAACGTGACAAGGAGACATGCTTTCCACTACAGTACATTTTCTTCCAAGAACATACATCTTGGAAGAGCCTCATGTTTTATATTGGTCTAAAAACTGGGGACAAATTCATATTCCTGGAGAAGATGGCAACTGTCAAATGAGCTATGAGATGTAGTGCTTGTTTTTCTATGTTGCCATATCTAAGGTAGACTTGCAGGTTTACCACTGACCTCCTGAGACAGAGTGTTGTGTTGTGATTAAAAGCAGTAACACCTCATTTGAGGCTTTCTACAGATGGCCTCGGTCTTCCGGTACCGTGCTGTGTGATTTATAGGGCTTTATTTACATATCTGGTGAGTCTGTGTTTCTGCACTCTTTATTGTTTGGGGCCAACGTGACTGTCCCTGGTTTGCGCAAAGTACCCCATGCCATCCCATGGTCTGTTCGCTTTGACTCTCCCTGCTTTGCATCCTCAGTGTGAGGCACTGTGGCTTCCCAGGCAGTACCAACTGCCTTGGGAGTGAAACAGCATTCACCACTCCAGCGGTACAGACACTGGGCCCAGATTAGCTCTGGAAGGAGAATCCCCAGGTATGGACAAGATGTCTCACCCAGCAACATCCAGCCTGTCCCACACTTCCCATGTTTGCATTTCTCTTGTCACTCTCTTACTTAGGTGACTATTTTCACCGTCACTATGCTGGCCTGCAAAGATGAGATTCAGTTCCACTTAAATATTTTTTAAGCATTGCCTCTATATCATTCATACAACCAACTACCCAGCTGGAATATACCAAACCCTATGGAAGAGACACAGTATATTCGATCACATAGAGATAACCACAAGTCTACAACTAAAATGCCTGACAAAGTCTTAAGTTTCTGATCCTGACATAGTAAGCTTATTGCCCAGGCTCTGTACACCTTGTCCTACACTACAAATGCCATGAGAGATATTTATACTGAAGCTAGAGTTACCAAATTTATCCAGTAAAGATATAGGGTGACCAGCTACATTTGCATTGCAGATAAACAACAGATGAGCTTTCGGTATAAGGATGATCCATACAGTACTAAGGGCAAAATTACACTGAAAATATTTGCATTGCTTATCTGAACTTCAAGTCTAATTGGGTCTCCTATATTTTTTGGCAACTCTGATTCTATCTATCTATCTATCCATCCATCCATCCCCTAGGGGACCCTCTCATATTTCCTGAATATCTAACACTAAGAGAAAATGCAAAAACGAAAGCTCATATTATAGTCAGTCTCCTAGGCCCATTGCCCCTTTCACAGCCATTGTCCACAGAGAGATTCCAACAAGGAATCTTGAAATTTCTTGAGGAAATTTCTCTCCCAAGGTCTGTTGTACCAAGAAGCAAAGACCAAGACACAAGGCTAGCTGATGAGCCACCTACTGCATTGCAACAAAATGGGATTAAAATAAGAATTAATTTTCCAGGATCAGTGGCTGGGGGCAAGGGGAGAGGACAGAACAATCACATTGGCTGAATGACACCAGGATCTATAAATCTTTGAAACCTGTATATGTGGCCTTCTGCACTTTCTGGACTAGAAGAATTACCAACTTGTCAACAAGTATTTCTCTTTTTCTAAGACAAACAGAAACTGTAAATGAGGATACACTAGATGGCTCCCTAGCTACATGTTTGTTTAGACATTTAAAAATTTTCAAGTTTTTTAAAAAATTTCCATTCTTTTATTGTTGTCATTTCTGGGTCAGATGAGTCGCTGCTGTGTGAGTCTCATTAAATTTTATTGGTCATTATCCTCAGTGATGGATGAAACATAACATTTCATGTTACACAGTTGTATAGTAATAGGGGTCAAAAAGGACTCTCGGGACAAAAAGCTAGTTTTCTTAACTGGGGGATTTTGAGAGATGCTACAGGGATGAAAGAAAACAGTTCTTAAAGCAAAAGCACTGAAAGTGAAGGGACCAAGAACAAATTGGTAGCTACAAAATAGTCACAGCATAGTAAGAAAAGCATGGGGCAGCCCTGGCTGGTGTGGTGCAGTGGACTGAGCGCCAGCCTATGAACCAAAGGGTGGCCGGTTCAATTCCCAGTCAGGGCACATGCCTGGGATGCAGGCCAGGTCTCCAGTAGGGGGCGCATGAGGCAACCACACATCAATGTTTCTCTCCCTCTCCTTCTCCCTCCCTTCCCCTCTCTCTAAAAATAAATAAAAATCTTGAAACAAAAAGAAAAGCATGGGGAACATGATCAGTAATAGTGTGATAACTCTGTGTGGTGCCAGGTGGGTGCTGGAAATATCACAGGGAACACTGCATAAAGTATATGGCTGTCTAATCACTAAGCCATGCACCCAATATCAATACATAATAAAAAGTAATAATTAATTTAAAAGAGAAAACACTAATTTACCATATAATTAACAAAGACTAGTTAGTCCACAGAGTTGAAATATTTACTATATGGCCTTCATAGAAAAAGTTTATTGATATCCGGGCTGTGTCTTTGTTACCTTTTTTCCAATTACATTGACATTCAGTATAATTCTGTATTCATTTCAGGTGTACAGCATAGCGATCCGACAATAAAGTACTTTATAAAGTGGTCCTCCCAATATCGCCTTCCCACCTGACATCATATGGAATATGACTGAGCCATAAACAGGAATGAAATCTAATTATTTGCAACAGCATGGATGGACCTAGAGGGTATTATGCTGAGTGAAATAAGTCAGACACAGAAATACAAATACTATATGGTTTCTGTTATATGTAGAATGTAAAGAATAATATATATGGTAAAAAAAAAAACATTACAGATTGGCAGTTACAAAATAAAGGATATAAAGTACAGAATAGGGACTATAGTCCGTAACACTAAAAGATTTTTTTCTAGATTCCTCTATCCCTCCTTTCACACATGATAGGATGATGCAAGATGAATCCATTCTTACAGGTTTCCTCTACTATAAAAAACACCATTTCTGGGTTTCCAGTTCTGCATGTTTAGAAACATGCTTGAAGTTTTTAGGACTCCATGTTTTGGAAACATGCTTTTTAGGACTCCTAATCCTAAAAGCTAGCAAAAAGTTTAAGAGACAAAAAAATATGAACTTTTAGGATTCGTATGGTCGATAAGGACATAGGGAGAAGAGTTGGCACCAAGATTGGAGAGACACAGAGGTGATAGAGTCACAGCTTATCGGAGCAGAGAATACAAAACTGATATGGTAAGGAAGGGTAAAAAATTGAATCATGCAAAATGCTCAATGAAAACCACAAAATATAGAAAAATAGTGAAGACAAAACTAGACACAAATAACAAGGGCAACAAATAAAAAATAGTAACAAATATGGTACATATTCATCCAAGTATATCAGTAATTATTTTGAATATTAATGGTCTGAATGCAGCCAATTAGAAGACAGAGATTATCAGATTATCAGAATGGATCAGAAAGGAAAACTTAACTATATGTTACCTAAAAAAATGTCAAATATATGGACACACAGAATAAAAGTAAGTTGATGGAGAGAAATTGACCATGCTAAAAATAACCAAAGAAAAGGAGAAATAGCTATACTAATTTCTCACAAAGCCTTTTTCAAAGCAAAGAAATTTATCAGGGATAAATTAAGCCATTACAGAATGATAAAGGGGTGAATTCTCCAAGACATAACATCTTTTAACCTCTATGTAGATACAGCGATGATTGTTTATATACACTACCAAAGGCACAAGGCATGGAACAAAAAAATTGATAAGCTGGACTTCACTAAAATGTAAATATTGTGCCCTGTGATAGTCAATATCAAGAGAAAGAGAAGACAAGTCAGAGACTGGGAGAAAATATTGAACGAGACACACGTGATAAAGAAGTGCTCTACAAAATTCGAAAAGTATACTTACAACTCAATAATAAGAAAACAAATACCCCGACTTAAAAATGAGCCAAACACACCCTCCCAAAAGAAGATATGTGCCAAACAAGCATAAGGAGAAATGCTACAGATCATATGTCATCAGGGAATGCAAATTATATAAAGCAATCATGAGACACCATTGTACACCTATGGGAACGGGTCAGAAGCTGGAATAGTAACATGAAATGATGGTAAGGATATGGAGCAATACTTTCTCTTTGTTTAAGATTTTATTTCTTTAGTTTTAGAGAGAACGGAAAGGAGAAAGGGAGGGAGAGAAAGATCAACGTGTGGTTGCCTCTCGCACGCCCCCTACTGTGGACCCGGCCTGCAACTCAGGCATGTGCCCTGACCTGGAATTGAACCAGCTACGCTGTGGTTCCCAGGCTGACACCCAACCCACTGAGCCACACCAGCCAGGGCTGTGGGGCCTCTTTTAGAGAGACCCTAACCACACTCAGGAAGGATCCACTCTGATGATCTCAACGCCTCCCACAGGCCCCTCCTCCTTATACCACCACTTTGGACATTGGGATTTTCAATGTATGGGGATATTGGGGTGACAAACATTTAGACCTTAACAGCAATCTTTACAGTTTTTTTTTTATCTTCTCTAAGCTTCAATTTATTTATCTGTATTGTGACTTTCACAGTAGTATTTACTTCAAAGGTGTCTTACATCCTAACTTCCACCACGTTGAAAAGAAAACTTAGCAGAACCACTACTGCTTTGCTGCTACAACCTTCGCTCACCTTTCCTAACCAGCCTCTCCTCTCCAGTGCATGACAATCCTGAGACAGGAAGAAACAGAGATGGACACACACACGTGTACACACGTACAGAGCTCCACAGTACCAAAAGTATACACTGGGAGCTGGAGAACAAATAGTTACAGTGGATGATTCTTCTAAGGAACTTCATGGTGCAGGTATATCTATCTAGCCTTTGGTTCAGACCACAATTCTATACTCCTGACCCAACAAACTCACCAGATTTCCTCCTCTCAGCCACTCCACCAGGCTTAGGTGTTTCCTCCCTTCGTTCCTGGTTGGGAACAGGTGTCAGGCTTCTGGCTTCTAACTTTCAACAGCAGTGACCTCTTCCCTTGCAGACAATTGTTGCAAAATGTCCTCTCTCACTGGGACTTAACAGGATGGCAGGGGACCATGAGGTCTCCCAGATTCCCATTGGCTCATCACTGCGCTAATTCTCCACTTAGTCCATCACTCAAGATGCAACAGTACTGATCCGTGTGAGTTAAATAATGTGCCTTTTGTTTCTCCCAGGTATGAGCTTTGGTGCAGACTGATATTTCTCAGAGGGTTCAAGGATCGCATGCATTGGAATGATTCGGGCTGTTTACTTAAAAGGCACATTCCCGGGCCATACTCCTGTGCTGCTCTGCAGTTATACTGCATCGAAACATGCAAGGAGAGTGATCCAGAACTCTGTCTTTCAAACCAGGAATCCAGGTGATGCTGATGCAGGCAAAAATTGAGGAAATCCAGTTTTGTTACATCTTCTGTAATTTCAGATTTTCTCACTAGATGGAGGTATCTCACCATTTTTCTCTATCTGTCATCACCTTCACAGTCTCAGTATCAAAAGAAGTGGAAAATTCTGTCGCTCCATACTCTTCTCACTGTTGGATAAATTTCCATTTTCTCAGCCTCACACATGCTACTTTCTCTAGAGGCACTCAAGGTGTATAATTAAAATGGAGATGTTGTCCGAAGCGAGAAAAACAGGTAGCTAGATCGGGAGTTGGAAAACATTTTCTACAAAGGGCTACATGGCAAATGTTTGAAGTTGAACAGGCCATACTTTCTCTGCAGCAACTGTATAACTATGCTGTCTTGGCAGGAAAGCAACCACAGACAACAGGTCAATGAGCGTGTGGCTTTGTCCCAATACAATTTTATTTGTGGACACTGATATTTCAATTTCAACAGTTTTTACATGTCACAAAATTGTATTCTTCTTTTGATTGTCTTTCACGTTTTAAAATGTAAAAAAAAAGACATTCATAGCTCATGGGTCATGCAAAAAGAGAGTGAACTGTATTGAGGCTGCTGCCAGTCCCACATCCACGTACATGTTCAATCCAAAGGCATAGCCGTTAAGAGTTTGCGTTCTGATATCAAGCAGTCTCGGTGCAAATGATGGCTTAAAATTTTTCATAACATTTCCAACTGCTAATTTCTTCATATATAAAATAGGAATGATGATAGTGAAGGCCTCTGAACATTATTCTGAACATTATATAAAATGACTGGTGAAAAAAAACAAAAAGAAAGTACTAACTGCAGTCTTTCCCTGGGCTAGATGTCTGTCTCTTGAGTTTCAGCAGCACTCCTTACTTTCTGCTGTTTAAATCCCCCACAGTAGGTACAACAGCTAAGTGCTGAAAACAGCCCAAGTGTCCATCAGTCAATGAGTGGATCAAAAAAACTGCTACATTTATACGATGGAATTCTATGCAGCAGAAAGAAAGGCGCGCCTACCCTTCCTGACAGCATGGATGGAACTGGAGAGCATTGTGCCAAGTGAAATAAGCCAGGCAGTGAGGGACAAATACCATATGATCTCACCTTTAACTGGAACCTAATCAATAAAACAGGCAAGCAAGCAAAATAGAACCAGAGACACTGAAATAAAGAACAAACTGACAATAACCAGGAGAAAGAAAGGGAAGGGGCAAGTCAACAAACATGTATAAAGGACCCAGGGCCTTTTTTTTCTTTTTTTTTCTTTTTGTTTTTTACCTCAACTACATGGTCTGCATGTTCCAGTATGATTCTACTCATGGCAAGTTCAAAGGCACAGTCAAGGCTGAGAACGGGAAGCTTGTCATCAATGGGAAGTCCATCTCCATCTTCCAGGAGCGAGATCCCGCCAACATCAAATGGGGTGATGCTGGTGCTGCATATGCTGTGGAGTCCACTGGTGTCTTCACCACCATGGAGAAGGCTGGGGCTCACTCGAAGGGTGGAGCCAAGAGGGTCACCATCTCTGCCCCTTCTGCGGATGCCCCCATGTTTGTGATGGGTGTGAACCAGGACAAGTATGACAACTCCATGAAGATTGTCAGCAATGCCTCCTGCACCACCAACTGCTTGGCCCCCTGGCCAAGGTCATCCATGACAACTGTGGCATCGTGGAGGGACTCATGACCACAGTCCACACCATCACCACCACCCAGAAGACCGTGGATGGGCCCTCTGGCAAGCTGTGGCGTGATGCCCGAGGGGCTGCCCAGAACATCACCCCTGCTTCCACCGGCGCTGCCAAGGCTGTGGGCAAGCTCATCCCTGAGCTGAACGGGAAGCTCAGTGGCATGGCCTTATGTGTCCCCACCCCCAGTGTGTTGGTTGTGGATCTGACCTGCCGCCTAGAGAAAGCTGCCAAATATGATGACATCAAGAAGGTAGTGAAGCAGGCATCAGAGGGCCCCCTCAAGGGCATCCTGGGCTGTACCGAGGACCAGGTTGTCTCCTGCGACTTTAACAGTGACACCCACTCCTCCACCTTCGATGCTGGGGCTGGCGTTGCCCTCAATGACCAGTTTGTCAAGCTCATTTCCTGGTATGACGATGAATGTGGCTGCAGCAACAGGGTGGTGGACCTTGTGGTCCACATGGCCTCCAAGGAGTAAGAGCCCCTTGGACCGCCAGCCCCAGCAACAGGAAGAGACCCTCAGCTGCTGGGGAGTCCTTGCCCCAAATTGATCCCCCAACACACTGAGAATTTCCTGACCTCCAGTTTCCATCCTAGACCCCCTGAAGAGGGGAGGGGATTAGGGAGCCCTGCCTTGCCATGCACCATCAATAAAGTTCACTGCACCCCCCCCAAAAAAAACAAACAAAAACAAAGGCCCTGGACAACAGAACAGGGCAGAGGATTGAATGGGGGGGGGGCGGGGGCGGGCAGGGGAGAGTAATGGGGAGGAGGGGACAACCGTAATTAAACAATAATTAAAAAACATTAAAAAAATAAAGAACAAAAAGAAAGCAGGCAGTGGTAACTATTGTAGGCTAAGTCCTTCCCCAGATATTTTCAAGACAATATCTCACTTCAATCCCATAGCCCCCCCGGTATGCATGCATGGTTATGCCTGTTTAAAGCCTAAGGAATCTGAAGCTCCGAGAGGTAAAGGCTTCACAGCAAGGTTACACAGTCAATGCCAGGACCTGGAGCTGCAGTCAAGCCTGGGTCTGTCTCACTCCAGTGCTCATGCTTCTGCCGCTGTGCTGATCTCTTCCTTCAGTTCATTTGTGTAATGCTATGGATAAAGGTTAGAACTCAGGAGAGTCCTTTGTTTTGCAGGGCTAAAATTTCTGTCTTAAGGAATTACTCATCAGAAGGGAAGGGCAGGGGGATTGGATAAAAGAAGGTGAAGGGATTAGCCAAAGAGTATAGACACAGCCCTGATTCTGATTCTCAGGAGAGGCGTAACACACAGATGACACTTCAGACATATATGAAAATATCTAGGTATATCTTCATTTGCCTAAGTCGCGAGGGTTTTTGCGACTCCTCTCTTGGAGGGAAAACTGAAATGACAGTAACAATCACAAGCAAGATTTCTCTGACTTTGCTTTCTCACTTACAGCAGAATTTCTCAGCTGGGACCAATTTTGTCTACCCAGGGGCCATTGGGTAATGTCTGGAGACATCTCTGTTTGTCGCAGCTGATGAGTACAACTTAGAAGGTAGGAGGTAGAAATCAGGGATGCTGCTAAAGATCCTACAATTACACAGTATGTATCCCCACAACAAAGGACTGTACATCTGAAAATGTTATACTGCTAAAGTTAAAAAAAATTTACTGTACAGGAATATAAGTCTGTTTTAAAATCTTTTGCCTTGGCTGGTGTGGCTCAGTGAGTTGAGTGCTGGCCTGTGAACCAAAGGGTCACTGGTTCAACTCCCTGTCAGGGCACATGCCTGGGTTTCAGGCCAGGTCCCCAGTAGGGGGCACAAGAGAGGCAACCACACATCGATGTTTTTCTCCCTCTCTTCCTCTCTTCCCCTCTGTGTAAAAGTTTTTTTTAAAAAAACAACCCTTAAATTGTCTGGAGTCCCCAGGTGGAAGCAGATAGGAACGGTTTTCCACACTAACTCATCTGTAGCCCTCTGTTTCTCCATGTATCCACTTTGACTTCCTTGTTATTGCTAATGCTAGAAGTAGCAACTACACCATCGTTTTCCAAGAATTCTTCAACAGCAATACTGGTATTCGCTGAGGGTAGAGTTCTGTTGCCAATGCCCATCGGGACCTGGTACGAGGTGCCAAATGTCAGTGTTAAGGATGTTGTCTCTCATTGCCAAAATTGCTAGAAACTGTGCTGCCAATACTAGGGCCTTTGGACTGCTGGCATTTCTACTCTTCTCATTTTTGGCTGCCATTTATTGCTACGCTCTCCTCTTGAGACTCAGGAAACAACCTGAGTGACACACGCCATACAGTAGTACTCAAAGTCACTCTTTACTTTGAACTGGCCCATTTTTCCTATAACCACGTTAGGTTCCTCATCTGCTCTGTTGTTAGAATGAAATCTTTCCCAACAGCAGTTTAATTCCCTTTTTCTAATTCTCAATGGACACCTACCATTAACTCTCTAAACATTGCTAAGATGTACCTCGGCCTCAGGGTAAGGTGCTTTTCGCTCAGATGAGGGCTCCTCATTGCACAGACAACTGATATCTTCACTCAACTCTTATACACATATTTATAGAACACAACTAATTTTTTCAAAATGTATTGAAAGCTAGCATGTGCTAGGTAGTATTCTGAGAAATGAGGCAAAGTGAGTTCCTTTGCCCCCATGGAGCTACGTGCTAGTTGGGAGATAAATGTTTTAAAGGAAACAAACACATTTCAGAAAGCAACGATTACCCCGAAACACACACACAGACACACACAATATAAAACTGTATAACGTGACTTGTAATAGAGAGAAGATTCTTAGGATTGCTGAGGAAGGCCTCTCTGAGGAGGTAATATTTAAGCTTACAGCTGAATGATGGGAAATATCTAAACACAACAAATTTCAAGCAACAGAAATCAGTAGAAACCAGTCACGGAACATGGTAAGCAGGGGAGTGTGGTCCCAAATAAAATCATAGTTTGACAGACTCCAGGTCATGCAGATCCCAGTAAGTTCCAAGCACGGTACAATGTACTAGGGTAGCTAGGGCAGCAAAATATATTACGGACCTCACAGCATAGCTTAGAAAAGATACAGTTAATCAAAATTTAACACAAATAAATGTCTAATAGCAAAGTATAATAAGTACAATGAAGGAAATCACCTAGTGTTATGAGAGTACATAAGCGTGCAATGTGATTTAATTAAAGTGAAGTTTACCCTAAAAATGATGACGTGAGACCTCAAGATGAGTGGTTGACAAGCAAAGAAGAACAGAAAGACTAGCATCGTATAGACAAAATAAGTTAACTGTTTCACTTTCACCAAGCAGTGAGGCAAAGTTCAGATGCTCTTTTAAAGGACTAAAGTTTGTTTTCTCCTTTCCCTTGGATGCCCAAGTTAAGAAAGTTTAGACGAAGAAGAAAAAAACAACAAGTTTGAGGGTATCAGTACACTTTTGTTAATGATGAAATCTCTAAGCCTCCAGGGTTCTAGCAGCGATTGATTTCTCATTCCATGCAGCCGTTACAGCATGACTTGGAAGAGAAGGAGACACTTACTGAGACCAGGTAAAGTGGGGCCAATGTAAGCTGAGCAGCAGACCCCCAGGGAAGCTAGTAGTGTATTCAACTCTGGACAACGTTCTCAGTAGTCTGGCATCATGAAAATTTCTACATATCAGCCTGTTCTACTAACTGGGTGTTAAGAAAATGTTTTCCATGAAGCCAACAGAAAAGGAACAACAATGTTAAATGAAGAATTTTCAGATATATAAACCAAAAGATAATTTTATAATACATTTATGTGTGTATAGGTCAGAAAAATGTCAGCTGCAGGGAGCAGAAAAATTGAATAAATGGCTTAAGTAGGAATTTTCAATGTATCACATAAAGAGAAATACAGAAATAGCTAACTCCTGAAGACATCCAGGGGCCAGAGTGAATGACATGGTTGTGATAATCTTTAAAATACTTCTTATTCTGAATTTGTAAACATTGTTTAATTTTGTGATATTTGTACTGATGTTCACAAATATGAAAATAAGACATCATTATCATCACCATCAGCATACTGTGGTTGCTGATATTTGTTTCAGAAAGGGAACAAGCACTAACCTGTAATCACACAAACCTCAGATCTTGAGAGAAAATCAGAAAAAGTTTCAAAAAACTAAATGGTATTTTCCCTAAAGTCTACCAAAGAAGTACTTCTACAAACAGTCAGAGGTTGATTGCTGTCAGGTGCAGATGAAAGTCAAAGCAGTTGAACACTTTGAAGCTACAAAAGCTGTTTTATGCTTTTGGTGATGGCACTTGATTTTCAAAAGCTAACATAGCTGACACCAAAATAAATTTTTTTAAGCTTTGATATTCTAAAATGAATATAGACATTACCTACCAGTGGCAAGAAGACAACCAAAATAGATTAACATAACAATATAGGAACTGGAATGTACACAAACTCATTCCAGAGAACGTAACTAAATGAGAAATATACTGTGTACACATCTAAGGTAGAAAAGTTACGTGTTTTACAGCTTCAGCTCAGGAACAGTCAAATTAAGACCGCAAATAGTAATTTGGTGACTAAAGGGTTTGTTGTATCCCTTTCAGAAAATATAGTGGGAGGGGAGTTAGACTATTTTTATTTTTGTATTACTTTTGCATTTGACATGATTTGTGAGACCCTAAAGAGGCTCCTAGAATTTGGAACTTTTCCAAGGGTGGAGATAGGAAGAAGTGACAATAGCTCACATTTTACCTTAAAAAAAATATGCATGGAACACTAACTGAGGACAAGGGGTTGTGGCAGGGTTTACAGCCGTCCGCTGAAAAAGTGGTCCTTGTCTGGTTTAGTTTTTTCTCAGATGTTTCATTGTAAGACAGTGTTACTATTAATAGGTACATTAAAACTAGCTTGGAGGATCGGTTAGCCTTCCTTTTGTACTTGCAGCTTCTGCCACTGTCTTGCTTAATAGTGTATGACACATACAAATATGTGTAGTGAGCAAAGTCTCACTTTATCATTTGGGTAAATCTGAAAGGCCTTAACCAGACATAACATTATTAACATCTCCTGTTTAAAATCAACATGCAGAATTCTTAGTGATAAAAGAATGTAAATTGGGACATAAGCAGCTAGGGACTGCTACGACTTCTGTCCTTAAGGGGTGGTACTCACGCCTGCCACATGTACAAAGCCACCAGCTTTGTGAAAAAATCACAGGTTAGATGGGAATGAAATATGTGCCGGCCCAGGCTGAACAGTGGCAACACAGATCCGTTTTCTGTATTCTGTTGTAGCCTAGCATTCTTCCTACAGTGCTTTTGCCATACGTCCTAGAACTATTTATGAACTCTATTGTTTGACAGAACTTGTGTTTGTAATAAGCACATTCGGGAACCAGTAAACTTTAAAAAGTGTGTGCTTAATGAAAAATAAGTAATATAACTTCGTTTCTCAAGAACATTATGACAGATATGAACTTCTACAAAATGTGTTGTTCATTTAGATCAAATGGCTTATTCTGAATTTCTCATATTTGGTTCTAGCCTTTCACATGCATAAACAAAAAGTGAAGTGACAAGTTAATGAGCTGGCTCCATTAACAGAAGAAAGTCACAGTTACGCGACGCCAAGTTTAGATCAATGACATCAAACGCTTCAAATAGCAGATGTTACTTTTGACATTTGTAACACTTTTTCATGCAATTGATAGAATCAATATAAAGCCTTTAGAAGATTATTCTGCCAAACATGTGAAATTATTGGGAAAACTATTTTAAATTTCATTTAAAAAGCTTAATCTGGAGATAAAATTATTTTTATAATCCTTATATGAATTCAAATATTACTGAAGCAAAGCTTCATATTAATCATTTTCTTATTAAAATAAAAAACCTTCAAAGAATTTTATTTGGGATTATTTGGGGTATACACATAATTCATAATTGCATCCTAAAATATCTTAGTAGTATACCAATAAATGTAGAAACCATAGTTGTCAATATTTATATGGACAAAGAATAATTGATAGAACTATATTTTTGTGTGTTAAGTTTGTGTTAAAAAAATTCTCCCTCTGCTTGTAATTATCTGCTTTCCGCTTTTCCTGCCCATCATCAATTAGAGTTTAGAAATGGATAACTATTTTATAAATTAAACTGTCTTATAATGGTAATTAATTACATTTCATAAATGAGTTATTTAAATTTTGTTGAATTTTATCCATAGTTTTTGGAACTCTTTAGTGTACAATAAAGGAAAGATCAAACACATTTAGCTTTTCAAGCATCAAACAAATTATAACAACTAAAAACAAAGCTTGAAAACAAGAAATAAACATTCAAGCAGAACAGAATGAAGAAACAAGAACGCAAAAAAAAAAAAAAAACAAAGGAGAGTCTTAGAAAGCTCTAGGACAACTTTAAACATTCCAACATCTGAATCATGGGAGTGCTGGATGGAAAAGAAGAGCAAGAAATTGAAATATTATTTGAACAAATAATGAAGGAGAACTTCTCCAATCTGGTAAAGGAAATAGACTTCCAGGAAATCCAGGAAGCTCAGAGAGTCCCAAAAAGGAAATTTGATCCATGGAGGAGCACACACCAAAGTATATCATCATTAAGTTACCCAAGATCAAAGAGAAGGAAAGAATCTTAAAAGCAGCAAAAGGAGAGTTACCTACAAAGGAGTTCCCATAAGACTCTCAGCTGACTTCTCAAAAGAAACCTTACAGGCAAGAAGGGGCTGGAAAGAAGTGTTTGAAGTCATGAAAAGCAAGGACCTACATCCAAGATTACTCTCTCCAGCAAAGCTATCATTTAGAATTTTATTGTTCTTATACTAAAATAACAAAGACAAACACATACCTCATGAAATCAGTTCTTTAGCCAATTAGTCTGTCTCCATCAATTTACATGGCCTGGGTATCTCATTCTTTATTTTTCCTTTCTTTTTTATTTTTTACCATCATCAAAGGACATACTTATTGATTTTAGAGAGAGGGGAAGGGAGTGGGAGAGACACACCCTTGAAGAAATGTTGATCAGTTGCCTCTTGTATGTGCTCCAACTGGAGACCAAACTCGCAACCAATATCAGCTTCTAACTACAGTTATTTCAGACCCATGGAAAACTTCATTTATCAACTTTTCTTTTTCCTACCAAATAAACACAGCACAACTCTTCACAAAAATTCAAATTTGAAGAATCTCTTAAAATATAATTTCCAAATAAAGTATGTTATTTAACTGATTTCTTGTGCAACTTTTTTCATTTATTATATATTATGCATGACATCTCTTCCAGTAGGATATATGATTTTTAATGACATTTATCAGGGTGCTAATGGTTCATAAAATTATGTATCATTCATTCACTCATCAATACCAGATACCCACTGTTCACCAGGCATGGTGCCTGTGAATCACTGAGATCCAGTAGTAAATGAAACAGGCATGTGCTGGAGTGAGATGAGCCTGGATTTGAATTTTGCAACCGCTAACTGTTGAAATGAATCACATTTACTACAAAATTTTAACCTCATGAGATTCCCGACATACAGAAAGCTCTTAATAAATGTTAACTGCTATCATAAATAGTAAACATTGCCATTACTATTATTGGATTCTTTGTAGGTATGTATCCTCAAGTGTCTATGTATGTGTTAACAGTGCTAAAGATAAATGGAGAATATAATAGTTATGAACCTTAACACCAAGGAACAAGTGAGGAGAAAATTGTTTAATCAGGAAGTGGGTGTTTTTTCACTGCTAGATTTTAATTTAATTGGAAAGGATTCTTGAGGAAAAGAATAACAGAACTGAAAATGACCAAAGAAAAATAATTATGAAGAAGATGCCTAAGAAAGCATTCTAAAACCACACTGTCCTTCCTTTTTATTGAGTTAAATTGTCGATGCCACTTTAAAAGCAAACTGTTCTACAGATAATAATAGTGTTTGGCAATGAAACTGGGACTACACGTGCATGAGACTATCGATGATCCAAGTGCTTCTGACAAGCAAACGAGGTGGCATTGGGGATGCAGATGCCAGTTTAAATGATGGTCAAGGGAAATTAGAGGTGAGATAAAAAGAAATATGGAAATAGAAATATTAAAATGTGTTAAACAAAGTAATGTGGAAGGGCTCAGAAGACCCCAAAAAGAGAGTAATCTGAGATTATTGGGATTATTTCAAAGAGGAGAAGTTCTAATGCTGAGATTGATTGTGGGTTTTTTTTTCCCCTGCTCCTTAGAATTTCTTACCTGACTATCTTCAGGTAAAAAGTGCTTTTGCACATTTAATATCATTCCTTGTTTTCTCATATGAGGATCTTCATGTCCTTTATGACATAATTGTATAAATCCAACAACTGCAGAATAGACAATCGTAACAATATATAGCCGAAGTGTTAAGATTTCTATAAATGATGTAAGTGCTGAACAGGTGGGCCTCGTTACAATGGAATGGCAAGGCTCAAGCACAGTTATTGTGTTTGACTTAACAAGGGAACTGATGATAAAGAAAGACATTTCTTTCCATGTGGAAAACTACTAGTCTGTCTGAATATTACACTGCATCAGTTCACAAAGGCCTTCTTCTATCCAGAAGATGCTCAAAAATTTATCAACAGCCAGAGGTGTTCTTGAATGTGATTGAATAAAATAGATGTTCCAAAGACTTTATGAAAGGGACATTGAAGGGGGGAAAGTTTCCTTCTTCAAAAATGAATGGCTCTAGTCACATGAACTTGTTTGTTACTTCAGTGCAATTTCCCAAGAAGATTTTGTCTACTGTCCAATCCTATTCAGGGCTATTGCTAACTATACACTTTAAGGAAGGCGCAGATGTTTCTATAGAGCGATGTCATTTTACCCATGAAAGAATCAAACCTCAAAATGTCAATGATGTTTTTCTTCTTCTAATATCATCATCCAATCTTTTCTTACAGATTGAGTGTTTTTATCAAGAGGAAAGGGGACAGTGAGTTAGATTGTATCTCTAAAGGATGCACCAATCCAAAAGTCCCAGTCAATTAGCCTTGGGTATAACCCAAGAGAAAGGAAAGCTTTCATAAGACTCTGGGTAATTTGCTCTAAGTTCGGGTGACATTCAAAGTGAGTTTAAACTTTCGATTTGTACTATTAAGGGATTTAAAATGTTTCAATTCCACTTCAAAAAGGACACTATACAGAAATTTTCTAATTCAGTTCAATACTTCTCATGCACCTTACACTTTTCCTCAGTTCAATGGTCTATAGATCTCTGATATTAATACTTTGAAATTTCCCCAAGATCACCAAGCTAGTAAGCGATGGATCTAGGATGAAACACATTATCTGAACCTAGTCCAATGCTTTTCCTACAGTCACAGAAAGAGTTTACAGAATAAGTGATATAGGAGTAAATTTAAGAAGGAAAGAGCGTATTGAGGCTAAACTGTGGTTTCAGTCACTGATAAAAATTTTATATTTTTGTCTCTTAGGATTTAAACACATTGAAATGCATGTTTAAGTGTAGAAGTTGGTTTGTTTCTTTCTCAAATGCTAACGTGACCCTAGTCAAACTAGAACATTTCCATCTCCCCAGGAAGCTTCCATCACAAAACCACAGGCAACCACTTTGTTTTTAAGAGCAAGGATAGGTTTTACTGATTGCAGCTTCACAAGAGTGAAATTATACCATGTACACGCAATTTTGTATATGGTTTTCTTTCATTCGGCATAATGCTTTATATTCATCCATGTTTTGTTATGTATCCTTCTTATTTCACTCTTTTTTGAGGGGAAGTAATCCATTGTATGAAAATTGATGATCTGTTTATATATTGGCCTGTGTAAATCATCTAGGAGTAGAATTACAGGCCACAGGGTAGGCACATGCTTAAATTTAAAAATAATTACTGAAACCTTTTTCAAAGTGACTAAAATTTTCCACACCTACCAGCAATACATTTCATCGGCATCTTCATAAATATTTAAATGCCAAATATTGGCATTTGCTGGCCTTTTAACTTTAGACATTTTAGTAGATATGACATCTCTCGTATTGGTTTTAATTTGCATTTAGCTGCCTCATAATAATACTGTGCACGTTTTCGTGTATTTGATGACCATTTGATATCTTACGATAGAACTTTTATCCATCCATTCAGACTTTTAACCATCAATTTTTTGTTATTACTGAGCTGCAAGGATTCCTTATATATTTGGAATAAATGCTTTGTCAAATATATGTATTGCAATATCTTTTCAGCCTGTCGCTTATCTATCCATTTTTTAAACTTCTTTAAAATTGAGGTACAGGTGACATATTATATAATATTACTTTTAGATGTACAACATAATGATGACATCTGTATACACTGCAAAATAATCACCATGTAAGTTTAGTTAACATCCACCAATTGACAGAGTAAAAAAATGTTGTACCTCTTTTGATGAGTTTACATTCTGTCATACCAACTTTCAAATATGCAATACAGTATTATTAACTATTGTCACCATGATGTACATTACATACCCATGACATATCAATTTTTAAAAAGATTTTATTTATTTTTAGAGAGACAGAAAAAAGGGAGAGAAACATAAATGTGTGGCTGCCTCTCATGCAGCCCCCACTGGGCATGTGCCCAGACTGGGAATCGAACCAGTGACCCTTTGGTTCACAGGCTGGCACTCAATCCATTGAGCCACACTAGCCAGGGCAAGATACTAATTTTTTAACTGGAAGTTTGTATCTTTTGATTGCCTTCCCTCTTTTTGCTCACCCTCAACTCAACACCTCTGACAACCACCAATCTGTTCTCTGCATCTAAAAGCTTGGGTTATATGTTATTTGTTTGTTTAGTCTTTTAGATTCTACATATAACTGAGATCATATGATATTGTTCTTTCTCTTTCTGACTAATTTTACTATACATAATGCCCTCAAGATCCATCCATGTTGTTACAAATGGCAACATTTTTTTCTTCTCTACAGCCAAAGAATATTCCTACATACACACACACACACACACCACATCTTCTTTATCCATCCACCCACCAATAAACATTTAGGTTGTTTCCATGTCTTGGGCATATAGATAATGCTGCAATGAACACGAAAAGTCATATATCTTTTCAGTTAGTGTTTTCTTTGGATAAATTTGGATAAATGCCAGAAGTGGCATTGCTGGATCACATGGTAGTTCTATTTCTAATTTTTTTGTGGAATCTGCACGCTGTTTTCTTTGATGGTTGCATCAGTCTGCATTCCCACCAACTGTGCACAAGGGTTGTCTTTTCTCCACATCCTCACGGGCACTTGTCATTTCTTGTCTTGTTGGTGATGGCCATTCTGCCAGAGGTGTGGTGGTATTGCATTGTGGTTTCGACCTCCCTGATCATTAGTGATGTTGTGTTTTTTTCCCACATACCTATTAGCCACTTGGATATCTTCTTTGGATAAATGTTGAGCTCCTCTACCCACTTTTAAATCACATTGTTTGTGTTTTTATGTTATTGAGTTTTATAATGTGAATGTCAGAAACATCCAAACCTGCAAGACTTTTCGAGTTTCTTTGAGCCAAACTGGTAGCAATTGCGGGGAGGTAAAACCTCAAAGGATTGAGAAAATGCTCTGAAAAATAGCAGTTTTGCACCGTATTTTACTTGTCACAATCAAAACATAAGACACGATGGGGTTCTGGGCAATCCCTTGGTGATAGACTAGGGAGGCAGGAGGAAGCAAAGCAGGGATTGGTGGGCATAGGGGCATTAACGGGCAACAATGAACACAAAGATGATAACAATGAGGGGATTTGTGGTCTCCCCCTGGTGCCATGCCTGTGCCTTGAGGGGTCTGGAAAAAGGCAATTGGACATCCCAAAGGCATGTACATCATAGATGTGAAAAGAGAACATTCAGGCTCAATTAAGGTAAACATTGACCTTTGTTAGGGAAAAATACCAGCCTAGGACATGACTACCTGTCATGACTTACTTTTAGTTCAAAATTTATAATTTCTGACCATCTTATGTGGCTACTTTAGGTCTCTGAGTCTGTAAGGCTGCCATGCAGGGCTCTCCTGAGCTTGTCAGTTTGGGTATGTGGCCCCTTTTCATCCACAATAAGTTATTTCTATATTTTGGATATTATCCCCTTATCTGACATATGGTTTGCCAATCTTTTTTCCTATTCTGTAGATTGCCTTTCATTGTGTGGGAGCCACGTGGGATCAAACTGGATCAGTCAGGTGCCGGGGCTACACAAGGGCCTGAGGTGACAGGAGCCCATTGATATAGCTCCATGCGCAGGATGCCACCTGGGACTTTGGGAGCTGTTTGGGACAATGGGATCTGACAGCTGCTGGGACAGTCAAGGGCCTGGATTCACTAAGTCTATTCAAATATTGAAAACATTATGTAAACTAAAATAAACCAGGCACAAGAAGCCAAATGCTGTGTGATTTCATCTACATTAAATGTCCAGAATAGGAAAATCCATTTAGACAGAAAATAGATGTTTGCCTGAGTATGGGGAGAGGAGGGAATTGGGAGTGTCTGCTCTCACGTATGAAGTTTCTTTGTGAAGTGATAAGGTGTTCTGGAATTAAATAGTGGTGATGTTTTTACAGTCTAGTGACTATACTAAATATGAAAAAGTATAGAGTTTGTAATGGTGGATGCGTACCATGTGAATTACATCTCGATAATAATAATTTCCATAGAACATACCACCAGATCATCTTTAGCACCATACATAAGGATCCATAAAATATATACATATAAAGCTCCCCTTTTTTTCAGTCTGTGGGGGTCCCAGTTCGCTACGTACAGTCAAACAAAGGGTGAGGTTTTACACAAACTAGACCACTTCTTGTGTGTGACACTTTGGACAAGATACTTAATACAATTAAGCTTCAATTTAATTAACAGTAGTAGCAGTTTCTGCAAACTAAGAGTATGTAACAATTACATGAAATAACATACATCATAGGCACAGTGCAAACACTAAACATACTGCATGTTCAATAAATGTGAACTGCTATTGTAAGCCCATGTAATTCCATGCCTTTCTAGGTGAACTTTACAGGCTAGAAGGAGGGACTATATCGGACAGGCTACACAACGCAAATACAGTTAATCTATTTGACAGATATATGCAGGCTGGTAGCTGCTGATACGAATGGCCACGTCCATAATTTAAGGTTGTTTTCCCAATTGCATTGGACAGTGTGACAATGATAAAGAGCCACCTGGCCACCAGCAACTTCACAAAGCACACTGACCATGCTGTGTGCTACTCTGCTCAGTTAAAAAGACCCCTGGAGAACTCAGATTTGAGGTCTTCCTCATTTCTGTATTATTTAGGATAGCCTGATCCTGTGGTAACTAATAGACAACCATCTTAGCACAAGTGAAGCTCCACCAAGCATAGTTTTCTTTCACTAAGTCCTAGACAGCTGCCCTCCAGGTAGTAATTTAGGGAAAGAACATAGAAGACCTGACACTGAAAGACTAATGGGACATGCCTGGCTGTGGTACAGACGCATCCACGGGAGAAAGCTCAGCTCTACAGCCACACCCAAATTCAGCGAAAGAAAGAAATGCAGTCCAGCTGAATGCCCAAGAAGAAAACAAATTTTCATGCACATTTAGGAGGCTGCTACAACTTCCAGAGTTGAGAGGAAATGGTCCGTGTCTCAGGAACAGGTGATTAATCCTGCTATCCCTCTACAGCAATTTATGAAACAAAAGAATGAATGAAAATGAATAAATGAAACAAATAAATGAACGAATGAATGAGAGCCTGAGAAACAAGCATTAAAGTTATGAAGGTTAAGTACAGGTTAACCTGAATTCAAATTCTAGTTCTGTCACTTCACACTTTTGTCAATGTGGCCAGTCACTGACTCTCATGAAGCCTCACTTTCTGTGTCTTTAAAATATGGATACTGACAACAACACCTACCTACCTTATAATATTCTTATTGTACTGGTTCAATGAGATTTCACATGTAAAGCAAGGGGCGTTGCACAATGTGTAAGTCACAGTAAGTACTCAAAAACAGTTATTTTTACAAGTACTCCCACCACCAGTGGATTTTCATGGGACTTGCCATGGGTAGGACCTATTCTTAACTAAAAAATGTAATACTCATGATGCCTTTTTATTGAAGCAATTGCAAATTCAACATACTTTACAAACAGCCTCATTCCTACTCTAAAACTCCATGCCACATATGTTTTTCCTATTTGGCATATGTGGCAAGCTCCTTCATAGGAACTTTGAACGGCCTAGAACCAGACCGCTTGGGGTGTGAGCAAAGAAAATCCCACAATGACACTAATAAGACTAAACACCCTTTATTATTCATGAAAACCCACTGTCTCATGTCCACGTTTTTGTTAATTAATATTGATTGAATGCAGGGTTATTCTTAATGAGAAAAGTATAAATAATGAACTTAAATGAATTTGTTATTTTCTCTTCCCTATTATTTTCCAAACAATTAAAACACCAAGTGTGCATGTGGTTTGACCAAGCATATTTGACAGCAGAAAAAGCATTACATAGTTTGTTGCTCAAAAAGCTTAAAAGTCTCTATAATCTTTGCAAATTGAACCAAGTATATGGTTTCATTTCACTGTTACATCAAATTCTGCATCCAAGTAGCAAAAAAGAGGAAGTTTGAGAATTAGCTCTCTTCTGTGTGTTAGATCTCATTTCCAGTCAATCCTCTGTGTACCCGTGTGTGCTTTTCTAACAGCCTGTCTTCCTAGAATGTTTAAAAACCTGTAAAAATTGTCCCATTCATCATCTCTGAAAGTCTGTACAGTAGTGTCTGTGCTTCCCCTGACAACTTGTCACAAATTCAGTGTCTAGGGACACACAATATATTTCTCGTAACCATTAGGATTGAGAAATGTCTTCAAAACTTGTGACCACCTTAAAATGTTTCAGATCCCAAGGGCAGCACTGAAAACTGACTTCCTCTCTAGTCCAGCCCCCCCCCCCAAATACACAGTTCCTCTGTAGCACAGCAGCTAACATTTCCATGTAACCTCATGGGCAACTTGTAGATGACTATGTGTTCACGGCAGAGAGGTCACCTTCTAAATGCAAATGTCAGCGAGGGTTTCTTGAGTGCTGTCCAATGTTTTCTCCAAAGGTACAGTTAATAAACAGCAATACTCCAGTGCCTTAAACACTATCTCAGAAAAAAAATTAAAATATCAGACTACAACAGCACTCCTGTGCTTTTGACCTGGCAATTCCGCTGCTGGGATTATACCTGAAGAATCCTGAAACACAAATTCAAAAGATCCTATGCACCCAAATGTTCACAGCATCACAATTTACAATAGCCAAGTGCTAGAAGCAACGTAAGTGCCCACCAGTCAGTGAGTGGGTCAAAAACCTGTGGAACATTTACACAATAGAACACTATGCAGCAGAAAGAAAGAAGGAATCCCTACCCTTTGAGCATGGGTGGAACTGGAGAGCATCATGCTAAGTGAAATAAGCCAGGAGATGAAAGATAAATACCATATGATCTCACCTTTAAGTGGAACCTAATCAATAAAACAAACACACAAGCAAAACAGAACCAGAGACATGGAAATAAAGACAAACTGATAGTGACCAGATGGAAGGGGGGAGGGGGATAATGGAAAATAGGGGAAGGTCTATCAAGGAACATGTGTAAAGGACCCATGGACAAAGCCAAAGAGGGGGTAGGATTGAAGGTGGGAGGCAGGGATGGGTGGGGTGGGGGGCCATGGTGGGAGGAAAATGGAGACAACTGTAGTTGAACATCAATTAAAAAATAAAATAAAAGACATTGGGAAAAGATAAATTCGGAATTTTTACAATTTTTTATTTTTTCTTTGGTTGACTGTATTGAGGTGACACTGGCCGACAAAATTATACAGGTTTCAGGTGCATAATTCTACATCTCATCCTCTGTACACTGTATGGTATGTTCACCACCCCAAGTCAAGTATCCCTCCATCACTGTTCACCCCACACTTACCCTTCTCTACTTCCCTCCACCCTCTCCCCCGCCACCATCACCACACTGCTGTCCATGTCCATGAGTTTCTTCTCTTTTATAAAGCAGATGAATTGTATGCCGTCTATAACTGAGTTCATATCACAAAAATCATATATGTTTAAATAGCAATTTTCTTTGTTTTTTTTTAAAGATTGTATTTTTATTTTTAGAGAGGGGAAAGGAGGGAGAAACAGAGGGAGAGAAACATCAATGTGTGGTTTCCTCTCACATGGCCTTCACTGGGGACCTGGCCCACAACCCAGGCATATGCCCTGACTGGGAATCCAACTGGCAACGCTTTGATTTGCAGCCTGTACTCAATCCACTGAGCTACACCAGCCAGGGGTAAATGGCAGTTTTAAATTTATAAAATGAATTCTGCATACAATTTAAAAGCATCATTTACAAACACAATTTTATTTGATTTTTATAACCTTAAAAGATCAAAGTGAAAATTAACACTAGTATTTCCCTTATAGTTAAGAAAACGAGGTCCAGGACATCAAAGGATTCTTTCCAATTCCAATGACTTGTGTTAGTACCTAAGCACAAAGACCAGGCCTCTGACATTTCATTCCACTTTGAAATATCAGCTATGTTCTCACAAAAAAGAGGGAGAAAAATGACCATGATTTGTCAGTGTATATTTGTGCATTTGAATCCTTGCTAATGAAGAAGGATAGCTGGCTCACAGGAACTGATGAAATATTCCAAACTATTAAACTCTTCTGACACTGTTTAACCCTCTTTATACCACGACCTCATGGGAGTTATTTCATATCCGTAGTATTAAGGTCACGCACTAGCAGTCCTTCCAGATCTGCTAGGAAAACAGTGCTGTGGAAAAGCTCCAGGAAGTAAAGAGTAAAAACTAGCATGATCGAAAAATAAAAACATCAACAGTACCAAAAAAATACTCATAAATTCTTGAAGTGACAGACTTGGTGACAGTTTTAGTTGAATCAAGTATTGCAATCAAAGATGATTGATGAAATACAATATGATGTCTCTGGTGAAATGTGTCTAAAGGGACATAATAATCATAAAGAAAACCAGTTCTCTACGAAAACAAAAACAAAATCTTTTAACAGCCTTCATGCAGGATGCTTTTCATATGTTTTCCTCCGCATTAAAACTTCAACTGTGGAAATCCATCCATGATGGAAGTCAGTCATCTTTGTACATATAGCCAAGTACTTTATTCTCATTGTTTTTAAATTATATATCTTAATCAACTATTGTTAAATAAATTGTACTCTTGCAAAGGCTAGGCAAATCAGTTCTTCTAAAACCTTATGTCAGACATTTTCCTATTGTGTGCATATCTCAATATCCAGATATATATTTATATCAAAACAAAATTAAAATACCTATACAGAAATTTTGTGTATAACACTAGGATTTTTCATTCACTAGGTGATAATTATTCTTATATCAACACATCACTTCCCACTCTATTTTTATTGTTTTCAGAGTTTCTTATTTTTGACTTTAAATATTTTTATTTTCAATTACAGTTAAAATATAATATTATATTAGTTACAGGTGTACAACCCAGTGATTAGACAATATATGAGGTCTAGCGTCAAAGTATCCAGCCATGTAGTATGAAAAGTAGAGACATTTAGCCCTGGCTGGTGTATAGCTCAGTGGACTGAGTGCGGGCCTCTGAACCAAAGGATAAGCGGTTCAATTCCCAGTCAGGGCACATGCCTGGGTTGCGAGCCAGTTCCCAGCAGGGGATGCACAAGAGGCAACCACACATTGATGTTTCTCTCCCTCTCTCCTTTCCTTCCCTTCTAAAGATAAAATAAATAAAAACTTAAAAAAAATAAAAAGAAAAGTAGAGACATTTATTGAAGAGGGTACAAGATACAAGAAACAGCCCTGCCTAGTGTGGCTCAGTGGATTGAGCACCGGCCTGTGAACCAAAGGGTTGCTGGTTCGATTTCCAGCCAGGACACATGCCTGGGTTGAGGGCCAGGTCCCCAGTTGGGGGCGTGTGAGAGGTGACCACACATTGATGTTTCTGTCTCTTTCTCTCCCCCTTCCCCTCTCTCTAAAAGTAAATAAATAAATTTTAAAAAATAACAGAGTGGAGGGGAGGTTTCTAACATTGACCGGAACCCCTTCCAACCTTTTTTTAAAAGCTATCACATTCTAGAGACAGAGAAATATTCTTTTTGAAGAAAGTCTCTAACACTTATATTTTAACCAAATTTTTTAAAAGGATATATTTATGCAGATAGTACCGAAGAAACCATAAACATATCTCATTATTTTCGTTACTGCCAAAACATCTAAATCTTTATGCTTGATAGATGAAGTTATTAGAGAATGCTAAGAAATGAGAAGACAACCTCTAGAAAGAAACTTGGAGTAGAATGACAATTCATGAACTTCCCTTAAACTCATTTAACAGATATTCACTTAACCACCATTTTTGTCTCTACCTAATGACTCAAAGGCTTTGAAAGTTTCTCAGAATAGAGAGGCAATACTAAAGCAAGTGGATAAAAGCGCGCGCGTGTGTGTGTGCGTGTCCACATTCTCTCAGTTTCCGTGTTAGACACAGTTGGCTGTCTACCCAAGAGACATTTGGACTGAGGGAAAACACTTCTAATGTGAGTAAACAGAGGGCCAGGATTTTGAAGGGAAATAAGCAATTGATAATACAAGAAGACAAAGAGTCTACAGAGGGTAGGGACTAGAATGGGAAAGGTTTCATGTGTTGCCATCAGACTGTCTCTCCACAAAGCTTCTTAATAGTGTGTGGCGGTATGATTTTCTCTCAGAATGCCCTGGTACCAGCGTAGGCTATTTACAGCATCTGTTCCCAGTAGTTGGTCCTCAGGCTGTACTGAGTGTTAATTACCCTGAATGTTAATGAGGAAGTGGTGCAAATAACAACTCATTTGAACCAAAAAAAAATCTAGCCAAAGACTTGACTACAATCCAGTCTTGAAGGAAAACATCAAATCCAAAGAGCAATGACACTTGCTATCAGTTTCTTCACTGCCATTACTTTCAATGATTTTCATCAAAGTATAGTTAGCATACAATATTATAGTAGTCTGCAATGTACATTTATATGCATTGCAATGTGATGATTTAGAGAAAACAATTCTCCTGCTTTGTGGAGAAAAACTAATCCCCAATAAGTCAGTCTAAAAAGTAGGGTGAAAAGATAAACTCAGTGGAGAAATTACAACCAAATTTACACCATGGTGTCCCTTTCCCCCCTCTCAATTTGACATTACATCAAACTTTACAAATTATTTCTAGTCTATCCCAGCAGTTGCTGCCTTCAAGTAACCATTACAACAATGGCGCTCTTCCAGACAAGGCTCGTGTGCACACTGTTTTTAGAATTCAAAAAATACCAATTGTATATAATTTCCTTGTGTTTTTCTGCCTCAGTTTGATGGACATTACAATATACTAGCTGACAGTCAGCATTAATAAGGCCAACTAAAACAGCAACTTAAACTAATATCATCAAATGTAGAAGAGCAAACAAAATCTCACTATTTTATTCTAATTTCTCTGGCAAGATTCTCACAGATCACACTGTATAAAAAAACCATAACTTCTTGGGATTATACAATAGTCAGTAGAGTTTGACATTTTAAGTAGAAAGTTGTGATAAGTACATATTATATTAACTTGTAACTTATTTATGATTTTTTGAGAAATTGCATTTCAAATAAACTCAATGTTCTTTAACAGCTAATGCTGTGTTATTCATTCCAAACTATCTCAAAGGAGTAGAATCAGTATATAACAATACTCATGTTCACATAGCTAATTAAATCGTGTTCATATTGTTATTTAAATACCCTTTTGTCTTATAAAATACATGCACACAGAGACTGTTATTAACTGCCACATGGTAATATAGTATAGAAAATGAAGAAATGATTGTTACATGAATTCACTTGGGTTACATCCTTAAAAACACTCCTCCTAAATTAGGTTATATAATAGAAATTTAAGAGTTTTTTTATTAACTCTAGCAAGGCTGTTAAAACCCAGGGTACTTGTTAAGTATTAAAATAAGTGATAACTCAAGTATTTGAAAAATTTACAATGATACCATAATACAGCAAAAAAACCCATTTCAATTACTTCACAAAGCAATCCAATCCCTAGCTAATACCCCCATAGCACAGCTATTTAAACATGTTTTCAAGATATTATTTTTTTTGTTTGGTGACATTTCCCTATGGGTAGCTCAAGTATGAGTTGACTGAAATAACTAAATTCCATTTTTCCCTAAAAAGAAATAATTTAGTTTATAACTAATCTGTTATCATTTCACTTTTCCCAGGAAAGATTAAATAAAGCAAAAATGTGTATTTGGGTCTTTTTAAAAAAAGATTTTATTAATTTATTTTTAGAGAGAGGGGAAGGGAGGGAGAAATGGAAGGAGAGAAACACAAATGTGTGGTTGCCTCTCGCATGTCCCCTATTGGGGAGCTGGCCAGCAACCCAGGCATGTGCCCTGACTTGGAATCGAACCAGTGACACTTTGGTTCACAAGCCTGCACTCAATCCACTGAGCCACACCAGCCAGGGCTTATATTTGGCTCTTCATGATGAATCAAAATGTTAAGAAATCATATGATTCACTCTATAGTAGTGCCACGCTCCAACCAGGCCCACTGAAAAACACTCATATGTTTGCCATCCGACAGTGTGCCCTCACACACACACCTGCCATATCTTAAACGGATATGAGTGAAACTTCCTCATTTCCTCTAGCCCTCCCAGATGATAGGCAATACTTTCCACTCTACCCTTAACATTAACTTGCTTCAGAAGTAACCTAGAAATAGAGGAATAATACACATCTGGTCTTATTTTCTACATCAGTCAATTAACCGCATTAATCCCCAAAGACCTCTGGGGCAGAAAGACTTGTTCAGTTTGTTTTGGAGTCTGTTTTACTGCTCATTAAAGAGGACATTAAAATTTAGTATGCTCATTACCAATTATAATTGGATTTATTCAAATTAAATTCTATAGAATGTGACGCTAATGGACCCCTTGTGTCTTTGAAATTCTTCTATTCGGGATTATACTGCCACGAGAGTGGCATGTCCTAGCACTAGACAGATACAGAATAGTACTAGGGTAGGCACAGACTAATGCTACAAATGGATGCGAGTAGACAATTCTCAAACTTCATTTACTCACTTGCTGAGCAGTAACGTACCTCCAGGTTGCCAAGAGGGAGCATGTAGCTGTTCATCCCCGTCTGCTGGTGAGCTGATCATGCACTACTAGGCAGCACCTTCTAAGTCTCTGGAACATACCTAAGGACAGAGCTGGAAGGAAGCAACATCCTTTCCAGACCTATTTTTCATAGCATGGCAATGTTTTGATGTGCATGAAACAAATAATTGGAATTACGGTAATAGAGCATACAAAGATCTAGGACAGCAGAAAAATCACTTGGAATCCAAATAATTACAATATTCAATCATTGAGATCCTTTCCTGTCTTGCTCTGTGTTCAGTAGAATGTGGGGATTTTTTTTTTTAAAGAAGAAAGAAAATAAACATCTTGCATTAGGGTTCTTAAATAATGGGCATACAAAACAGCCATAGCAGGCAAAAAAACTAATGCTTTTGGAAGACCGGTTTGGTAGGAGAGAGTCCAACATAGGTGAGTAATCTGTAGCAGGAAGACAATAATCCAAGGATGGATTTATCATAAGGGCTTGGAAAAGTCAACTTTAATCTTATCAACACCAAGAGAAGTCAGAGATTATTTGGCTTTATTTATTTATGTAATTGATTTATTTCCTTGCTGTAGTTCAGTAGCCATTGACATTTGAAGAATTGACATTTGACATTTAGTCTGTGGGGCCATTCTCAAAGGTTTCTAAAAGCACCTGTACCCTAGGCCATAACTATTCATCTGTCAATGTAGAAATCGTCATGTGCAAGTACTTGAATAAAGTTTAACTTGAAAGAGAACATTAGTGTAGCACTTAGTACACCATCTGGTGAAGCACATATTAGGATGTATATAACTACTAGTGTGTTTGATTCTGATCTGATTGCCACCTATTTCAAAACTCCTTACAATTTAAAATGTCTTCTGTGAACTGGTTTTGATCAAAGACTGTACTGAAATAAAATGAAAGGAAAATATTTCTAAAAGCTTTGCATTGCAGCGAATTCCAGTTCTGCATTAAATGAGAACTGTTAGCAGATATGGAGAAAAAACTTATTTCCATGGGTAAAAACATACCCCATCCATTGTTTTATGAACTTATAGTTCTTCCAAATATTTTATGGATACGGACTTTAAAAATCCATTTCAATTCTCAGTTTGATGAACCAAATCCGGCAGGTTTACGTTCACTTCCCTTCCCTGAGGGCCGGCATTCCTTAGGCTGGAGAAGCTCTATAAATGCAGATAGGTCAGAATTAAACCCCAGAGTGCTCAACACCTCCAAACTTTTAAAAGCCACTAAACACTGGAGATAACAGTTCTAAAGAAAACAGAAAAGCTAGATTTTTATATCTTGTGATTCCCAGGGCTTCTTAAAAAAAAAACATAAATAATAAAATGGAACGACTGAAGATGTTCCAGATTTATATGCCATTTTTAATCTGGTAGATTTGGGCAAGAAATTCATGGATGGATTTTTCAGGGGGCCCATTTGAAAGCACAAGTGGGGACAGAAGTCCACTCAGACCCCTCAGCAAGCGGTAATTGCAAAGGGGACACCACCTATTTGTAACCCATAGAAATGCACCTCCTGGGCTAGAAGCTGTCTTGCATTTGGAAAACTTATAAAGGTGGACATGAATTTCAGAAGATTTATTTAGAAACTTCTATGGGTTAAGAATGATCTAATATCAACTTTTGTAGGAATATCGTATTGGATAAGGAAGCCAATAATACTGAATGGGGAAAGGATACTTTCTTCAATAGATGGTGCTAGGAAAACTGGATATTCACATGAAAAAGAATGAAACCGTAGCGGCATCTTAGACCACTCACCAATTAATTCTAAATGGGTCAAGGACTTCGTAAGACCAGAAACTATAAAACACCTAGAAGAAAACCTACAGGGGAAGCTCAGTGACACTGGCCTTGGTGATGACATTTTGGGTGTGATATTAAAAGCATAAATGACAAAAGCACAAATAAAAAAGCAGGACTGCCTCATAAAAGCTTCTTTAAAGCAAATAAATAAATAAATAACCAAACAAACAGACAAACAACAAAACAAAAAGGCAACTTACGGAATGGGAAAAAATATTTCCAAACTCTCTGTCTGAGAAGGGGTTAATATCAAAAACATATAAGGAATTCATATAACTTAATAGCAAGAAATAGTAAAAATCCGATTAAAAATGGGAAAGGGACCTAGATAGACATTTTTCGGAAAAAGACATACAAATGGCCAACAGGTACATAAAAGGATGCTCAATGTCATTAATTATCAGGGAATTGCACATCAAAACCACAATGACACACTACTTCACACCCGCTAGAATGCTTAATATCAAAAAGACAAGAGATACGTGCTGTCGAGGTTGTGAAAAGAGGCAACCCTTCTGCGTTACTGGTGTGCTGCATAGTGGTAAAGCCACTATGAAAAAAAAAAAAAAAGAGCCACTATAAAGTTTCCTGAAAATGAAAAATGGAACTACCTATGATCCAGCAATCCCGCTAATGGATATATACGTGAAGCAAATAAAATCACTATCTCAAAGCAGTATCTGCACCCTCATGTTTATTGCAGCATTTTTCACAATAGCCGAGGCATGAAAACCAACCTCAGCTTCCAGCAACAGATGATGAATAAATAAAATGTGGTATATAGGTATATCCAATGAAATATTATTCAGTCATAGGAAAGAAAGAAATTTGGGAGGAAAAAAGGAGAGAAATTTTGTCATTTGTGATAACATGGGTGGATCTTGAGGGCATTATGCTAAGTGAAATAAGCCCGATACAGAAAGGAAAACACTGCATGATCTTGCTTATGTGTGGAGTTGAACAGGGACTGGAAAGCTGAGTAAAATGAGGAGACACAGCTCAAAGGGTACAACTGCCAGATATAACACAAATCAATTCTGGAGATTCAAAGTATAGTACATTGACTATCGATAACAATACTGTATTATATCGTTGAAAGTTGCTTTAGAGACTAAATCTTAGATGATCTCACCACAAAAAAGTATGCGAGGTCACTGATGTATTCATTAATCTTGCTGTGGCAAACATTTCAACGCAACATATACGTGTATCGGGTCATCTCATTGTATGCCTGAAACCTACACTATGTCATGTGCCCTTTATATCTCATTAATGCTGAAAACTTAACAGAGTAGACGACCAGTGGCCCCAGATTTCCAGCATAACCAGGGCAGATTTGGAGACCTGGGTTACCTAGGTAGCTATTAATGCTCATTTATGAAGTTCGCAACAACAGAGCTTACTTACTTACTTACTTGCATGTAAGTGAGTTTTGTACCGGTTGTATATCTATGAGGTGAGATTTCACTCTAACTGCAAAAAGCAACATCATAACAAAAAGAGAACAATGTGCTTCAAGCTAAGGGCTCAAGGAAAAGTCGACACTGGTGGGCACTGAGTACTAAGGTTGTTCTATATGCTCTGGGACTCATCTTTCTGGGACCCCTCTTCTTATAGTCTCAGTGGGAGAAGCTTTCAGCTCAACTCGGGCAATACGCAAAGAGGTAAAACCTGCTTACAGTTGGGATTTAGTGGGTTACCCGGATAAACAAGTGGCTTCCACGTTTCACGGTGTCTAAGAAGCTATGGACTTTAAGTTGCACCAGGATTTTATGTACCTCTGATAAAGAAGTACTGTGAAATAAACTACAACACTGTGCTTTCTAATTTATAGTTTATAATTTTAATTTTATACTTATTGAATGAGCTCTTTAAGGTTTATGCAGACACTTCTGCATGCATTAAAATGAAAATATAAGCCAAATTTTTTTAAGAACTGTAATTCAATATTTACCAAAAAACAAGATAGAAGGACATTTCATAAAATTAATTCCTCGTACCCACCATTAATATCATGGTGCTACACATTTAGTTCAACCCAACATCATGAAGTAAATTAATTTATCCAAAAAATAATAGAAGCCTCACATTTTACTGAAGACAGTGTAAATTGGTACTCCTTTTCTGGAAGTAATGTAGTAAAATATCAAGAGCCTTTACGAAATGTTTGCTCAGCAATCTCCTTCTAAGAATCCATTTCTAAGTAAAGAATCAGGTGTATACAAATAATTATGTTCACTGCAATCTTATTTTTAATAACATAAAAAAGGAAATAATTTAAATAGGTAACTGGTGAAACAAACTGGAATGCATTTGTACAACAGAATAGATTTCAACAATTCAAATGAAAATGTTAAAACTATGACATGGAAAGTGTTTACCATATAATGTGAAATGAAATCATCAAGACTTGGAACTAGATACACAGTATGATCTCAACTTTATAAATATTTGTGCATCTAAGGAAACATGAAAAAATATTAACAATGGTTATCCTTCTTTGCAAAATGATGGCAGGTGATAACTGTTCTTTTTACCTTTTGCTATGAAACAAATATATCTTACTTTTATAACAAGAAAGCAAACTTTTAAAAATTTGTTAAAAGTGATGGTAATAGTAGACTGATTTAAAATATGGGAAATGAAGAAAAATAGGATGGATAAAGCAAAAATAAGTGAGTGTGTCTGTGGCTTCAAGATTAGGGTGAGTGAAAAGGAGAAAGGGGAGGCACCCATAAAGTGAAATTAAATGGACTGAAAACAGGCTAACTTTGAGTGATAAATTATGAGTAAAGTAGCATCTCATTTCATGCATGCCAAATTTTACTCTC
The DNA here is from genome assembly GCA_004027475.1 of Anoura caudifer. Taxonomy (NCBI): domain Eukaryota; kingdom Metazoa; phylum Chordata; class Mammalia; order Chiroptera; family Phyllostomidae; genus Anoura; species Anoura caudifer. The sequence goes on from PVKU01002374.1 coordinate 174,768, forward strand.
TTTAGAGTGAGTGCTGGTAAGGATTCAATTTTCCAATTACTGTCCCAGCATTTTTTATATCAGCTATCAAATTCCCTTTCATAACTGTATTCAATTTTGTTCCTCCATTGAACTATAAAAGTGCCTTCTTCAACAAACATATCATCCTGGAGTCTGCAATTTTGGACCCTTACATTTGAAATTGTAGATACTTTTAATCAGGTTTCCTAGTAAAGATTTTTATAAAGAAAATATTTCTCCTCTTATACTTCTAGTTGGATTAAATAGATTTTGGCTAATTGACACCCTGAAGAGTATGCCTCTCACTGAAGCTAGAAAATTTGCATAAATTCATCAAACATTAGGATTCACTCCCAAACTCATAAGCCTATGGCGTTACTGAAGATAGTAACCCACTAAATACTCTGTGGATAAACAATGACATAGCAGATGGACTAAAATGCCAGAGTATTCTTTTAAATTTAAAGAGAATGTGTTAATGGATTGTGATAAAAAAATCACTATTTTTCTCTTGTGAAGATTAAACAACTTCTCTTTCTTCCTCAGATACTTTAATTTGATGTAATAACTAGGGATAATAAGAAATTCAGCATCATAGTAATTTTTCTAACACATATGAAGATAGATTTATAAAAAAGAAATGAATGATAGCTATGTAAAGCTCTGAAACATTCAGATATGAACTTGTCATTATTTGGGAAAAAATTCAATAAATATTTGCAATTATCTAACTTCATATATTTTGGAAAAAAATGTCAAAACTTAGAGCAAATTTATCCTCTAAATTCAGTGTACTTTTGAGAATAAATATTTTATGTGCACTTATTTTTTCAAAGACTATGTTGTTTTAGAGAAATTTATTTATGATATATAATTACTCTGATAAAGACTGCCTGTCTCATAGACTTCAAGAACATTGTTAGAGCTGAGAAAAAAATTTCACAATATATATAACTTTGACCAAGGTACAAAAACATTACATGCCCATATCTCTTAAAATTGAAATACATAAAAATTGATTTAAAATACAGAAAATGATAATCAAGTAACAAGGCTGTCAGGCTAAGGGTATGAAGTTATTGACCTTGTAAGAGAAATGAACGATCACGGTTCAAATTGGATTTTTCAAAGATGACATTTCTTCAAGTTTATTTTAACCTAAAATCACTATCTGGTTTTCCATTTTTTTAAGTTACACTTTTACAGAGGATCTAATATTTCCAACGACTCTTCATTTCACTTTTTTAAGACTTTAGAAATTGATGTCCATCCCAGTTTTCATTGGAAATGAGGTGATTCCTTACATTTGTTGGAGTGGTATTATGACCGGTGCAGGCAAACAAGAAGGACCACTGTTCTTATCCAGCCAGAGTAGCAGGTAATAACTGAATGTCCTGGCTGCAAACACAATTTCATATCTGCTTAGCATAACAAGCATCAGTTTGTCCTTCTTTTCATTTATTAATTCCTACCTCATTAAAAGTTTCCATTTTATTCCCTTAAAGGTAAAAAAAGGTTCATTTTCATTTGAAGTCTTAATTTGAAATCAGTGGGACAAGTAAAATTGTAATGAGCCTAATGATTTAAGACCAAAATTAAATTTGTCTTCTCCTTGGTATCCCATAATTGGCAATTAAATATGATTATAATTTTTCCTAAACTCCATTAACATATCACTCTTGTCTTTATTTCTACCTGGAAGACAGTAGGCATAGTACTTTGAAAATAATATATGATTATATTAGTGTCAAGGCAATTAATTTTGGTGACTACAGTCAAAATCTTATTGGATTTATGCTCAGGTATAATTCTAGCTCCTTATGCCATCTACTTATAGAATTAGAAAAGATGGCATTATGGCAGTTTAAATAGTCTTTCCACTAGACACCTCTTTTCCATCCCATTATCAATTACATTCAGTACAGAAAATGTTAATTTTATAATTCATACAGCATTCTCCACTTGATCAATAAGACAGTGAGGTAAACAAAGGAATGAAGAAGAAAAGAAACAATCAATAGCCCATGCACTGTATTAGATATTTGAAATGCTACGCTTTGGTTGTTCTGACCTGTTTCAAGGAAGGATAAGTGCAGGCCTGAAGATGAATGATAGAATATCTGAGTGGTTTGGGCCAATCAAGGATGATTTAGACTCTAAATAACTCAGACTTTGAAGGTCTACTTTGATAGGTACATAAATCCACAAATCATTTCAGAACTTCACAATTGTAAATTATCTACTAGCTAGAATAGATAGCCTAAGCGCAAACTCCTCAGGTAGGCCAGGATGATACACTAATGATCATCAAGTAGCAAAGGGAAATGATCAATCGAGTTGTTCATTAAGCTACTCTTTGTCAGTGTTGGATGGACTTCATCAAAATGGTAACTCAGAATAACATTTAAAAATACTAGTGACAGTTTTTAAAGAACATTTAATTTTTTAGATCAAAAACTTCCTGAAAAACAGAACTCAGAATTTAAAGCAAAAGGTGAGTCAAAAATATTCAGACAGCCCTGGCTGGTGTGGCTCACTGGATGGAGCGCCAGCCTGTGAACCAAAGGGTCACCAGTTTCATTCCCAGTCAGAGCATGTGCCTGGGTACTGGGCCAGGTCCCTGGTTTGGGGTACACAAGAGGCAATCGTGTCTCTTGCATATTTAAGTTTCTCTCTCTGCTCTCCCTTTTCTCTATAAATAAACAAATTCTTAAAATATATATTAAAATATATAAAATATTATTAAATATTAAAATATATATTAAAATAAATAATATATTAAAATAGGTGATTTGTTTCCTGACAATTGTATAGGCAGGAAGGTTTACAGCGAAGATATTTTCCAACATTGCAAAATGAATTTAATGTAAAATAGAATAAAAACTCATTTTCACGGACTCAATATATGCTATTTGAAAATATAAAATGCTGCCCTGGCTAGTGTGGCTCGGTGATTGAGTGCTGACCTGTGAGCCAAGAGTTCGCTGGTTTGATTCCCAGTCAGGGCACATGCCTGGGTTGCGGGCCAGGCCCCCAGTTAGGGATGTGCAAGAGGCAACCACACATTCATGTTTCTCTCTCTCCCTCTCTTTCTCCTTTCCACTCTCTAAAAATAAATGAATAAAATCTTTTAAAAAAGAAAATATCAAATGCCAAAGTCCTTCAAATTTCCTCTTGTATTCCTTGATAAAGATGTTGATCTTACATTTTAAAAGGAATTTCATTGGTAGGCATGGATGCTCATGTTAGCATGTTTTAACCTCAGCTAATCCTTCCTTTTAGAAATGAGATGTTACTTGTAAAATATACTGTACCAGAAGTATTTTGCTGAAGCTGGCAATTACATGGATGATCCATAACCAAGAGTGCATAGCAATTTAGGAAAAAATAAAGCAGCAAAGTAGATCATCTTACCTATACACTGGGTGCCACTCCCGTATTTGCTTAGAATTACATTTTCAATCTACTATGGAAAGTTTTTCTTTAAAATAAATAACAAAGAAACAATTAGCATTTCTACCCTTATCAAAGAAATCATCTGCAGTTATTTATAATTGTCTTCAGAAGCTTCCCAAGACAATGTCTGAGTTTAACTCTGTGCGGAGTAAGAAAAACACTTCATTCCATAAAGCAGGTATATTTTAATATGGACAGCAAATTTACACTGAAATTATATATTGTCCATCCAATTTCATTCCACTGGTAATGTTACTGATGGTATTTAGCTAGGAAAAACAGCAGAGAGAACTGGACATGAATCTTAAACAGGGAAGCATAAACCGGTTTGTTTGCTAGCCAGGAAGCTGCGATGTCACACTCCAGGGGATTACAGCATTTCTCTGCCAAGATTAACTCCTCCCCCAGCACCACTGCGTGGGGGGGGGGGAGGCAGGCACACATGCCATAGAAGTCAGAATGGTGCAGGGGGAGATGCTGTACCGGACAGGCTTGTCAGTCTAGTCGGGGAAAGAAGGGATTGGTTGGGAGGTGGACCCCCCTGAAGCGCAGTTTGGGAAGTTGGTGGGTCACTTTGAGAGAGCCCTTGTTCTGTCCCAGTCAAACTCAGGTGATCCCAGGGAATGATCTCTCTCTCTCGCCTTGGTGACTGGCACTGGCTCCGTAATTCACGGTAGCACGTGACTGAGCACGTGTTATCTAGCACTTATCGAGACCACAGCAGATGGCGCGGGCCCCAAAAGAACTAAGAGGCTTTCTCTTGATTGTGAGTGCCCATGGCCATGTGCGCCCCACACACAGGCTCCAGGAAAGAGCTTGATGGAACAATAGCAGGAACAAGCTCAGCTACATGGATGGTGATGGAGACCGCTGAGCAGCCACCTGCAGCCTCCGAAGGACTGAACTGTAATATGAAGCAAAAGCTCTGGACACAGTGTCCATGGTGTGATGGGACACTGGAAACCCAGGAACAGCTTCACGTCTATACAAATAAACCATGACCCACCACAATGCCTGGAGCTTGAGTCCTTGAAATGCTTATTTTGTGATCCCATGGAAGGGCCAACAGTTAGTTTCTCCCCAGACATGGTGAATACTTTTCAACAAATGAGTATTTTCACCCAATAATGTTGTCAAGGAAAGTATCTGTTGAGTAATCACAATAATTCCATTTGTCTAGTGCCTCCTATATGCCAAGCACTGTAGTAGGTATTTTGCATGCATTATCTCAATTATTCCCTCAAAAGTTAAGAAAGTTTTATATATTCTTATGTTTTCTCAATAAAATGATACAGTATCACCTTACCTTTAAAAATGAATGAGAAGTCTGCTATTTAAAATACTGTTTAATTTATGGCCTGTTACATTAACAGATGTTTTTCTTGTTACTGTAAATATTGGTAAGTATTAACTGGATTTTATCTGTAATAAAAATTATGAGCTGCTTGGGCCTAGTTAAGGACTGTCTTATGTGAAAATATCCATTGTGCTTACTATAGTGTTGATCAACTCACGGTAGTTGCTACGTGTGATATAGCAGAAAAAGATGAGTTTTGGAATCCAACTTTTTGTGTCTAATCGTGGTTGTCACTTATTAGTTATGTGTGATATTGGAGAAGTTATTAAATATCTCTCAGCTTTAGTTTACACATTTGTAAAATGGGAAGAATATTCTCTTCAGAGTTGTTGTGAAGATGAAATCACACAATGAATTTGAGTAAATTCTCTAGCACAGTGCCTAATGCATAGGAGGGCTCAATGCTGTGCTTGGAAATGCTTCAATGTTCCCACCATGTCCAATTTCAAGTTGTCAAGATTGTGTCTCTAAATGCAGAGTTGGGAAGAGATGCACACTGTCAGTTCTCAGAAGCTGGTGCCAGCTCGCTCCTGCACAGCACTAGGTGGGCACTACAGACAGCATGTGACATCGCCGCTGTTAAAGATGTCCAATCACTGCTGAAAATGAGATTGAGAATGAAACATTGCCATTGGTCTGCATTTAGCCCTATGTGTGCATTTTATCGGAAGCTTGAGGACAGTTATGGCCACGGTGTGATTTGGAATTTGAAGAGGAGTATGCATGTGTAACTCCAATTCCTTCTACTGTCACAGGGAACAGCTGACTAATAATCTAGCAAGACTTTAGTGCAGCAACACAGTAGAACTGACTATAACAGTCTTTATGGTAGAGAATTTGGGAAAACATAGGGTATGTATTTGAGGTCTTGATCTGCAACAGAGCAGTAATTCCTCAAAGAAGAACCAGTTTTGCTTTGACTTGCAAAGAATGTGACAAATAGTAGCCTGGCCAGAAAACCCAATTCAGATACCTTATGTAAATTATATAAAAATGCAAATAGAAAGTACCAGGTTGAAAAATGCCTTCAGATACATGTTAGTTTTTGGCTTTTTTATCTAATTTACTAATTCAATATAAATTTATACATGTGTAGGACTATTTTGGAACTGTTCCTGAAAACATAAACAGTTAATGTCCGATTATGTATATTTATGTCATTTACTCCACATTTAACATCTTCATATTTTTCTCATGCAGCCTTTGGATGTGCAGAGATACCTTTATTTGATATAGCAATAATATCAAACCACGACCTCAGCTATCAGTTGCTTTTATGACAGACTTCACTCTTCGCTATCAGAATATTTCTCTTGCTGTCCCTAGCCATTTCAAATAAAATCTTTTCAGAAATAGCAGTATGACCTTTTCTTCATCCCAAACCTTTCATTGTTGGATTTCAAATGTTTCAAGTGTTTTGCTGATGCCTCGAGATGAGTGTCTGACTGAGGAAGTATTCTCGCAACTGAAAACCTTGATAGACTTTTATAATGCCAAGTCTACAGAAAAAAGGGATGTTGCCTTTATTGCTAGAAGTGCTCTTACTTGTTTTTCAGGGTGTGTCATCTTATAGAGGATTTTTCAGTCATGTCCTAGAGCAGGAATCAATGTTTCAATATGTGCATTACCCCCACACACACACCAACCATATTTCCTCACTGTGCAGGGACACAAAAGCTGTAAGGGAATAGACCCTGGGTATACATGGAGTTTGGCTATTGTGCTAAGATTATTTCATTCCGATTATTGTCATTTTTGAGTAATATATGTTCAGCCATGTTGCATAAAATTATGTATGCAAATTATTAATATACATTTCTAATGAAAATATATATAATATACAAGCTTTAGCCTAGAAACCACAAAATAACTTGATTGGGGAGCTTCTTTACAATAGAGATGTGCAGACACCGCCCATGGAAATGCGGATGCAGGAGGCCTGAACTAGAGCTTAAGTGGGTCACTGAAAGAGCAAAACACTAAACGGAAAGAACATAAGCGCACCCATGTTCAGGGTGGTGGTGCTTACCATTGCCAAGAGCTGCAAGCAGCCCAAGTGCCCATCAGTAGATAAGTGGATGAAAATGTCATACATTTACTTGGCTGCAAAAAGCAAAGAAATCTTACCTTTTGTGACAGTGTGGATGGACCTGGAGAACGTTAAGCTAAGTAAAATAAGCCCTTCAGACAAAGGCAAGTACCCTCTGATCTCACCCATATGTGGAATGTGAACTAACAAGCAGAACTAACAATCTGAACTAACAAGTGCAATAGAGACAGATTCATAGATGGAGAGCAGGATGATATCTGTCAGGGTTCGTAGGTGCTGGGCATGATGTGGAGATTGAGCAAAATAGAACAGAAAAAGAAAAAACTTGGGGAGGTGGAGGAGGGTAAAGAGGGGATAGAGGGTGATGGAAAGAGACTTGACTTGGGGCACTGAGCACACAATACAGTGTACAGAGGGTATGTTGTGGAATTGTGCACCTGAAACATGTATAATTTTATTCACCAGGGACACCACAATAAGGTCAATAAAAAGGAAAAAGAAGAATTAAAAGACGATTACAAGCCATTAAAATAAGAGTTGTTACAAATACACCAAAATAATCAATTTTCAAATAAGAAAATTTAACATTATAGAAGCACTGACTGTGTAAAAATAGATTTAGTTATTAAAAAAATACAAGACCCCAGGTGTTTCATAAGCACTTTAAATGCTGGAAAACTCTGAAAAAATGTGAAGATTTTGCTATTTACAACTAGAAAGAAAGAATGTCAATCTTTGTTTCCCAGGAAATGATAATAAACCTAATGCTTCACTGTACAAGCAAAATTTATCCTTCCTGAATTGCAAACTCTAGATCTCTAAAGGGTTGCTGCCTACCTTCTTTATTTATCTCCTGCATGCATTTAAATGGCTTTCTGTTTTTCAGCCAAAAGCTTCCTCTATGTACCTTTGAAAAGAGATTCTCAGAGCTCTTCAAACTACATTGTGGTATTCCACGACCACAGCAGCTTTGGATTCACAGCTGAACCACTTTGGATTCCGTATAGGTAGAAGTGCATTGGTGTGCAATCCTGCTAAAGTGAGTAGGGACAGAATCAGGCGATTCTGCCTTTCTCAGGTGACATGCTGTGACAATGTCACTCCACACTCTTCGCTACCACTGCATGTTTGCAAAGCAGAGATAAATAACTCCACCCTCGGCCAAGATGGAGGCATAGGTGGACACACTGTGCCTCCTCTCACAACCAAAATTAAGGACAACAAAGATTTAGAAACAAGAAAACAACCAGAACTCAGAAAATCAAACCGTTTGGAAGTCCAACAACGATTCATCCAGACCGGTAAGAGGGGTGGAGTCGCAGTAGGAAAAAGTGGAGGTGTGGACCGGGCACGCAGGCAGCAGCAGCTGGCAGACCCCAGACGCACAGGCGGCGGCAAGCGGAGTTGGGCATAGGGCGGCAACTGTGCAGACCCAGTGAGGCCACGTAAGGCAGTTGGCTGACCACGTGGTCCCACATTTGCAGGCAGATAATCCAGGCGAAGGGGAAGAGGCAGAAGGGACTGGAATCCGAGAGAGCAGAGCAAGCGCCATTGTTCCCTCTCGGACCTTGCCTCCACATACAGAGTCACTACCCAGTGACTGGGCTGCTGCACCCTGCGGAACACCTAAGGCTCCACCCCTCACTACATAACAGCCATAACTAGACAAACAAACAAACAAACAAAAAAAAAAAACAGAAATAAAAATGGCTCAAACCGGAGAACAAATCAAAGCCCCAGAGCCAATTCATCTAAGCGACGAAGAGATTGCCAACCTATCAGATGCACAATTCAAAGCCCTGGTGATCAGGATGCTCACAGAATTGGTTGATTTTGCTCACAAATTAGATGAAAAAATGGAGGCTATGATAAGTGAAATGAAGAAAAATGCACAGGGAACCCATACAGATGGGAGGAAAACTGGGACTCAAATCAATGGAGTGGACCAGAAGGAAGAAGGAAACAACTAAACAGAACAGAACGAAGAAACAATTCA
>PVKU01002374.1:183726-231732 GCA_004027475.1 Anoura caudifer
ATCAGGATGCTCACAGAATTGGTTGATTTTGCTCACAAATTAGATGAAAAAATGGAGGCTATGATAAGTGAAATGAAGAAAAATGCACAGGGAACCCATACAGATGGGAGGAAAACTGGGACTCAAATCAATGGAGTGGACCAGAAGGAAGAAGGAAACAACTAAACAGAACAGAACGAAGAAACAATTCAAAAAAAAATGAGGAGAGGCTTAGGAACCTCCAGGACATTTCTAAACATCCCAACATCCAAATTATAGGGCTACCAGAAGGGGAAGAGGAAGAGCAACAAGTGGAAAACTTATTTGAACAAATAATAAAGGGGAACTTCCCCAATCTGGCAAAGGAAATAGACTTCCAGGAAGTCCAGGAAGCTCAGAGTCCCAAAGAAGTTGGACCCAAGGAGGAACACACCAAGGCACATCATAATGACATTAGCCAAGATTCAAATGAAGGAGAGAATTCTGGAAGCAGCAAGGGATAAGGGGACAGTCACCTACAAAGGAGTTCCCATCAGACTGTCAGCTGATTTCTCAGAAGAGACCTTCCAGGCAAGAAGGGGCTGGAAAGAGGTATTCCAAGTCATGAAAGTCAAGGACCTACATCCGAGATTGCTCTATCTAGCAAAGCTGTCATTTAGAATGGAAGGGAAGATAAAGTGCTTCTCAGATAAGGTCAAGTTAAAGGAGTTCATCATCACCAAGCCCTTATTATAGGAAATGTGAAAGGAACTTATCTAAGAAAAAGAAGATAAAAAATATGAACAGTAAAAAGACAGCAAACTCACAGGTATTAACAACCACACCTAAAACAAAAGTGAACTAAGCAAACAGCTAAAACAGGAGCAGAAACACTGAAATGGAGATCACATGGAGGGTTAGCAACAGGGGGGTGGGAGGAGGAGAGAGGGGGAAAAGGTACAGAGACTAAGTAGCATAGATGGTGGGTAGAAAATAGACAGGGGGAGGGCAAGAATAGTGTGGGAAATGTAGAAGCTAAAGAGCTTGACACATAGACATGAACTAAAGGGGGGAAATGTGGGTGGGAGGGGGTGTGCAGGGTGGAGGGGAATGATGAGGAAAAATGGGACAACTGTAATAGCATAATCAATAAAATATATTTAAAAAAGTAACTCCACCCTGCAATGCACATATTTTGAAAGTGAGATAATTGGTCTGGTATTTCAAAAATGTATAAATTATTTATTTCCAATAAGGAGATTTGTTGACAATATCAAATAACATTTTTTCCTTTTAAAGATTTTATTTCTTTATCTTTATACAGAGGAGAAGGGAGGGAGAAAGTAAGGGAGAGAAACATCCATGTGTGGTTGCCTCTCGTGTGCCCCCTACTGGGGACCTGGCCCACAACCCAGGTGTGTGCCTTGACTGGGAATCGAACTGTGACCCTTTAGTATGAAATAACATTATTTATAATATATGTACCTTGGACCTTACATCATTGAATCTATTTCAAAACTTGGCCTTTGGTGCACTTTGATTCCCTTTATTGTAGGGTCCTATATCGAAATGCATGATTACAAGTAAGCAAAACAAGGGAACAAATTCATGAAAGAAGGTATTGTTACAAATTGTAATATTTTTGTGCATTGCACAAATATAATTGCAACCTAAAGGAATTTTTTATAGATGCAGACACAATTCTTAAAGTTGGATTGGCATGACTCAAAAAGAGTAAATTAAGCATTTAAGTTTTAAGAGTGTAAGCAAATAAAAATGTAATTCAAATCCAAAAGAGTTATGCCACTCAAAGGAAACTGAAGAGCACTAATTTGCATTTTAGTAATCAGTGATAGGGGTTATGAGGTGTCGATTATCTTCCATGTATGACCTTTTTAAGTTTCTAGGCAATGTACCTCAATTAATTGTCTGTGGCATCATAAAGAAACCTTTCCACTACAGCATGACTATGAAAAGCAATAAAATTCTTTCATTGCAGCTGAAGTGTGAAAACTGACCTTAGAACTTAGCAGTAGCTCACTGTGTTAATGCAAATTTTCGCTTGGCATAAATTACAATGCAGTGAAAAAAAACCTGACTAGCTCAACTAATGCTTTCCTGTAAGACATGCTGAGTTTTGTGAAGTCATAGAAATAACCACACTTTTAAATTTATATTTCATTACCAGCTGTCTCAACATACACTGAAACTAAGAAACTAATTAGGATTTTTAGTACTGTCATAATGAGCCAACTTAGAAGGTGCTCGTAATGATACAACTTCAACTCTTTTTTTAAATATTTTATTTATTTGTTTTTAGACACAGGGAAGGGAGTAAGAAAGACAGAGAAAAACATCAATGTGTGGTTGCCTCTCACGCTCCCCCTACTGGGGACCTGGCCTGGATCCCAGGCATGTGCCCTGACTGGGGATCAAACCCATGATCCTTTGGTTTGCAGGCCGGCACTCAAGCCACTGAGTCACACCAGCCAGGACACAACTTCATTTCTCATTGAAGGTTCTTCTGTTTGTATCTAGGCCTGCCACAAGCCAGGAAGAAAACCTAGGAATCACTCATTTGTTGTTCACTTATTGACTGTCTGCTATCTGTAAATCAATGTGTTTGTATGTTTGTAGATAAAAGTAATAACAAAAGATAGATAAGACGTAGTTATTTTCCTCAAGGAGTTTACAGAAGAAAAGGCAAAATTTACAATTACCACAGAAATCTAACCATCTCTCCTCCATAAATAAATAATAATTCTGAAAACAGACATATTTTGAGTGGATCACAGGCTTATATGTATTTTGGAACTGCAGATGGGAAGGAGTTGTGGGAAATTGTCTTAAGTTTTATTCTTGAGAGAGAAAGGGAGATCGATAATACAGAACTCAAAGGAAAATATTGGCAATTCGGCAGGCATTTGGACTGTTAAATTGTGCTTCAGGATCTCTGCTGCATCCAAAATCAGATGCACTAACACAATTTCTACCGCAGCAATTTACAAAATCTATTCTTCCATCTATCATTCACTTTCATTAGAATTACACAAGAATTCATCATGTAGCAACAGACAGAACATTATTTACATTCTTTCGGACTGTACTTATATTTCATGTAATACAATTGGACAAAAAGATTATGTTTGACTTGGCCTTTTCACTGTAGTGAAATTAAGTTACCACCTATTAAAACTCTGAAATAAATGCTCTTCGAGTTAAGATAGCCCTGAGCCCTAGGACCATTCTTTACAGCTAGTTCATAAGTCAGTATTCTAGTTTGATATTGCTATGAGTGTATGCGTGGGAAAACAGTTTGTTCTAAGTTCTTACACATTTATGTTTAAGATTATTTTCATTTACATTTTTATTGACATAAAAAGATTACTTTTAAAAATTTTTCCAGTTTATTTAACAGAAACACAATGAATTATGTTTAATAATACCTTGTTAGAGAATACAAAAGGCATACCATATGTAAGAAAATAAAATCACCTGACTATACCAAGTTGACTATTATTATTTTATTTACTTATGGAATTTTTGCATAGGCATATTAAGGTTACATTGCTTATATAGTTTTATAGCCTACTTTTCATGTCTCACCTTATATTCTTAAAGGTAATTCAAAGTAAATTTACTAAAATTTTTGAGCTTCACATCTTAAACTTATATGTCAGTATCTAAGCTGTTGGGTTTTGAGACCTAAAAATATGCCATTAAAATACAATCCTAGATAAGTGGTTATTTTTAAATTATAGCTTTACTAAATATATTATGCATACAAACAGTTCATTCTTTCATTCTTACTAAACTATGGACAGAAAACAAAAGTATTTGAGATACTCTACATAAACTTTGAAAACATGAAAAGGGAATATAATTTTGGAATCATGCATTCACTAAAGTTCATTATTCATGTTTTTTTTTATTCAAGGGATTTGCCAAATCCACAACAGAAATTCTAGTTGTTCATTTCACCTAAGAAAAGTCATTGTCTTTTTTTTAAAGATTTTATTTATTTATTTTTAGAGAGAGGGGAAGGGAAGGAAAAACAGAGGGAGAGAAACATCAGTGTGTGGTTGCCTCTCCTATGCTCCCTACTGGGGACCTGGCCCACAGCCCAGGCATGTGCCCTGACTGGGAATCGAACTGGCGACACTTTGGTTCACAGGCCATGCTCAATCCACTGAACCACACCACCCAGAGCAGGAAAGTCATTGTTTATATAATGCTAAATGGTACAAGAAGACTTCATCTCTAGGAATTTAAAATAAAACAATATTTATGAAAATAAATGTTAAGTCATTGCATATTTGAAGATTAAGAATAACATCACGCAAAAACAGAGGGTGACTTTTACAAAGATCTCTGCTGTGAGGGGCTGAACATTGTAAAGGGTACTATAAATTTCAGGTGTGGTGCACTGGGAGATAGTGGGAAAATGGGAATGGAGTCAAGTTCTAATGTTGAACTACATATCATGCCCAAAGTCCTTTGGAACTGGAGGGAAAACAAGGCTAATAGGAAGTGAGTGAACCAAGCAGGAGAACTAACTTGGGAGAACAGATGAGTTTCTGACAAAAGGTAGGTAAGAAGTAGGGGCTGACTGGATCAGTGCCTGTATAAGAGGGTGCAGCCAGGGGGGGCAAAAGAAGGATTTCTAATGGGGTCCAGAACTCAGGGTGTCAAGGAAATATTAAAAATATGGGATGTACTCACCCCCACAAGTCTGAGCTGGGGGATGGGGCGCATGGAGAAGGGCCATTGAGGGTTGTTTTGAATAGCAATAGTTTTGCAGATAACTTCTAGAATGGTCATTTAACACATCTAAAACCTTTAACTGGTTTCATAGATATGTTAAAAAGCTGTGGCCAAGCTTTGAGCCAGGGAGAAGGGAGTGACTTCCATCCAGGATGTAACTGGGAGGCAACTCCCCCTGTTTATGGCACCTGCATAAGAGCTTGGAGATGATTGGCTCCACACCACGGGGCCACACCTGCCCGGACTTACTATGGCAGCCCAGAAAAGCTGAAAAATTATGGGAATGCTGGCAGGTGTAGCTGATTGTGAGAGGAGTCGGAAATGGGGCTGCAGAGGAAGATTGGTGCTGGGATTTAAACCCATGTGCGGCATGACAAGAATCACCATGTGGCTTTAACAAAGAATCACCATGAGGCTTTGGCAGAGAACCACCACATGGCTTTAGCAGGGGAGAATCACGTGGCTCTGGGTTTCCCTTTGCCACGCAGCTTAGGAAGCCAGAAAGCAAGATGTAGCAGTGATGCAGAGCTCTCTCTTAGCAGTTTGGAAGAATGCAGGAGAAATACTGCAGGAAGGAAAGGGGTGAAAGGACTCTTGATGGTGGGCCACGAGAAGGTGCCACGTGGGTTTGGATTAAGAACTGGGGATACCAGTGACACAGCTGATGGTGCTGGGAACTGAGGGAGGCCTGCCAGCTGAGCATGGAGTACTGGAAAGAACCAGGGACTGCCTGAGCCATGGACTTCTATTTATTTTCCTGAGATACAGTACCCTGGACCGGGCAAAGGTGGGGAGGAAGTACTGTGTGTGTTTGTGGGTGTTTTAAGGGACTTTGGGATTTTGATGAAGACATTAAGTCATTACTCTTAAGTCTGTATAACTTGAATAAATAATTCCTTTCCTTTTCACCAATCTCTGACATGGACAGCTATAATTCTCTGGTGATGAGCAAGGCAAACCTAGTACGGGGGGGGGGCAGAAGGGAGGGTCCATTTGGTAACATTCTGGGACCCCCTTCCCTGGTGGTCAATCAGGGAAAATCATGGGAGACCACATGCGAAGTAAAAGCCCACCAAAACTAGCCAGGAAGAATCCACCCTATAAGAATACAATCCCTCCAGCCCCTGAGGTCAATCTCTGCTTGGAGTTGGCCTGCTCCCATGTTCTCTGCTATAAACTCTGGGTGTTCGGTTCAATTCTTTGTCCCAATCACAAAGAACCAAGTTACCTGTGCCCACCTGTGACACCTGGATGGACTGAATGTTGGCTTAAGGAGTGGATGGAGCTGAGCTGGGCCTGAGTTTTGCCATTTCTGACATGTTCTCATTTGCCACTGCTGCCGCTGGGAACTATTTTAAGTAACACGATCTACAGGGTTGGCAAACTGGCCTTGACCCAAATCCTAATCTTAGCTTTTTCTTTTCTTTTTGTTTTACTTGCTTAAGATTATTTATTTTAGAAGTACTTTATTAATATATAATTCACATGTCATGCAAATCACACATTTAAAGTGCACAATTCAATAGATTTTGTTAGATTCAAAGACTTGGGCAAAAATATCACACATTTAGAACATTTTCATCATCCAAACCGAAACTCTTACCCATAAGCCATCCTTCTCCATTCCCCCTTTCTTCCCAGTCCTCCCCAGCCTGATTTTGTAGGCATGAAAACTGAATGCTTTTTGTATTTTTAAAATATTACAAATTAAAAGCAAAGATGAACATGTGACAGAGACTTTATGTGGCTCACAAAGCCCAATGTATTTACCATCTTGATGCAGGGTGCAGCCAGGAGGGGGCCCCCAAAATAGGGATTTGGAGTGGGCCCAGAACTCAGGATGTCCAGGGAATATTAGAGGGGCATATAAGATGTCCTCACCCCTTCCCCCACAGGTATGAGTTGGGGGAAGGGACACATGGAGCAGGGACATGCAGAGCTGCTAATCCATGGCATGGTCATTTAACATATCTATAGCCTTTCGCTGGTGGCTTAGAGGTGTTAAATAGCTGTGGCCATGCTCTGAGCCAGGGGTATGGAAAGGACTCCCCCCAAGACGTGACTGGGGGAGGAACCTCAAGTCACAGCACCTGCGTGGGAGCTTGGAGAAGATTGGCTCCAGAAAATGGGGACACACCTGCCCAGACTCATGATGGCAGCCCAAAAATACTTGGAATATATGGGAATGCTGGCAGGTGTAACTGATTGTAGGAGGAGCCGGAAATGGGGGTACAGAAGAGATTTGGCACGGGTATTTAAACTGGGGACGCAGCAGCCATTGAGAGAATCCACGTGCTTTCCCAAGAATTAGGACCCTCACAACCCTGTGAGGGAAAATCACCATGTGGCTTTAGCAGAGAATTGCCACGTGGCTTTTCCAGAGTGGGGACCCCTTCCCCACAGCTTTGGTGGAAGAAGGACCACGTGGCTTTGGGGTGCTCCCTTTGGCTGCGTGGCCTGGGAACGAGAAAGACTTTGCCTGAAAGAAGGGTGAAAGAACTCTTGCCAGTAGGCCATGAGAAGGTGCCACATGGCTTTGGATTAATTAGAGATCCTGCCTGGACAACGACACAGCTGCCGGTGTCAAGAGCCTGGATGCCGGACGTGTGCTTCTCTTCCTTGCAAGTATGGTACCCTGACTTAGGGCAGAGGGAGATAGGAGGCACTGTGGGCTTCTGTGGGTATCCTGAAGGACTTTGATATTTTAATGAAGTTAAGTTGCTGCTTTAACTCTGTATAGCATTAAATAAACATTTCCTTTCCTTTTCACAAATCTCTGGCTTTGAGAGGCATCTTTCCATAAGGCGGCGGACAATAACGGACCTTCTGTTTGCTCTGTAACAATCTGACACTTTACAAACCAAGCTTCCTGACCCTTTTAGATATACACTGTACTGCTATTGAAACTGGGTGCAAAGCAAAGGCACCCCAAAATATAGCATATTCCCCACAGCCCTTGGGGAGTGGTTAAAGGGAGAGTGGGTGATACAGCTTAAGATATTTTGCATACTGTTTCCTGAAGGGCAGCTGTAACCCCACAGGGGAAAAGGTCTATGTGACTTTCACAGGTATAGTGCCAAGTATGAGCTCACGTAGCTCCGGGTCAGGATTTCAAATAAGGGCATGCAGCCTTGAAGAGAGCAGCCATGCGGTTTGAAAGGATGTAGAAAGGCCCCACCACCACCACCGTCCACCATGAGGCCTGGCATGTAAGGAGTTGCAATGCATTTTAGAGTGAGGAGGTGCCACGTGGTCTTGGATTAAGAGCTGGAGTAAGAAGGAGGTGACCTGCCGGGTAACCTGCCTGGAGAACACAGCAGCACGGCTGATAGAATTGCGAGGACCTGCCTAACCAAGCACGGATTAATGGGAGAGGCCTGAAATGCTGAATGAACTGTGACAGGGAGGGATTCTGAAACTGGCCTGGTTTGGCAGTGCGGAGCTGGACTATGCGTTTTGAGTGTTTCAAAGGGAGCGGGATTTAACAGCAGAAATCTGCCACCGTTCTGAATTTGTATAACCTTTAAATAGACAGCCTCTTTCCTTTTTAACCAAACTCTTGCACTGGGAATCATGCTTCTTGGCAGCAGGAAATCGAATCCCACAGCTGTTCCAGAACAGCATAGGTAGGGTTCTGTAACAGTATTATATATAAAAATCCAACATCTCAGAGTCAGACACTAATAAGGAGGCAAAAGCTAATTTTTTTTCACAATATCCTAAACATTGCCTTCTGCCTCCGGTTCATGGTTGGTCTATCAGAGGCCATAATAAATGAATTAAGAAAAAACCTGATTAGTTACCCAAATGACAGTAATACCAATTAAATGACCATAGGGTTGAAAAAGCTCGAAGAGACAATGCCACCCTAAAACTGCTTTTTTGGGATATTGACTTTAAGCTATCAAGAACCTAAAGAATCAGAACCTTGGACCTTTCCCTCTTTCCTGCCCAAGAGACTCACCCAGAGAAACCTGTTTCAGGAAGGAGACTTTAGGATGTTCCTGTTAGCCTAATTTTTTTAAAAGATTTTATTTATATGTAGAGAGAAGGGAAGGGAGAAAAACATGAATGTGTGCTTGCCTGTCCCACACGCCCCCTACTAGGGACCTGGCAGGCAACCCAGGCATGTGCCCTGACTGGGAATGGAACCCGCAATCCCTTGGTTCTGCGGTCAGCACTCAATCCACTGAGCTACAGGAGCCAGGGAAAGCTAATTTGAATTAACTATGGTAAACAACAGGGCTTCAGGCAGAAGTCTGTTAGCTAGATACCCTGCTGTGCCCCATTGTTCCTGAGTCAAGCAGCAAGTATTTGCCTGCTGTGCGTGCTTCCTTTCTTCCTCAACTACCTGTAAATCACCCAATCTCACTTTTGAAATCTAAAACCATACTCGCTGCCCCCTCCCATACTTTTCTACTTTGTTCAAAATATCTTACATAACCAATATTGCCTCGTGTCTTTGGAATTTTCATGGATTTATCATGTTTGTGTGAATTCCTCATGCAAATCTATATTAAACTTGGGTTTTTTTTCCCCTGTAATTCTGTCTCTGTTAATTTGGCCATTAGCTCAGCCAGGTTTCAGATACACAATCCCACAACACATCATCTGCACATTGGGCTGTGTGTTCACATCCCCAAGTCAAGTCTCCTTCCATCACCATTTTCTCCCCTTTACCCTCCTCCACTTCCCCCCACCCCAAAATCATTACACTCTTTTCCCTGCCCATGAATTGGTTGTTTTTCTTTTTTACTCAATCCCTCCACCTTACCCAAGCAGCTGCCCCACCTGACCTATGTTCGGTAATTAATGTTTCAAAATTTTATCCTGTTTGGAAATGGTCTAATCATTCAATGAATATCTATTATTTAATTTAGGTCACAAAACTTTGAAGGTCCAAGTGAATGAAACAGATTTATTAAACCATTTTGATAGGGGACTTAAGAATTGGAAAATGTTAACTTAAGGTAAAAAGTTATAAGTCTAGCAAGTGATGGGTATGTTAAAGCTTGTTTCAGAAACTACAGATAATGCCTGTTCTGGCTCCTGAGAAAACAGCCGACCTCCTGGGGCACTGCTAGAGATTACTGCCTGGGGACAAGTGGAGGCATCCGGGCCTTTGTGTTCCAGGGAGAGCAGACACCACCCACCTCTGGGAACAGCTAACTGGCCAGGGTGAGAATACTGCAGTTTTTGAATCTAATTTTCCCTGAATTTCAAAACCCCTCACTGCACTTTGCTGATTCCCTAGTATAAAAACATTGGCCTGGAAAAAAAGGACAAGATGGCTCTTTTAGGGTGTGAACTTGGTCACATGCCGGCTGAATAAAGCGCCCATAAACCTTCAATCACTGTCACTGCTTATTGGGTTTGGTAATGACAGGCAGCCTGAAGTGTCTTTTCCAATTTCATATTTAAGTAAATACAATTATTGCTAATACGTTAACCTTAAAGAAGCTTTTATTTCATTTATACTGACTCAATTTATTTGCTCCTAACAATTAAGTTTAGCTTACTTATAAAAATTTTTCTTGCTGACAGATTTTGCAACAGAGATAACATGAAATCAAAACATCTGATTCTAACACTTGACACATACCTACTTTTTTCATGAAGTCTATGAAGTCCTCATACAATACTAGTCATGTATAATTCTTGTTGTATTAAAATATTATGCATTACATGTTTAAAGAAGGTTTAATATCTATCCTTCTCCAAGTCTTCCAAAAAATGGAAGACACAACATATCTTAACACATTTTATGAGGCAAATGTAACCCTGATACCAAAACCTGGCAAGGATAACACACACACAAAGACAACAAACCAACATCTCTGATGAATACAAATGCAAAAAAACCCCTAAAGAAGATACTAGCAAATCAAATGCAGCAATACATTAAAAAAATATGTATCACAAACTGAGGTTCAAACCCATAACTGCCTGCCCATAATTTGCTCACAATACCACTTATAAAAATGTGCTATATTTTAACTATAAATACATTACACAAGAAGTACTAAATATAGATGACATTAGTTAAAACTATCTTGTTTGGTTGCATACTACAATAAATTTCAGTTGCTGTTGATCCAATGCGTTGTTATAAATGTAATTAACTAAAGCAAATACAGCTAACTCATTTGCTCATATAAAATTAAGTGCAACAATAATATAAACAGCAGTTAACTACAGATATTAGCAACTGCAGCATGCTTTCTGTAGCTACAGTAGGAATCAGCCATGACTATAACAAAGTTACACATATGCTCCAAAAAGCATGCTTACAGTACTTATATTTTACATATGGCGAGTATATTAAGCCTCGATGAATCAATTACTGTTTAGAGAAATATACAAAAGTAATTTCATATTTAATAAAGCACCAAACCAACCTCCCTTTCTAAAGTCGAAGCTGTAGCTGTATTTTTAAAAAGGTGTTGACTAAAATTGAATTCAATTAAAATAAACAGCTAGAGTATAAAAAATAATGTTATTTTCCTCAAAATCAATCCAATTTTGTGGTTTATATTTTGGGCTCATAATTCTTTCTTTACCTTTAATCTTCAAGATAGAACATATACAATAGTCTTTTTAAGACATATTTTGAGTGTAAAATCTTCAATAAACACTGTAATGCCTAGAAAAACTATATTCTCAAGCTTCACATGCTCACTAGATGGCAGCATTAGATAAATAATAAATAATCATAAAGCTTCCAATCACATTTTGTAAAGTGAAATTACAATATTAATTCATATCCCTTCCAGGCACAACTCAAAATTATTTTCTGTAACACAGACATTCGATTGTCTGACTGTTTTTGTTATTTCATGCAATGCTCTCATTTCTTTTGCCAAAATAATAGTGTGTTAATTTTAAAACTTTTTCTTACTTCAGAGGGAAGAAGTATTTCAACATTCTGTTTAGGGATTCTACTTGAAATATATTTAGCATAAATTAGCTTTGGCTCCTGCTGATGGTTTAATTAAGAGTAAATTCAAATACTTCATTTGAGTGTCATATTATAAATTCTTGATTAGGAGGGCATATGGGACTGAGCTCAGTATATACTGAATATAGTTTCACTAATGATTATGGTCTCTGTCCATCCATGAAAATGTATACTACAACCTGGCTGGTGTGTCTCAGTGGTTTGAGCACCAGCCTGTGAACCAGAAGGTTGCAGGTTTAATGCCCAGTCAGGGCACACGCCTGGGTCACGGGCCAGGTCCTAGCTGGGGGTGCATGAAAGGCAATCAATGTGTCTCTCACATGTTTCTCTCTTCTCTTTCTCCCTCTCTTCCCCTCTCTCTAGAAATAAATAAATAAAATATTTTTAAAAATACACACTCAGGTTAACTAATCACTGTGTATCTCTGACTTGACTCACACTCCAGTGCACATGTACATGAGCTGGGGATTGTGGGAGGTGGCATGTTAGTAAGTACAGATAGTTCAAAATAAAGTTGCTAATAATCTGGTAAAAAGAAACAAATACTATAAATATGTAGATGTCCCTGAGTCACAAAGGATCGAGTTAAAAGTATCCAATTAAGTTAATGTGCAAATAATGTTAACTGTATTTTCATAATATTGATATGAATTTGAAACTCTAAAATAGCCTGTTATGTGTGTAGGAGCACTGCTGTTGCAGTGCATGCAACACTGCTGTTAATACCCAATGTGTCAACTGAAAGTAATAAATGAAGGCTTCTTCCACCATATGTAGGAGATGAATGGATAGTGTTATATGTTGATTTGTGTGCCCCATAAAACTCATATGTTGTAGTCCTGACCCCTAATAATTCAGAATGTCATCTTCTGTGAAAACAAAGTAAGTGGCTGGCCAGGTGGCTCGGCTGCTTGGAGTGTCACCCAGTATATCGAAATGTTCCAGGTTTGATTCCCTGGTGAGGGACCTAGAGGAGGCAACTGATTGTTATTGTCCCTTCGCATCGAAGTTTCTCTCTCCCTCTCTCCCTCTTCCCTTCCTTCCCCCCTTATTCTCTCTCTAAAATTCAATGAAAGAAATGTCTTTGAGTGAGGATTTAAAAAAATTATCATTTGCAGATGTGTTTCCCCATGTGGTTGGTTGCATTTCCATTTTCCTGATGATTTCCTTTCCTGTGCTGAAGCCTTTTAGTTGGATGTGGTCCTGTTTATTTTTGTTTCCCTTACCATTGTGGTCAAATACACAAAAACGGCATTAAGAGTGATGTCCCAGAGCTCATTGCCTGTTTTCGTAGATGGATGTTATGGCTTCATTTGCATCATGTGATGATGAGACATCATCTCAGACAAGGTCATTTTTTGTATGTACGATTCCACCTATCAGAGTGATTGAACTAGGAAAAATTCACATTGTTAGTCTGGAACTACTGTTTTTACAGTCTGTGCAGACACTAATGTCCTTTTTTTATTGAAGCATAATTGAAAACATAAAGCATTCTTCAGCAGCCAATTTACATATAACAGCTAATGAAAATACCAGCAATAATAATGGGACATAAGCTGAAGGCGATGCAGGCAAATGTAATGTCAGCTCAGCATGGGGCTAATTACTCAATTTTTAAACTAATTTTAAGGGTATTTTAGTAAATGGTTGTTTTAATAGGTCTAATGTGCTTCATTTTAATTTATTGTTCTGATGTAAAAAGACTGATTATTTGTACCAAAAAGCTATTGTTGAGGAATATACTTGATGCTTCTGAAACAATTTATCTATGAGAGCATAGTTTCTTGTATAAATGATTTCATTTTTTGTTATAAAACAAGAATAACTATTTGTGCAATCAAGAAACTTTCTTCCATATTTTCTTAAATTTCTTTACCACAGAATGATTTGAATTAACTCCAACATTACAGTCTCTGATAACTTCTCCCAAAAATATTGTATTGGCATGATTCACAATAAGCTCTCTAATAGGTCAGTACATTGTTCAAACAAACCAAATATTTTGTTATTACTTTTTTCTAAGTCTATATGCCAAAACTTACTAGTCAACTACTTTATATGAAAATACTGTTCTATATGTGAGGATATAAAATACAGTGCAGAGGAAGAAGAAAACATTCATTATCCAAAATTTCAAATTTTTTGGTTTAATTATTCAATAAAATTTACAGGTTCTTTTCCTTTATCTTTAATGTAAACTACTGAAGGTGACACACACATACAGATTCTATCACAAGCTAATACTTTGTTACTTTCTTGTGTTTTTTAAAGAGATTTTATTTATTTATTTTTAGAGAGAGGGGAAAGGAGGCAGAGAAACATCCATTTGCTGCCTCTCGTGAGCGCCCTACTGAGGACCTGGCCCACAACCCAGGCATGTGGCCTGACTGGGAATTCAATAGGGAACCCTTTGGTTCCCAGGCTAGCACTTAATCCACTGACCCACACCAGCCAAGGCTACCTTCATGTATTTTGACAGTTGATACCACTGAATCAAACTTAAGATGTGACATAAATGATTAAGAATATAGGAAACCAATAAAGTGTTCAAAAAATGTTAGAACTAATAAACAATTTCAGTAAACCTAGAGTACAAAAACAACATATAAAAGTCAGCTGCACTTTTACACAATAACAACAAACTATCAGAGAGAAATTAAGAAAATAATCTCATTCAAAATTGCATAAAAATACCTAGGAATAAATTTAATCAAGGAGGTGAAAGACATATACAACAAAAAACTATAAGATATTGAGGAGAGAAATAGAAAAAGAAACAGACATTTCATACTCATTCATTTACAGAATAAGTATTGTTAAAATGTTCATATTACCCAATGCAATCCATAGATTCAATGCAAATCCTATCAAAATTCCAATGGCATTTTTCACAGAAATAGAACAAAAAAAATTTGTATGGAATGACAAAAGATCCCAAATAGCCACAGCAATGTTGACAAAGAAGAACAGAATCAAGACATCATGCTCACTGATTTCAAACTATATTACAAATGTATAGTAATCAAAATATGGTATTGGCATAAAAACAGACATAAATCAGTGAAATAGAATAGAAAACCCTGAAATAAACCCACACATATATGTTCAGTTAATTTATTAAAAAGGATTTATTATCAATAAATGAAGTTGAGAACACTGGACAGTCACCATTTTACACAAAACACAAAAATTAACTCAAAATGGATTAAAGACTTGAATGTAAGAATCGAAACTATAAAACTCCTAGAAGAAAACACGGGCAGGAAACTCCTAGACATTGATCTTGGTGATGTTTTTGTGGATCTAAATCCAAAGGCAAAGGCAACAAAAGCAAAAATAAACAAATGGGACTACATCAAACTAAAAAGATTCTGCACAGCAAAGAAAACCATGAACAAAACAAAAAGGCAACCTACTGATTGGGAAAAAATATTTGCAAATAATATATCTGATGAGTTTATATCCAAAATTTTAAAGAACTCATATGACTCAATAACAAAAAAAATTAAACAATCCAATGAGAAAATGGACAGAGGATCTGAATAAACGCTTTCCCAGAGAAAACATACAGATGGCCAATAAGCACATTGAAAAATGCTCAATATCACTAATTATTAGGGAAATCCAAATCAAAACCACATGAGATATTACTTCAGAGTGGTTATTATGAAAAAGACAAGCAATAGTCAGTGTTGGCAAGATTGTGGGGGAAAAGGAAACCCTGAAGAACTATGAGTCAGAATCTACATTGGTGCAGCTACTACAGAAAACAGTATGAAGTTTTCTCAAAAAATTAAAAATAGAACTACCATATGACCCAGCAATTACAATGCTAGGTAGGTAGGTAGGAAGGAAGGGAGGGAGGGAGGGAGGGAGGAAAGAGAAAAAGGAGAGGAGAGAGAAAGAGAGGGAAAGTGAGGGGGAGGGAGAGAAGGAGGAAGTAAAGAAGCTCAAAAATATATATGCACCCCTATCTTCACTGCAGCATTATTTACAATAGCAAAAATATGGATACATTCCAAGTGTACATTGATAGATGATTGGATAAAGAGGATGTGGTACATATAGGCAATGGAATACTACTCAGTCATAAAAAATGAAACCTCATTTATGAAAACAGATCTTGACAGTATTATGCTATGTCAGACAGAGGTAAATAACATATTATTTTACTTATACATGGAATCTAAAATAAAACAAAAGAAACTACAAAAAGCAAATGCAGTCTTATAGATGCAGACAACATCAGGACTGTTGCCAAGGGGAGGGGTGTGGGGGTGCAGGCAAATTAAGTGAAAGGGGGGATCAAGAGATACAAACTTGTACTTAATGTAAGTCAGGGGGTATGATGTACAGCATGGTGACTATAGTCAATAATACTGTACTGCAAATTTGGAAGTTGTTAAGAAAGTAAAACTTAAAAGTTCTTATCATAAGAAATTTATAACTTTGTATGGAGACACATGGTAAATAGACTTAGTGTGGTAATCATTTCATAATACATGAGGTCTGTCTGGAAAAAATCCAACCATTGTTAATATAACGAGAACGGTTTGTAGAACATCTAAGTAACCTGGCAGCCAAGGAGAGTGGACTGGAATGTACATGTGTGAACAATGATGACTTCACTGTACTAGTCAGTGGGGGCAGTAGACACCGTTGAGTGAACACATATTCAAAATGACTGAGTACAGCAACTCATTTGCATCCAATTTTTGTATTAAGTTTGAACATTCCTCCATGGAAACTATTGGGATGATTCAGAGGCCACAGCTATGGGCAACTGGTGATTGACGGCTTCACCATGACAACACACCCACTCATGCAGCATGTCTCATGCAGAGTTTCCTGGCAAAACATCAAGTCACTGAGGTGACTCAGCCCCCCTACAGCCCAGATTTGGCACCCTGTGACACCTGGCTTTTCTCAAAACTAAAATCACCTCTGAAAGGGAAGAGATTTTAGACGGTCAATGAGATTCAAGAAAATATAACAGGACAGCTGATGGTGATTGGGAGGACTGTGTGAGGTCCCAAGGTGCCTACTTTGAAGGGAGTGAGGCATCATTGTCCTATGTACAATGTCTCTTGTATCTTCTTCAATAAACGGTCTCCATTTTTCATATTACATGGCTGGATACATTCTGGACAGACCTCGTATTCACAGGTCCAGTAATTATGTTGTACACCTGAAACTAATATAATATGTGCATCAATTGTATTTCACTTAAAATTTTTTAAATGTGTTTAACTGTATTATACCACCTTCTAGTACAATGATACCTTACTCAAAAAATCGTTTTAAACATGTAATAGTCCTTTACCTATGAATGACTCTTAATATTATACTGAAAGCAGTTTGAGATGAAGTTTATTTTAGCTTTTGGGTTTGGGTGCAGAGAGCAAAGTTACAGGGTTTTTTTTTTGTTTTTTGTTTTTTGTTTTTTTTTTTAGCATAGGTGATATGAATTCATAGAGGGCTCTGGAACCTTAACATGAAATGTGAGCTTACTGTATTGCCTGAACCTACTTGCAGCTCAGCAGCCCACAGCAGATTGGTCACATGGTAGGCAGAGCAATGCCCCCCTCTGAAAAAGGTCTACACCCCAATCTCTGGAATCTAAGGATACATTGCATTGTTTGACAAAAAAAGCAGTTTGCAGATATAATTAAGGTTTTGAATCTTAACATAGGGAGATGAAATTATCCTGGGTAATCCTGGGATGGAGCAAAAAGGAAAAAGGCCTCATGGACATGGACAACAGTATGGTGATTGCTGGGGGAGGAGGGCATAAGGGGAATAAATAAGGGGGTATAAGGGAATGGAAAAAACACAATGAAAATTATATTTAAAAAATGTGACAGTGGAAGAGAAAGACCAGAGTCCAAGAGCGATGTGGTGGGAGAAGAGACAAGATGATTTTGAGGTGTCAGTACTGGCTTTAAAGATGAGCCAAAGAATGCTGGGAATGACCCTTGGCTGACAGCCTGCAAGGAAGGAAGACCTTAGCTGTACAAGTGCAAGGAAGCAAATTTATCTACAACCTGACTGAGCAAAGAGACAGATTCTCCACTACAAACTCTAGAAAAGAAAAGGAAAAGCCCTGCCAATATCCGGATCTTAGCCTGGTAGATGGACATCAGACCATTGACTGACAGAATTGTGGTAGTGTTTTGACAATACTAGAAAACCGAGTCACCACTGCTCGAACGGGTAGTCATCACTTCAAAACCCTAGGGCCCAGGAACAGTCCTTATGTGGCAATGTTGAACAGAATTTTCCCAGGTTCCCTCGGCTTTCTTCAATAGTTTTAAAAAGTCCTCACTCTGCCAAATGAGCTACGGCTGTTCTATTTTTCTCAAACATGAGCAAAGACTCCACCTTAAAATTCTATCCTATGAAATTCCTCTAGGAAAACAAAATACTTTGAAGTCAAAGTATTAAAGAAAAAGCATTCGGACACTGAAATAGAGCTCAGTTTGACTGTCTAATAGTCATGTCATTATCACTTTAATAGGCAAAGTTTTTGTTCAAACAATGAAAATATCTCCAAATATGCATCACACAGTATTGACGTTTACAACTAAGTTGGCTTCCCATTGCGGTCTAATTTAGATCGGTGAAAAACTTGTTGAAGAGTTTGGTTAAAATCATGAATGTACATGGAGTTGACATCTGTCGGAAAAGGTAAGTGCATCTGTATTAGGGAAATGACATTCAGTCATAGGAAATCGCAACTGTCAAGCAAGCAAATGTACAAAATTGGTTAAGACACAAATATAGATACTGTTTAGTAGTATGCCAACGCTTTTCATCTTCCCAACTCACAGGGAAAGAGATTTAAGTCAATGACAAGGCTTCTGAAAACCATTTCAGGTGGGAAGAAACACATTTTCATAGCCATTGCAAAATTAAAGTTTCCAGGCAAGATTTTTTTCTAGCTTCAACCTGTCACATAGTAGATAAATATTTTCACGAAAATAGGAAGTGATAAAATCTCTCACTGACAATATTTCTATCCTTTCTTTATTGGACAGGGACTATTCTAATAAAACCCAGGCTAAAGCAGGCCACAGGGGACAAAATAACAGAATTTATGCAATATGAAAATGACATTTACAAAAAAAAATGAGTATTTGTCTGGATCTCCATCTTGAAAAATGAGTATTTGTCTGGATCTCCATTCTTCCCCTCCCTCCAAGGGCACTGTAGCCCATTAACCAAATAAAGCTGGGGCACCATAGAGCATGTCTCACATAGGATGTGTCTTCTTGGTTTGCTTGTGGCCATCACCAGGTTTCTTCTTTCCTGGTCAGGCTCCCTCTCAGGATAACTTTGGTCATTGATGATAGAAATTAGGAGGCTGCCCTCGCTGGTGTGGCTCAGTGGATTGAGCGCTGGCCTCTGAACCAAAGGGCCGCCAGTTCAATTCCCAGTCAAGGCACACGAGAGGCGACCACACATTAATGTTTCTCTCCATCTCTCCTTTCCTTTCTCTCTCTAAAAATAAATAAAATCTTTAAAGAA
This sequence comes from Anoura caudifer, assembly GCA_004027475.1. Classification (NCBI taxonomy): domain Eukaryota; kingdom Metazoa; phylum Chordata; class Mammalia; order Chiroptera; family Phyllostomidae; genus Anoura; species Anoura caudifer. The sequence goes on from PVKU01002374.1 coordinate 202,937, forward strand.
AAAACAGAAATTAGGGAGGTGTTCTGCCTCTGATACCCAGCAAAGGCATGTTTGCTGCTAGTCTATACTAGGAGCAGCATGGGGCCACAGGCTAACCCATGATCTCAGAGGCTATTAGAGATCTAGCTCAATTGTAAGGCTTGCTCTAATGCTTCTGTAACTGTTCCGCCAAAGTATCCCTAAAAACAGAAAAAAGAAAACAATACACTCTAAGGCAGTCTACCACACTACACATTCTTCGAAATCTTAGGATTTTAACAATGTATACAAATGTTAAAACATTTATCCCATTATGGATCTTTGCTTCTTTTCACATAAATCAATGAATTCAAGTACTCACAGTCAAGCAATGATGACCTAAGAGAACAAGGGAAATACGAGACTATAAAGGAATAAAGCTATTTTTCTTCTTACGTTTCTTAATTGACCAAATAATTCCCAAATTTGAGGGATAATGTGGTTCATCAGAAGATTTCCCTTTGTCACATTTTTATTCTGTTAGGTACCGTAATGATACTGGAAAGATGTAATGAAATAAAATCCAGTCCCTGGTTACAACATGCAACGTGTGCAGCCTAGTACACACTTAAAAGGGGCAGAGCTGTCCACAAGGCCGCCCTCACTTCTGCAGGCTCAGGGAGTTCCCAGAACCACCCTGATGTCTGAGTATTTACTGGCAAGAGGACTAGCAGTCAATGGAAGTTATTATGCTCCTAAGTTATTACAGGAAAAGGGTACAGGTTAAATTACCCAAGTGAAGGGATACACGGGGCAGTCCGGGAAAAGTTCAGATGACTGGCCTCCAGGTGTCACCTCCTTCTGGTCAGTGATGTGAGACAATATCAAGGAAGCACAGCAGACACAAGTTTTTAATGTTCACTTTTTTGGTTTTTTTTTAGACTTTATTTATTTTTAGACAGAAGGGAAGGGAAGGAGAAAGGGAAGGAGAGAAACATCAATGCGTGGTTGCCTCTCATGAGCCTCCTCCTGCGGACCTGGCCCGCAACTCAGGCATGTTCCTTGAGTGGGAATTGAACCAGCAACCCTTTGGTTCACAGGCCAGCACTCAATCCACAGGGCCACACCAGCCAGGGCTGATGTTCAGTTTTTACTGTGGCTCATATAGCTGATTGGCATTCTCCAGCCCCTCTGGAGGTTGGGCAAATATCTTTAGTCCACAGCTTCTCCGAAGCTTCCAAACTAAGACTGTGTGTCCCAAATCTTCTTTTCATAGGAAACACTCTGTGGTAAGGTTCCTTCTTCACACATCCTAACAGATTTTCTGCCATTTAGATAAAACTACGAGTAAAATTCACATGTCTCAAAACATAACCATACAAGAATAGCCCTGTAGATCATACAGGCTTGGTCCTCCGATATCAATAATGAAAAGGGCTTGAATTTCCTTTTTATAGAAGAATCTCTAAAGAGTACATACGGAAAACCCTAGAGCCCAAAAGAGTGCAAAAAATACAACCTTCCATGAGAGACTTCCCACACACTATTCAGTATAAGCCATAAAATCAGTTTTTCCTTATTTACTGAAAAATCCCAATATGTATGGTGGTATTTCAATTTTGATTAGTTCCTCAGGTAGTATCCTCACCTTGTTCTTATCCAGTACTTGACAAATGTGAATTATTCATGAGAAGACAGACCCAAAACAAATGAGAGAAGAAACAGAGAAACTGTCATTAACAGGCCACCTTGTTTACAAAAGCTTCAGACAACAGGGTAGCAGAAAGAGAGGGCATCATCCTTGGATTCCAGCTGTATCACTGTTTTGTGAAAGTCTCAATGAGAACAAAGCTGAGATAATGCCCCTGTGATTTAGGCATTTTCTTCCTTACCTGCATTTTCTTCCTCTATGAATCAACTTTGGATTATACAGGGTACAGCACACATAATGCCCCTCTTTTATCACAAAGTCATAAATAAGCACGTAATTCTGTAACATACCACACTCAAGCACACCATCTGACATTTTAGGTGAAATGTTCAAATTAAAACTGTAAATTAGTACACCCATAGCATTACCCTACCAACCACATCAAGCAGGCCTTACTTCTACCAGACCCTGTATGCAAAAATGCAAGGATTTATACTGATATTCTTGTTTTCTTGTCTTCCTCTCTGCTTAGCAGTCCTCAAACATTACTTACATACTGGGAAACATGAGAGAAAAATCTAAGTGATCTGTTCCATAGATAACCGCTGAGCTGACTTTGTTTCTCATGCTGATTAGTAGTATTTCGTGGGAGAGACTGGTGGCAGGTATTCAGGCAGGGAGCCCCTACCAAACTAGGCCTAAAGCAAACAGTTCACAGAATCTAAATAGCCATGTGGATAGGTCATCCTGATGGGAGCAGTAACCTTTCATCTGGAGCCACAGCGAACCCAACAAGAACCTGCCAGAAGCAGTTAGAGGCAAAAATATCTTTCCCACCTTCTCAACAGCCTCCTGAGCCTCCCACTGACTGAACCCACTAGAAACAAGACTGCAAGGAAGCTGGTTGATAGTATTCAAACAGATGAGGCTGATGGGCCACAGAACAGGTAGAGAAAAGTTGAGAGAAGAGCCAGAAGGGCAAATGTGTAAGTTTGAAAACTAAGCCTGGGGATAATCCAAAGCTTAGAAGTCAAGGAAACTGGGATGGACATGCAAACAAGATTGAGAAGGGTTAACTAACAGGTAGCATAAAAAATTAACAAAAACCATGAGAGAGGGTGACATACTACAATAGAACCAGATACACAGTTGGGTAGTCAAATGCTCAACTGTGTCACATGCTGATGGATCAAACACATGATGAAAAACGACAGCAGAATTTGACAATGTGGATGACACTGGCCACTTTCAAAAGAGTAAGTAAATAAATAAAGACCACTCGAATGAGAACAAACAGAGGCTATATATTCAGAGCTTTCAATATCAAGCAGATTGGCAACCATCTCTGCATTTGAAGACATTGAATGGTTGCAGAAGAGTTGGAAAATTTCGTATTGAAAAGAATAGGAGAGGCTATGGTACTAATTTAATCGGAGATCTTGGACATGCAGAAGATGAGGGTGGGACAGCTAGAAAGGGCATCACGTGAGATTGCTTTGAGGGTCATGTTCGGCTTTTCCTGCTTGGTCTGAGTTAGAATGGGGGACAGAAATCAGGCAAGATGGCAGTCCTTCACCAAGTACTGGTTTTTGGGGGCCAACTGATTCTAAGTTTGTGGTTTGGCTTTCAGGATTGCTTGCCACAGAGGATGTGGGTCAGAGTACTACTGTTGTATATAATCTAGCCAGTGTCCAGTGGTGACATTTGTTTCTAGGGAGTTTCAGTGGAGTGGGGGAAGGCAAAAGACAACTTGAGTGATATACCTCAGTGAAGGTATGGTTAGGAAACAGAAATTATTCTGAGTACTTCAAACAAAGACAATTTCGTTTAGGGGATTGGTGATAGATGAGCTGAAAAAACTAGTGGTGGACTTTAAGGTGACCCAGAGATAAAGCCAGAAGTAGCTATTCCCACCTGTGGAAGGGAAAGAGTAATAGAAGGCAGTGGTGTGACCAGGGCTCAGAAGCCAGTGCAGTGCACCAGGGGTAAACCATGCTAGGACCCTCCTAGGAGGCAAAAGGAGGGAGCATGGTGTGGTGGGACCTGGAGCCATGGTGGAGGCACAGCTGATATTGAAGAGGCTGCCCCAGAGAGGGAAGAGCACGGGGGAATATATATCTCCTGTCTTCTCATTCTCCGCTCTACCTGTAATGTCTGTCATTGCCTAACCCCAGTGAGGGGGAAGCAGAGAGGGGCATGGGACATGCCCTACAGTGTCAGCCCCCTTGCAGTTTACACCAGAGTGAGGAGAGGGTGAAAAGTAACAGTGCAAACAGGCGTAAGACTGACCTAAGTGGCTTCAAGAAAGAAAGGGGCACTTCGGTGAATAAAGTCTTGGTTTTCTAGAACCAATCCTCCCACCATGAGCAATTAAAACTGCTAGGTGGAATTTTTTTTTCAAAAAAATATTTAAATAATGACAGTGCTATCAACAGAAGAAAAAAAACCTGCCAGATTTGAGGGAAATCTGGAATTCCGAGATAAAAGCAGAGCACAGGCAAAGCAAAGGTGCTTTTGCTCTGAGGGAATCTGTCTGAACAGGAAACTGTAGAGGACCTTGGGGGCAAGGTCAAGAGTCAAGGCTCAAAGCCACGCAGAGCCTGTCGATAGCCATGCGGGCTCTTCCCACATTTTTTATTATAATCAATTGGCTGACAACTCTAGAAACATACTACATTCCATTGACTTGCATGCTTGAAATGGGTGAACGTCATGGTGGATAAATTATGTCTCATATAAAGTTGTTAGAAAATAATGAGAGTGAGTAGAAGACATTCTCTAATAAACAACTGAAAACATTTGCCACTGGCAGCAGATCACAGGAAAGGGAATCTCTGGGCCACAATGGAAGAAGAGTTGTCTTGGGCCACACATAAATATACAAACACTAACGAAAACTGATGAGCTGTTCTATAAAAAGGTTGTAAGTGCAAACTGACAGTGACCAGAGGGGAGGGGAGATAACAGGGGAAAGAAGAAGAAGAGTCAAGTCAAGGAACATGTATAAAGGAGCCATGGACAAAGACAAGTGGTGGGGGAAGGATTAAATGTGAGAAGTGGGGGTGCATAGGACATAGGAGAGTAATGGGGGAAAAATGGGGACGAGTGTTATTGAACAATACAAAAATTTTTAAAAAAGGTTTTAAGTAAATTTATGACTTTGTGTTGGGCCGCAATCATAGCCATCCTGTGATGCATGCAGCCCAGGGGCCGCCGGTTGGACGCCACTGTGACAGCAAGCATTCCGAAGCAGCAGAGTGACCCTGGATGAAAAGTGTAGGCAATGGTAAGTATATAATGGTAAGTAAGTGACATGGAAAGTATATGGGTAGACCTTAACTGACTGGCTGTATAAACAATGGCATCAATAATAATGATGCCTTTGGGAAAAAAATAGAATTAAAATGCATGACCCCAAACAGGATGGAACAAAGGATGGTGAGAAATCCACACATCAGCAACAGTGGGCATTTGTTATCATCAGCAGCCCTACAAGAGCAAGAGAAGGAAATAGAGTTGCACAAGCCCAAGAGCTAAACAAAACTTGGGGAAAGCTTTCCAGGGAGCGTTGTGGTCGCTGGGAGACACAAATGCTGCCAAAATCTAAGCATGAAGACAGGGAAGGTACAGGATAAAAAAACAACAAATCTTCCATCTGTATTCCAAGCGCTTGCTTATGCATCCCACTGGACAAACTCAAAGACATAGAAACATCCAAAAACAAACAAACAAAAAAACAGTAAAGAAAATGAAAAGACAAGTCACAATAGAAAAAGAAATTTCCAACATGTTTAACTTGCAACAAATTAATATTCTCAATATGTAATGAACCCTGAAAAGCAGCAGGAAAAAGGCAGATAATACTATAGGCAAAAGGGGGCAAGCTACTTGATTAAGCACCTCACAGAAGTGAAAATACAATGGGGTGAGGACAGTCTGTTCAATAAATGGTTTGGGGAAAACTGGGTAGATACATGCAAAAAATGAAACTACTTCACTCTCTTACATCATATCCCAGAATAAACTCAAAATGGATTAAAGACAAATATAAGACCTGGACCATAAAACTCCAAGAAGAACACATAAGCAATAGGTTCTTTACTTTGGTCTTAGTAATATTTTTTGGACATGTCTCTCTTCTAAGGCAAACACAACAAAAGAAAAAATACACAATGGAACTACATCAAAGTAAAAAGCTTTTGCACCACCAAAGAACAAATCAAATACATCCTACAGAATGAGAAACAATATTAGCCAATGCTACATCTGGCAAGGGGTTAATATCCAATATATACAACTATGCCATATAAGTCAACACTAAAACATCAAACAGTCCAATTAAAAAATTGGCAGAGGACCTGAATACACATTTCTCCAAAGAGGACGTACAGATGGCCACTGGGTGTATGGAAAAAATAAAGGTACAATGTCACTAATCATCAGAGAAATACAAATTAAAACCACAATGACATTATCAACTCATTCATATCAGAATGTCTACCATCAATAAATCAACAAACAAGTATGGGCAAGGATATGGAGAAAAGGGACCTTGTGTACACTATTAGTAGAAATGCAAATTGGTGCAAGCACTGTGGAAAACAGTATGGAAATCCTTTAAAAAATTAAAAATGGAAGTACCATATGACCCAGCAATCCCACTTTTGGGTATTTACCAAAGCAATCTAAAACACTAACTCAAAAAAAAAAAAAAATGAGGTGTCTCCAGAAGGTATCCAGCCATGTACTATGAAAAATAGAGGCATTTAATGAAGAAGACACAAGATACAAGAAACACTGTGCACAGGACAATGACACCTTAGTCCCCTTCAAAGTAGCTGCCCTGGGACCTCACACAGATCTCTCATCACCATCAGCTGCCCTGTCGTATTTTCCTGAATCTCATCAATGATCTGAAATCTCTTCCCTTTCAAAGGTGACTTTACTTTTGGGAAAAGCCAGAAGTCGCAGGGTGCCCAATCTGGGCTGTAGGGGGCCTGAGTCACCTGAGTGATTGGATATTTCACCAAAAAACTCTGCATGAAATACAATGCATGAGCAGGCATGTTGTCATGAGGAAGCTAACCATCACTACTTGCCCATAGCTGTGGCCTTCTGAGTCATGTGAATAGTGTCTGTGGAGAAATGTTCACGCTTAACACAAAATTGGATGCAGATGGGTTGCTCTCTTCACTCAGTCATTTTGAATATGATGGCCGCACAGTATATGTGCTCACTAAACAGTGTCTACAGCCCCCACTGACCAGTACAGTGAAGTCATTATTGTTTACACATGTGCATTCCAGTCCACTCTCCTTGGCTGCCAGGTTACATTGATGTTGTACAAACTGTTCTCATTATGTTAACTATGGCTGGACTTTGTCCAGACAGACCTCATATATTCATCCCTATGTTCATTGCAACATTATTTACAATAGCCAATATATGGAAACAACCTAAGTGTACATCAGCAGACAAATGGATAAAGAAGAAATAGTATATATGTAAAATGGAGTATCACTCAGCCATAAAAAATGGCTGTTACATTTACCATTTGTAACAACATGGAGAGACCTAGAAGGTATTATAATAAGTACATTATGTGATACAGAATAGGACAAATACCATATGAATTCACTTATGTTGGGAGTCTAAAATACAAAATAAATGAACAAACAAAACAGAAAGAAACTCATGCATACAGAGAACAAATTGATGGTTGCCAGAAAGGAGAGGTTTGAGGGGGGATGGGTAAAAAAAATGAAGGGATTAAGGAGTACAAATTGGCAGTTACAAAATTCTCATGGCTATGTGAAGTACAGCACAGGCAACGTAGTCAATAATAGTGCAATAACTGTGGATGGTGTCAGGTGGGGACTGGAATTACTAGGGGCATCACTTTCTAAGTTATACAAATGTCTACCACAATGCTAAACACACAAAACTAATATAATATTAAATGTCAACTGTAATTGAAAAAATGTTTTAAAAATTAAAAAAGAAATGTCACACGGATAAATGTCAATATTATACAATTTTACTTATATGAGGAATCAAAAACAAAGCAAATGAACAAAGAAAATAAAACAGAAAGAAGCTCATAGATAGATACAGAGCGCAAATAGACACTTGCCAGAGGGGACAGTGGGCAGAAAAAGAGAAAGGGAGTTAAGAGGTACAAATATTCAGTTATAAATTAAGTCACAAGGATGTACTATACAGCATGAGAGATACAGTCTTTAATATTGCAGTAACTAGGTCCAGTGACAAATGGTTACTCGACTTACGGGGTTGATTGCTTTGCAAAATATATAAATGTTCAAGCATTACGATGTATATGTGAAACTAATATAATATTCTATGTCATCTATAATTAAAAATTAAAAGTAATAAATAAAAAGAAAATGTGTCAACTTGATAAAGGAAATCTACAAAACAAACAAAACTAATTGAATGTTAATGGTGAATGTCTAAGGTAAGGCATCTATCTGTTCCTGCCACTTCCGTTCAGCATTTTGCTGGAGGTTCTAGGCAGGGCAAGTAGGTGCGAAAATAAAATAAAAGGCATATAGACTGGACAGGAAGACATAAACCATTCATGTTTGCAAATGATATAATTTTATACCTAAGAAATCCTAAGAAATATACTAAATGATTATTTGAATTAATAAACATTCAAATATATAAAACTACCTGTATTTCTCTATAGTAGTAAGCCAAGATGAGAACCAATAACATGACAAAAAAATGAGGAAAACACAACTTTTCACTCTTATTTCCTGGGTAAGGGCAAGATGTAAGAAACAGGTTGTCAGCAGAGGCAGATGGATAAGGACACACCCCGAAATATGCCTTTTAGCATAAGGATTACCTTAAGCTGCTTTTTTTAATAGAGCAGACCCCTGAGAAACTCTGAAAACCAGTAGAAATTACCCTTTTGTAAGAAACATTTATATAAAGAGAAACCTCCACCTGTAAATGTGTCTCTCTCTGTGTACCGGGAAGAGAAAGATGATTAAATCTCTATGAACTCTTATTAATACTATTTAAACAAAACGTAGGTCTGACTGGCTGCCAGAATAAAAACCAGACTCAGGTGCTACTGCAAGGAAAAATGGTTTATTCAAGGGCCAGCAGCCCGAGGGGATGGAGGACTCTGATCCCAAAGCCCATCTCCATGTCTCAGCACAGGCAGAGGTTTTTATCCAGAGGAAGAGGGAAAGCAGAACAAAGAGATCAAGGAGAGGGGGTTGAAAAGTTCTCTACATGCAATGAGCAGTCTATTCTGATAAGAACCTTGTAACTGATCAAGCAATGGTCCCAAACCATCCTGGTTTAATCATCCTGGATTCACAGCATCCTGGCTCCATGGCCAAAGGTCAGTTAGCAAATCTCCTGGAGCTGGGATGCCTGAGGGTCGAGGTCTGTGATTTTTGAAGTTAGCTCCTAGGATTCTAATACAAACAGGCTGTTCATCTACAAGCTCCACATTAGTCAGAGTCTGCACTTACAGCAACAATGTCCATAGAATGGTGAGTGGGTTACATTATTTGCATAATAACCTTAATCTTGTTTACTGTGCTTTTCCCAGAAACCTCCAATAATCACTCCCCCCACCAACAACTTTCTTTTGTCTTTAGCTGGAAATGGTATTTCAGGTAAAGGCTTGCGCCATGTCAGGGAGCTACTGGTTTTTTGTTTTTTGTTTTTTTTTTTTTTTGGATACCTACAATGCATATTTGCACTTGTTTTTCTCCTATTAAACTATTATTACCAAAGGGTGTTGGCAAAGAACCTAGAAGGGTAGCGAGAAAGTACCTTCCACACATTGGCTAGTAACTGACATTTACACACAAATGCGTTTTCTGGTTAACCTCTGCTGGACTTGTTCATCTGATTTTACACAAACCTCATTTAACAGGGCATTTTTCCATACCTAGAGAAAATATTGTACACTCCCTAATTATAGGTAAGTAACATAAATGTACACTACTCTGTTTTTCAAATGATTATATTCCAGCTCTCTGGACAGGTGAACCAGTTTTATTTCTTGTGTTCTGCCCTTGAATTGTACATGTAAACAAAGTGTTTTACACATTTTCACTAGATCAGTCCCTCAGAAAAGAGATATATTTTGGTGTGGTGGATTTAAGCTAAAATAAAAATGAATGATAAATTATTTGAATTTGCATTTCAATACCGTTAAGATTCAGAGTAGACAGATAGGTAGATAGATAATATATATGAGTGTATATATATTATAACACTTCTGAATGAAGAATTCAAGGGAAGAAATATCACAGACAAATCGTTAACTCTGCATTTATCCTCATATTAGCTGGAAAAAAATGCATGCAGTGAGGGGGTGTAGAACAGTCCTCGCCAAGAGGTGCCACTTTGGCATGAGAATTATTTTGAGCCAAAGGCAATTGAAACCCTGCAGGCTCAACAGAAACTTTAACCTCTTCCTTAAAGAACTCAAATTGGGGGCCTTCCCATATAATAGGAGTAATTACCAGAAATAAAATTTTATGGCCTATGTGTAGGGCAGGGCAAGCATCCAATTATTGAACATCTGCTCGTCTTATCCTTTTGTGAATTACTCTTCTGCCCACGGAAGCTCCCATCCCATTCCTTGGCCAAACAGGGCATATATATACACCTCATTCCACTTTTCTGTCTTCCAACCTCCCATGTATGTGGGGTTCCCAGCCACACACATTAAATGTGTTTTTCTCCTTTTACTATGTCACACGTCAATTTGATTGTTAGACTAGTCAAAATAACCTTTTATAGGGTAGAGAAGATATTTATATATTAGGCTAGAGAAGAGTAGGGAGTATGTAAAATACATTTTGTGAAAATAAAACTCTAATTTGGTCACCTTACTAAGTTTTAATTCTTTGTATATTTTTCTGGGTACAAAACATTCTATTTCAGGGAAATGTGTATGGGTTAGAGATTTAAAATGGTTCTAAAGTTAGTACATAGCAGAACTAATCACAAGTTGGTAGAATCATCTGACTAACTTCTCTATGTTAAATCCATCTGAGCTGCTTTTGTTTTGCTTTGTTTTCAGTTTAAGTCAAATTGCAATGCAAGTCTGTTTTCCTTACTAATGAAACTCCTTTATAATTCACCATTTGAACATGGAAATAATCTATTTCAGTGTCTACTGGCTAATAAATTGGGAATTGTAACAAGTATCAACGTAATATTGAGGAAATCTTTGTGACTTTTAAATAATAGTTTGAATGTTTAAATATGTCAATTTGTTATTCCTCATAGCCTGCTGTGAGGAATTCTGAAACTTCATGTACAATGAGTCATCCAGCTCCATTTTCTTTTTAGGCATAGCGATTTTAATCACTTATATGCCTCCACAGTGACAATGCTTATCATTTACTTTTAATAATCTGATACCAATTCCCATAATTGTATTATATAAAAGCATCTTCAAATGCATTTACTTGTAGTCTAGCAAATAAGAATTGAAATACAGAACATTGGTTTTTATCTACATTTGTGTATCTTTATAAATATAAATATATATATTGTAAAACTAAGTTTCAAATCTCCAAACTATTTTATTTTCTCATTATGACATTCTCTAAATATTACAATCTATAAAAAGTGAACATTTGATAATAGATATTAGAATGCATTATGAAGAATTCTGTAAAGCCTTCAATGACATAATGAGACTTTTACAGATGTCTGGATAATATTTCGTGGTTCTGAAAAATGACTCCTTAATTTAGAGATGGTTGTGAGCAAACGTTTAATTATCTTAACTAAATTATATGTGATTAGTGTGATTATAATAAAAATTAGTGCCTTCAAAACATGTTAAAACACAGAATTTCCCAAAGTATCTATTAACATTCCCATGTGAAGTTAATAGATCTACCATGAAGCACAGGGAGTTTATATATAATCAGATATCAATTAAGTTTGGGAAATGATGTGTTAAACAAAGTTAAGTAGATCACTTTATTGCACGACTTCTCAAAGTTTTAATGTTAATATCCACTGCTAATCTCTGAAAAAAAAATATATGCTATATATGCTTTTCATTTACCTAAAAATGCACAGTTTTTATCTTATCTTGTCTTGCAACCCCTCTTATCTTGCAACATCTTAAGGGAATGAAGGTTTTATGTAGGGTTCTTTGAGACTTGCTGCTATAATATATAAAAGCCAGCACAGTAACATATATGACCAATACCAGCAGTCTTAGGCCGGAGCTGTAAATTAGTTTAGTAGACATTATCATATACTGACAGGTACACAAAAAGGCAAAACAATAAAATATCTGACTTGCTCAACCAGGATTCCTCTGAATCAAGAACCCAGCAAATAGCAATTCTTTCAAGAATAGTCTATAACCGCCCTGGCTGGTGTGGCTCAGTTGGTTGCAACGTCATGCCACAACCAAAGGGTTACAGGTTCAATCCCTGGTCGGGATGCATTCAGGAAGCAATAAATCAATGTTTCTCTCTCACATTGATGTTTCTCTCTCCCTTCCTATCTCTCTAAAAGCAACAGGAAAATGTTGCTAGGTGAGGATAAAAAAAATTAAAAACATAAAACATAAAAATGAAAAATAAGAATAGTATGTAACTAGTACTATCCTAGATATATAGTCAATCTGTTACAGCCTCTATTGTAGAATCCCACTGGAAAAGAAAATTGTATTCACAGCATTTTATACCCCTCTTAAAGTAGTAGCAACTTGTATTGCTACAGATTATTGCTTCATATTTAATGTCCCCAAGTAGTCTACGGGCTCCTTCAGGTCAGAAACTGTCCTATGCATCTCTGTATGTCCAGTATGAAACAACATGCCCAGCACATAGTAGGTACTCAATAAATGCTTATCATTTAAATGGGCTCATCTGACTTAATCATAAAGTAAACTCAGCAGGTAGAGAATAAACAGTTATTTTCTTCCTGTGGAGCTTGCGGAGAAAACACACACACACATACATTAAGAAACATGAGGGATAATTCTGAGTATATCCACAGTTGTTTAGCAAAGCTGTTGAAATCAGGGCAGATCTGATAAGATTATATTTCTACTGGTGGAAACTATCTGTAGACGCAGAGATAAAAAAGCTGTGGTATATTTACACAGTGGAATACTATGTGGGTGTATAAAAGAAAAAAAATGTTACCCTTTGTGACAGCATGGATGGACCTGTAGAACATTATACTAAATTAATTAAGTCAGAGAAAGACAAATACCACATGATTTCACTCATGTGGAATCTAATGAACAAAATAAACTGATGAACAAAATAAAACCAGAGGCATAGATACATGGGACAGATCGACAGCTGTCAGAGCAGAGGGAAGGGGGGGATGGAAGAGATTAGCCCAAGAACATATATACAGATACGCATGGCCCATGGACACAGACAGCAATGTGGTGGGTGGAGGTGGGAGACAGGGGGTGGAGCCAAGGGCTGGTTGGAGCAAGGCAAAAGGGAGAAAAATGGGGAATATCTGTGACAGTGTGAACAATGAAACTAAATGAATAAATTAACCAACGACAAAAACGTTCAACAGCTCTTTCACTAGAACGCACTCGTAAACCCCAAAACTTCAAGTTTAAAATCTATTTCTTCCTCTCCCATCCCAACTGTAAAGAAAGTGGTCAATTTGGGAGTGAAGAAAGAAGAAGAGTGAATTCAATTGTTTTCACTGAGCTGTGTGTCAGAAGGCAATATTTTTGAGCTATTTAGTGATGCTCTTTCTTATCTAAGCTATTTCTTATCTAAACTATCAGTTTTCAAGACAGGTATTTTCATGCCATATAAAGGTAGAAACAGTGAATTATATAGTTCTTAACTATAATAATTCACTTTTATAACAGTTAGAGTTTATAACTATAATAAGTCACTTTGGGGGGAACTTACTAACATTATGCACATAACAAAACAGCTCTTTCTGACAGAATTTTTAAAACTCTTCCACAAATTACTTGGACATAGAGCAAACAAAATTCACATGAATAGTTACTGATAGCAAATAGCAACGGGGTGGAACAGAACCGGGGGGATGTTTCCAATGACCGACTGAACTTACAGTGAAAATGGCCCTGAAATATTAGTATTGATAAGAATAAGTTGTATTATTTCTCAAAAAAGGTTTTAGAGCCATGGTTTTCACCCAGTGCACCACAAGGACTTTTAAAACTACTGTCAGGGTCACTGACCTCTTTTCCCGTAGACTGTCAAATAAAAAATGACAGTCAACACAGCAATAGCCATCCAGTGTGAATGAATCAAAATCACACCTATTTTTGTCAGATTGGCAAAATATATATCTTTTTGGTGTGCCAGAGAATTTTAGTAATTAGTTTATATGTGCCATGAGATGAAACAGGTTGAGAATTTCTGCTTTAGAGAACTGTCTCCAGTAAGTCTTCTGAACTGGTGTTCTATCACCTCTCAGCCATGTATTTGCCATTAAAAACACTAGGGGTCAGATCTGAGAAGGAATCCTGGAAATTTAAGATTTACAGCGTCCTTAATATCCAGCTTCAGCAGCATTACCCAGAGGATTCTAAAATGGCAGTGAAGCAACTGCCCGCACTAGGCTAGATTTCATTAGTTAGCAGAAGGAAACATCTATTTTGTTCTTTCTTCTTGCACTCCCTCAATTTGTCTGCCTAGAGAATCCCCATCATTCAAGGTCCAAATTAAGTGGTTCATTTTCTGGGAAGTTTCTTTGGCTAGGCTTAATTGATCACTGTCCTTTGCGCCACCATTATTCCTTGCACTTACCTCTTTCATAAAAGCAATCACACTAAACCACATTTTAAAAAATTTCCTTGTCAGTTTTCTCCTATTAGAGTGTAAGCTGTGTGGCCTTAACTTTGTGAGGACAGAGGCCAAGTTTATGTCATCATTGCTCCATGAGTCAGCCCCAATGAAATAACACAGTATCAGAGTGTGCAAACGGGCATTGTTGACTTTAATCACCACTGTATTTCATTCAACAGGCTTTCTTCTGTGCCAGGCACTGTTCTGAGCACTTCACAGATATTAATTCAGTTAATCTCCACCACTTAGCATAATTACTGCCTCCTCGTAGGTGGTCAATAAATATTTGTTAAAATAATGAGTGAAAGGAGAAGAAGGGAACTGTGTTAGTAAGAGAAGTTGCCAGTTTGTTATTTATCTCTCATTTCAATTCAATTCAAGAAACCTTTCCTCTGGGTTTCTGATTTCGCACACAGGGATGACTACCACCCACTTCTGCCTTCAAAAGGCTTGCACAGAAGTTTGCTACTGATTAAACTGCACATACGAAGCTGCTTTGTTTATCTCTCTACCCATCTATCAATTCCACAAACAGGTATTTTGCACTTATTCTATGATAGTCATTCTGGAAACCACTAAGTGAGCAAACAAACACAAAATCGGCATGTCACTTTTCTAGCACGTCTGGCACGGAGCCAAAATTTGCAAACAAAACCTTGCAACTAGGAACAGTACTATTATGAAGAGACATAGAAGGTGGGGCAGGGACTTACCTAATCATGTAGGTCAGGGATACCTGAGGGCTGAAATGAACTAAACAAAGACTAAAGGGAAGAGAATTGTGCTTTTTATTTGTTCTGTTTGGAGGAAGGTGGAACGTTCAAATCCTAGGAAGCTGAATTCCGGGTAAAGTAGAAAGTACACTCTCAAGAAGGAACTTTGCAAAAGATATTTATACATCCACTTGGAAATCACATGGATGCTAGGAATATGTAAACCTACTTAAAACAGCATCAAACATGTGCTTCTTGAAATTTAAAATGTTTATGTTTAAAAGCAAGAATGATTCCATATCTTGAAATATAGCTAAGATTTGGATCAATAGAAATAATACGATTAAGTACTAATTGTAGGTAAGCAGAGGAAATGCTGACTGGCTTTTCATGTTCTCACACTGACCCAAAACTTTTCTGAGCGATAAAAAAAATAATATTATCCAAAATCAGAAACTTAGGATTCTTATATGCCTTTGTACATACTTAGGTCTTTGCATACTATTAACTTCCTTGTGAGTATAAAACAAATCTTATAAACTTTGTTTACAAGAAAAAAATGATTATAAAAATATCTTTTTTCTCTGATAAGCAGAAAAAACATCTTATAGACAGGTACCAGATGAAATATTAGTGAGGAACACAGTCAAGGCCTATCTATATATGTGTGGGTTTTTTTTTTAAAGATTTTATTTATTTTATCTTTAGAGGGGAACGGAAAGAGAGAGGGAGAGAAATATCAATGTATGTTGCCTCTCGTTTGTCCTCTGCCGGGAACTGACCTGCAACCCAGACATGTGCCCTGACTGGGAATCGAACCACAATCCTTTGGTTTGCAGGCCTGTGCTAAATCCACTGAGCTACACCAGCCAGGGTTATATGTGTGTTTTTTATGTATTTATTTTTAGACAGAGGGGAAAGAAGGGAGAGAGGGTGAGGGAAAGTGTGAGAGTAGTTGGTCTGCCAGTTTCAGGCTTTTCCTTCTGTTCCTTCACTCTCAGGGATATTTACATTCAATAAAGTTCAGCATTTGGAAGATTACTGCCCTTATTTTAAGTGCTGTCAGAAAGAATAAACCTAATATGTTAAAAACCTACTCGTAAAAATAATTTTTAACATAATTTCATAGTGTTAGATGTTAATGACTCTGGAAGTTGTATTGTTACTGCCTCCACCAGCAAGTAGGTCCTGCTGGTTGAGGCCACCCTCTAGTCACAATTCCGGAGGCAAAGGTTTGGTGATAAGGGAAAGGAGTCGTTACTCAAAAGCTACACAATCTGGGAATAACAGCTTTACACCTGCATTCCTCACTTAGGCTTATCAATTAAGGATACGATCGTTCACTCTCCACTTCCAGCTTTAAGCACTTAAGCCTATCAATGAAGCCTAACCTCTTTAACTACTGAGTTTTCCCTCATCACCCCTGTTAATTTGTAATTATGTAATTTCTATAGGGTTAGTGCACAAACTACAACAACGTAAGATACAAAGGCTGCACAATGCGGGAAGAAGGGCAGGCCTCAGAGCCCGTCCCCTCCAGAACACCCAAAGGAGAACAGCCCTGCCACCCTCTGTCCCACCAGCCTGGCCCTAGGCTGCACCCGGAGTTTGTTCTCTCATCCAACATACCGTGTTGTGGGGAACGCAGGCGGCTGCAGCAGGACCATCAGGCACCCTGGAGGAAGACAGTCTGAGAGCGGGTCTCTGCCCTCCTTTGTTAGAAATCTTCTGGCCCATAACTCCATGCGCTCTGGAGGCATCCAGCTTCTCAGCCAATCACCTCCCAGACTGTTTACCGTTGTCCAGGGCAACCTCCTCCTGTGGCCCCTCCTATTCCTCTTCAGTGATCTGATCAGATACCTCTGCGCCAGAATTATTGGAGTTAAAGCACACCATGTGATAGATTGGTGCTTCCCCTTGAAGGATCAAAACAAAACAAACAAACAAAAAACTTCTTGCAGATACTGTCTACCCAATGATACTCACACCCAAAACACTTTAGTATTTGCTGGAAATGATAAAGGAAAATAATGACACCTGGTCTTATTCCCTGACAAATTTTGACTTGACACAAAAGGTCAAACTGTTATCTGTCAATCACGGAAGAGTCTGTCTTCACTGGCAGCTAGTCTTAATTTTTCAATTATTGATCCAGGAATGTATTTCAACCAGAGACAGGGCTTTCTGGCAGACAGGCTGTTTACATGACACCAGCTCTTTGGAAGCTAAGAAATCAGTTCCGCCTACCTTAGAGCACCTACCTTAGACACTGTAATAATGCTGTACGAGATTCACGAGAATGGGCAAAAATGGCAAAGAAATTTAATTGTTCCCATTTCACCTCTTACAGTATGATGGTGTATTGAAGAAGGAGAAGCATTTAAAATCTTCTGATAGGGTAACATTTAAGTAAAACCATGTTAATACTGAGATAAATGTTTAGAAATTTACAGATATTGGGTCTTTACATTTATAAATTTGACATGCTTAATTAATTGCTGTACTTTGCTACACATTAGTACTATGTTCATGAGAATTTGGTTTTATTAACCGTTACAATTTTGCAAACAGCTATTTGCATGTTAAACGGATTATATCTCTTTGTAAATTTGAGCATTATTGTATTGTTTCTGTGGATGTAAGTAGTACTTTTTAAATTCCAACACTACTTTACAGATATAGCAAATAAGCCCAGTTGCGTGACTTTAAATACCATCAATAAAAAGCATATAAGATTATATTTTAGTTTTCTTAGCTCCTGAATTCTATCAGTCCCAATTCTTTGAACTCTTCTCTGATGTAGCTGATTCTTGATCATTCCAAGAAAATGGCAGGTCAAATTTTGAGAGTAATACAAAAGAAATCACTTCCCTAGAACTGTAGGCTCATGGACTGGCCTTGGCCTTGGCACTGCTCAATTAAATATAATGATGCAAAATCTAACAGAACAGTTAACAGAATAGCCTGCTCAGCCACTGGAGCCATCAAAGCACAACAAAGGTCTTTACATCCTCTGTGTCAAATAGTCCTCAAACAATAGAGTTACTTTCGATTATTTGCTTGCTGTCCAAGGAGGAGTTTGTGCTGTAATACCTTTTCCTATCCCTGCTTAAATACCTGTTCTGGGTATAATTAGAAATAACCACACTTTTTAAACTCACAAAATCTAAAATCTCTTAAGGCACATTCCACTTTTGCCTCGAGTACCATTAGGGGGTTAGGCTTTAAATTTTCTGATATTTTCAGCTGGCTTTCAACCGTGCTCAGGGCTATTTAAATTCTAGATTACAAACTGTTTTACTCACTGAGATAGGCTGCTAAGCCAGGACAAGTGGAATAGGGAAAGTGAGACAGATAAATGGCCAAGCAGTTTACAACCACACAGTAAATCAAAAACATCTATGTTCCCTAACCAAGGGCACTTAAGAGTAAATGGTTTACACTTCTCCTCCCCAACCACAGGGTAAATAGCTTAAATCATCCCACTCAGGGAGATGGATAACAAAATTACAATTAGCGCCATTTGCCCCAGCCACACCCAAGGATGGATGAAACCAGGTAAGTAAATCTCACTGTGGTGCATCAGCATAAAGCTGGTGACTATTCTTTTGAGACCCTCCCCTACACTCCCAGCCTTTAAAATCTTTCCGTGAAAGGACCCAGTGTCTGCTCTTCCTCTTGGGAGTACACCTGTTCCCTTCCCTTCCCCCTCTTCTTCTCCCCACACTTGTTACCTTTGCCTTTCTCTCCCCTAAACTCCAAGGGCCCTTCTGTAACTCGTTTCCTGAGCCTCCACAGCCTAGCAGGCTCACTTCTACTACCTCTGTAACTTTACGAACAAAGTTTCTCTTCTAATTTTAGTTCTTGGCTTGAATTCTTTGCCAAATTCAAGAACTGAGGTCCAGCCCTGGCTGATAGTAGTGGGTTGGGCATCATCCTGCAAAGCGAAAGGCACCTGGGTTGCAGGCTAGGTCCCCAGCTGGGGTGTGCAAGAGGCAACCAATCGATGCTTGCCTCTCACATCAATGTCTCTCTCCCTCTCTTTTGCCCTCCCTCCCCCCTCTCTAAAAATAAATAAATAAAATCTTAAAACAAAAGAACCAAGGTCCAATTTTGCTGTCAACACTGCTGGTAACATCACAACTGTTCTGATTTGTTCAAACTAACTCATTCCCAAGTTGTTGATATTCTATACATCAGGTACTTAAAGCCCCCTAAAAAGACAAGAGTGATAGGTGTGTGAAGAATACAAATGAGACACCAAGTCACTACCTCTTTTGATATAAAATGAGTTGGACGATTTTCCTGCTATGCATGAATTGTTTGAACATACACGCAAATAGATATACACTAACTAGGCCTGTGATAGGCCGTTAGACAGACTTGAGTAGAGCAAGGACGGTGGGCCAGGTACAGAAGGTCTCCAGGGCAGAATGTCCCGGGTGCCTAGCAACAGTCAAAGCAGGGAAAACAAAGACAAGCCCCCAGGGTACCATTCCTCCCCTAGCGTATCGCTGTTCATCCGGTTTGGACCCCTTGACTTTTCATATGGCTGGTCATGCAGCTCGGACCCTCCCCCGACCCTTCCTCCCTGGCTGTCCCTAGTCGTGCAGGTTGGACCCCTTAGAGGGGGAAAAAAGGGGCCAGAGAATAAACCTTAAGCATGAAGCCCCCAGGACAATGAGGTTCTGACCCACATCAAACACATCTAGGCCTCAGTTGCACTTCAGCTCAGGCCCAGAAAAGCAGCAAAACCTGCTTTTCATGGAGACAAGTGGCTCCATGGCCGACATCAGGACCAGCTGCACTGACTAATGACCCCTTGACCTGGCACCCACCCATCAGTAGAAACCAGGACCTTGGAAGCCACACCTGGAAGGCTGATGAATATTCTATTGGGATGCTCCCCTGAGACCTCCAGGTAAACACCTTTGAGGCAGAGGACCCAGGACAGCTCTCCTCCAGGGCCCCACATCACGCTTTTCCCATCCCTCTCCTTCCCCCCCCAGGCTCTTACCTTTACCTTCCTCTCTGCTAAGCTCAGGGGCTTTGTCTTTTTGACAAACCTAGGTAGGCCTAGGAGGAATGGAAAATCACCAGGTGGGAAACTGTAGCCTGGGAAAATGCCTGCCCATCCTACCCAGGACAAACAGATGCCCGGCTAGGATTGGGGTCTGGGGGCGGCCTACCTGGCATCACAGGATGCAGCTTTAACTTGAGCCTGACAAGATGTATCAAGAACAACGGTCAGCAGATATGGCACCCAGCAACCAGCTCTAGCCAATCAGACTCTGACACCCCAAGCAGTTACCCTTCAAGGGATTTTGTGTTTAAAAACCCTGACCTAAGAATAACCCAGCAAGTCCTAACCTCCCTCGGTTGGCTCCACGTTCCCTCTTATTCCCCACTAATGAACCCTCCTCCGTAGCTTGCTGCGTCTGTCTGGTTTCTTGAGCGACGCAGATCTAACACTTTTCCCTCTGCAACTTCTTTCCTGAGCCCATTTCTTCTTCCTCTGCGAGTTTCTAAATAAACTTTCTCTTACAGTTTGCGTTGTGGCTCCGAATTCTTTCCCAGCCAGAACTCAAGTCCCGAGGTTGCCGAACCTACGTCCTGTCTCATTCCAGCAGGCTAACACCGGTACCATTCTTGCCACTGCCAACAGGTTCATAAGTCTGATTGTCTTTCCAGTCAATCTTGTCTTAAAAGATGTTTGCAGACATAATGCCTCTACCTACTTTTCTACTCCTTCTTATTGTTTATACCAACCATTTACTGGACAGTGTTGAGAAGCTTTGCTGAAGCCTTGCTAATTCAACTCCTCATGTCAAAATCTACCTCATAAACCTTCCAGGTTTAACAGGTACCTGAGAAACCCCTCAAAGGTTTACAGCCATAGTTGCTCAATTGGCTACAGCCCAACTGGGAGAGTCACACCAAGGATCTAGATGATTCCACAGCACGTAGCCAAACCACTCTGGCAATGAAATGAGATGAAACTCACCTAAGACAAATAATTCTAATAATTGTAAAACTTGTTTGCTAACAGCTTTCACTCAAAAGGGAAAAAAAATTATCTCCAAGAAGACACATTTGATGTAGGAATTTATCTGCTGAGATGGACTTACAAGGGCCCAGATTTATAAATAATAAGAGTATTACTATTCACTAACATAGCCTAAAGTTTTTTTACAAATAGTCTTTATATTCCTAAAAAAGTATATTAGATTTTATATGTTTAGCTATAAGAAGTATAAATGTATTTCAGCAATTAATTTTTTTCTGTTTAAATCTATCAACTGATCTTTCTCAGTATAAACATTTGAGACTTGGTTATTCAATTATTTTCTTCACTTTGGAACTGTAAGGGCTGACTTTTTTTTATTCTTCAAGATTCTTCTGAATGGTCTAAAAATCAATTTAAATTGGACAGATTAATAGGAGAAAATCAAAGTAAAGCTTAATAACAGGTCTACCTCCTGTATACATTAGGACAAAGCCATCAAAACTGCGCAACTCACCTTAAACAGGACCTTCAGCTGAAGAGAACAGAAGATGTGGGGAATCAGCTATGAGACTTACTAGGAAAAGCGCAAAGGACAGGGATAAGATTGTTATGCAGATTTAAGTCCCAACCTTCTTTACGGATCCTGAATATAGGACTGGTACTGAAGGAAATCCCTTTACAAATGGAGATTTCCCTTACAAATGCAAATACCTTTAAAATGGGGCAAATTCTACAGGGCTTTCAGACCTCTCCTGTCTGCTGAGTCTTAAAATTAACCAGCCTGTATTAATCAATCTCCCCCAAGAAGCAGATTTTGGTGTGGCAAACTTTGCTCCCCTCGGAACTTATGGATCATGTGTGGAATGTCGTTAAGTTCAATCCTTTCATAGATATTTGTTTGCCATCTGTAAACATTGATGGCTAGAGCAGTCCTGGAGAAAATAATAAAAAATTAAACAAAAATCCAAACAAGATTTCTCATTACATCATGATATAAAAATGCATAGGTAAAGTACCTGATATTAAAAATATATGTACTTTCACTTTGGCTGGTGTGTCTCACTGAATTGAGCGCCAGCCTGCGAACCAAAGTGTTGCCAGTTCAATTCCCTGGCAGGGCACATGCCTAGGTTGTAGGCCAGGTCCCTAGTAGGGGGAGCACAAGAGGCAACCACAAATGGATGGTTCTCTCCCTCTCTTCCTCCCTTCCTCTCTCTAAAAATATAAATAAATAAATACAAAAATACATATATAAATACATATATTTTTCCAAATTTGTGTGGAAGAAACATTTAGAAGATAGGAGGATGAGGTACCCAAGCATATATAAATCTCTCCTATTATAAAAACAATTTCACTAACGTGGAACTATTGTACTTTTGGCTTTAAAGGTTAACTGCCATTTTCCAAAAAGAATGGCCTGAAAACATTCAGTCTTCCTAAGCCATGATGAATGAGCTTTGATTACAAGTAGCTAAAAGAAGAAAAGCCACTAATGTATTTTATACAGTCGCTGATCAGTTACTGACATGCAATATTTCATTTTCTTTCGGATATTAAGAGACGTTGTTTACCTAAACACAACAGCTTGTGTGACATCTATCATTACATGCATCATAAAAACAAAAAGGACATAAATTTGTTTCTGCCTATTAAAGTCTAATTATTTGTAAAATCATTACTTGGCACTTTAAAAAATTGACAAAATAAAGTTAATGTCCCTTAACACATTAAATTTTACAATGTAGTTTTGCTTTCCGCACTCTGAAACATTGGTCAATGTGTAGTGGTGTGAATGACATGTGGTGGAGGACACTAACTTAAATTTCCCTGCTACATGACAGTAGCCCTCGTACTATTATTCACGCATGTGTTTACGTTGCTGGTGAAAGCTGGGTTCCTGTGGTGCCACAAGGAAAGCATTGCAGGAGACCCACAAGGGAGGATGAGGTGTGGTGATAAGGGTTATTTGTGGTGCCAGATGCAAAATCAAAGGAGTTCCTCTCCTGGGTTTCCAATATCTCATCTCCATCACTCTCACCATGAAAAAAAGGTCTAATCTTTCCCTGGCTGGTGTGGCTCAGAGGATTCAGCATGGGCTTGCAAACCAAAAGGTCACTGGTTCAAATCCCAGTCAGTGCACAGGCCTGGGTTGCAGGACAGGTCCCCAGTAGGGGCGGGGGGCAGGGCAGGCTGTGAGAATCAACCATTTGATGTTTCTCTCCCTCTCATTCTCCCTCCCTTCCCCTCTGTCTAAAAATAAAATAAATAAAATCTTAAAAACAAAAAGTCCAATCTTGCCTTCTTCAGGCTCAGAAACAGGCCCAGTGTCTAAGACATTTAGTGCTCCAGTTCAGCCCTTCTCACCATGGGCTAGCTTAGCGAGCACATTGGCTGGGGCTAGTGTTCAAAGTCTGTGCAGCCACTGGGGCCACAGGTGGCTACAAGTTCCACAAGGCTGGTAGGGACAAAACACATCAATGAACAGGGCAAATGCATGCTACCTGGCGAGAGAAGGAGAGAAAGGTCTTTGTTAGCTGGCATTATATTATCTTGGATTTGGGACACACCAAGTGCCTTTTCAAAATAACCAATCATGCCCTGGCTGGTGTGGCTTAGTGGACTGAGTGCCAGCCTGTGAACTGAAAGGTTGCCAGTTTGATTCCCAGTCAGGGCATTTGCCTGGTTTGCAGGAGAGATCCCCAGTTAAGGGTGTGGAAGAGGCAACCACACATTGATGTTTCTCTCCCTCTCTTTCTCTCTCCCTTGCTGTCTCTCTATAAATAAATAAAATCTTTTTAGAAATCTTGCCAAATCTATGGATAATAAGTCCCTTTATGATACATTTTCAGTGTTTGGAAAAATTCTTTCTTGTAAAGTAGTAACTGATGAAAATGGAGCAAGAAGTTTTGGATTTCTGCATTTTTACAACTCAGGAGCCGCTAGAAGAGCCATTGCTAAGATGAATGGTACTTTGCTGAAAGGTAGCCAAGTGTTTATTGGGCAGTTTAAACCTCAAAATGAAAGGAAAGCAGAACACTCAGAGCTTAAGCAAACAGGTTTGCTGATCATTACATCAGGAATTTGGGTGATGATGTCGATATGAAAGTCTTAAAGACTTTTTTGGTAAGTTTGGCACTGTATTAAGTGTGAGAGTTATGACCAATGAGAGTGCTACCTCCAAAGGCTTTGCATTTGTGAGTTTTGAGAATTTTGAAGATGCTCAGAGAGCCATCGATGAAACGAACAGGAAATTCCTTATTGGAAATCATCTTTGTGTTAGTATAGCACAAACAAAGTACACAGACAAATGGAATTCAAACACCAGTTTGAGCAAATAAAACAGGGAGAACTCACTTGGTTCTTTATGTGAAAAATCTTGAAGTTGGTTTTGATGAAAAACGACTAAGAAGACAATTCTCTCACTTTGGGACAATCACTAGTGCCAGGGTCATGATGGAGGCAGGCCCCAGCAAAGGCTTTGACTTCATTCGCTATACATCTCCTGAAGAGGCTAACAAAACCATCAAGGAAATGAATGGCAAAATTGTAGTCACCAAACCACTGTATGTGGCTTGCACAAAGCAAGAAGGAGCACCAGGCTCTCCTCACCAAGAACCTTGTGGACAGAATGGCTGTAAGAGACGGAGGTGATAATAGACTCAACACCCACAAGGTAGCAACATCATCAAGTAACTCCCTGCTGATTCTTCCTCAGCCTCAGAGTGGAAGTGCACCTCTTTGCAAGCCTACAGTCTGGGTCAAGCCTCACCCATCTCAGAATATACGTTATGCTAACCACTGAGCAGCAACAGATCCTGAGCCATCATCTAGCACCTTCAGATCACCGAAGGTTCCAAAATCAAGTCAGCCTATCAGGTCACCGATACATCAACTAAGACCATGGCTCTTCACCTCAAACTTCTGCTGCGGGACTACACGCAAATCAAAGATTCAGAAAAGTTGCAGGTGTTACCTGTGTTGGCAGCCCTCTCCAATTTGCAGCAGGAAGGCTTGAATCCATGCCAAGCCTGCCCCTGTTTATACGCAAGGTCATTTGTCAAGTATATAAGTGTTGGCATCAGCTATTACTCAGAAGAAGCTCTTGGGTGAAAAGCTATTTCCTCTGGTCCAATGCATTCACCCAGCTCTAACAGGAGAAATCTCTCGCATACTGTTAGAGATGGATGATGCTGAAATTCTTCGCATGCTCAAATACCCCGAGTCTCTCTGTGCCAAGACTGATGAAACCATTCTTTAAAAAAAAAAAAAGATTTCATTTATTTATCTTTAGAGGGGAAGGGAAGGAGAGAGGGAGAGAAACATCAATGTGTGGTTGCCTCTCGTGCGTCCCCTGCTGGGACTTGGCCTGCAACCCAAGCATGTGCTCTGACTGGGAATCGAACCACGATCCTTTGGTTCACAGGCCCGCACTCAATCCACTGAGCTACACCAGCCAGGGCTGATGAAACCATTCTTAATCTGCAATCCCACCAAGTTTAAGATACTGCCCCCAAAGTAACTAATAGCACTGACAGTGTGTCAGATAAAATGCCTGCTTGCAGACATGAATGTTCCAAACAATGAAAAGCATAAACAATGGAGAAAATGATCATAATAAAAATTACAATGAAATAAATATATTTAAACCTTAACAAACAAATGTCAAGTATCATCATTTGTACTTAAGTATGTAATATTTTAAAATAAGTACAGAATATAAGAGCAGGAAAATAAAAAAGGGGAAATAATTAAACAGTAATATTTTCAACGATGTAGTAGGAGTAAGGCAAAATTACACACAAAATAAAACAAAAATTTAAATATTCTTACCTTTAATGTTTTCTATGCTGTAAACAGTGTAAAATGATACTACTGTTTTACATTCCAGAATTGTGGTGTTTAGGTTATGCTTGGCAATTACTCGGCAATTCCAGAAGGAAATGTAACTTGGATTTTAAAATTCTTATGCAGTAAAAAATGAATAAAGGTACAACTATGAAAGGTCCCAATAGCTACAAATACCAGATTATTTCATGAATAGCTTCACAAAATAGTACAGTATAAAATGGAAAATGCCACAAAGAAACAACAGGAACTATAAATATAAATTTATAAATATATAAATTAGGCAGATTTTTCAGGAAATGGGTTGGAGTGAGAGTAAGAGAATAACAACAGAGACTAGAATATCTAAATGTTTTTTAAAAGAGCAATTTTTTTCCTTTTTTATCTTATACTTAATCCAAAATATTAACCAAAGTCAAGAAAAGAAGATCAGAAAAAAATAATAATGCCATCTATAAAATTTTATTTTTAAGTGTTTTGCTAACAGAACAGTTTCAGATTTCACACTAACAATTTATACTAAAAATTACTGCTCTCTATAAAAGATTAAATTTTAGTATTTTATAAGGAAATTCTTTAAACAAATTAAAGAAATGAAATGTTTGATAACTTAGATTTATAATCTAATAAAAAAACAAGCCTCATGTATGGCCTTCAGCAAATGCTACTCTTAACAAATGGAATGAATAAAAAAGGAACTGAAAAAGTTGTGTTTTGAACTGTATTTCCTTGGTGGGTGGGCTGCATTAAAAATGTGTTGCTAGGATTTCATCCATGGTAACTTACACAGTACAGCTTAGACCAAAGGAACTGATGGATCAACTCCTGTCTACATGAGGAGAAAATATTTCCCTCTCATGTGACAGGAAAAAATAGTAAATTCAATTCAACAATATATAGTTTCCATGGGCACAGACAATGGGGTGGGGACTGATTGTGGGAGGCAGCGCAGGGGACAGCAACAGGGAAAAAAGTGGGACAACTGGAATTGGACAGCATTAAAAAACAATAACATATAATAAAATACTTGAAAATAAATAAAAAATATATAGCTTCATAGTTTAAGCTCACATCATTCCCATGTTTCAACTGTTCTCTGGGAATAAATAAATAATTCACATTTCTTAACTGGGCATTATGTCAAACTTCTTCAGTAGTCCAGAAAAGCTGCTCTTTCACAATAACTCCAACATAAATCCCATCCCAAGCAGTGGCAAATCTATCGGGATTGATTTCAAATGTTTTAGGTTCTTTGTGCAGGTCCTTCTACCCCCTGGTAAAACAGGGGATTTTACAGAGTAGTGTGTTCACCCCCAAACACAGATCACCCCTGTGGTTGAGAAGGATTTGATGATATCCACTCCTTTTTGCTGGGCCAATAATCTGGCAGATTTCATTGTACTAGTGTAGGCCCATGAGCTGATTAGAAATGAATGTTTTCTTTCTGAAAAAAAAAAAAAAAACATGTTTTTCCTCTTTTGGAGTATTCCTGAAACAACAACTTTTTATGTACATTGATTACTGAGCTTATTAGCTATTACCGATACTAAAATTTTCCAACATTTGAGTCCCCCATTAGTTTGTTATAAACCAATAGAAATCTAATACAACTTCCATTTGGATAACAACATCAACCTCAAGGTTGTTGTGAGAGATCACATATATAAAGCTCTTTGTATAGAGAAAATATTCAAAACGTATGAGCTCCCTTCCCACTTCCTTATTAGAAAGTGTAGAAAAGATAGGGCTATATCATGAAATTAAAGACCCCCTCCAAAATACTCTGTCCCTGTACCTTCTTCACAGGTCACTTAAGAATAGACGTACTAAAAATCTCTGGTGAAAATTTTTTTTCCTAATATGAAAAGGACAAATTATAACAGGTGCCTTTTAGTTACTACGTATTTTCAGAATGTCTCTGGTGCTAAGGGCAAATAACAAGTCGGGTCAATAACCTCGTCACTGAACATGATTTTGGAGAAGAAATTTATGAAGCTAAGAAAAAATGGAGAGGCGCTGCAAAGAATCGTCAGAGATGATGTCAGTGAAAATGGTAAATGAAAAAGACCCAGAATACTGGAATTCAGAAAGATCATAAACAGCATGTGGCAATTCAAACATTTTCTCTTTTTTTTTCACTTTTTAAGTATTTTTTCTTGATTATGTTATTACAGTTTTCCCCCTTTATCCCCCCTCTGCCCTGCCCCCACAACCTTCCAGCATTCCCATCCCCCTTAGGGAAATGGACATCCTGTGGAGGGATTTCAGTGGGGAGGGTCAATAGAGGAATTGCGGGGGAGTACAAGGAAGAACCATAATTACTAGGCATAAAATAGATGGGGAGAGATAAAAGATGGTATAGGAAACAGAGGACTCAAAGAACTTACAGGTACAACCAGTTCAGACATTTCCATTTTACATAAGGAAACAAGGGAAAAAGAGCCAATGTCATTTGACTTCCTAGGGCTCATTTTAATTATTCCATAAAGCTCTTTTCAACCTCTTCGTAAAACAGTTTTTACACATATCAGTTACCATAGCCCAAGTTTCACTGCTCTTATGTTTGGCCAGTTGCAACAAGTAAAGCACAGTTCAAAGAACATTGCTTCTTCCTGGCCAGGCTGCTCAGTTGACTGGAGAGTCACCCAGTCCACCACCAGGGCTGCCGGTTCCGTCCCCGGTTGGGGCACACTCAGGAAGCAACCAATGAATGCATCAGTAAGTGGAATAGCAAATCAATCTCTCTCTCTCTCTCTCTCTCTCTCTCTCTCTCTCTCTCTCTCTCTCTC
>PVKU01002375.1:0-93366 GCA_004027475.1 Anoura caudifer
TAGAAAGGACACATGGACGAAACCAATGGGGGGGGCGGGGATCAGGGGAGGGAGGTGGAGATGGCTGGGGTGGGGGGAATGGTTGGGGGAAAATGCAGACAACTGTACTTGAACAACAATAAAAAAAAAAAGAAATGAACATTTTATTCCAAGCTTGGATTCCACCTCTTTAAAATGTGAACCATATCTCCCTCTTCGAGTTGTTATGATGATTAAATTGGAAGAGTATAGTATAGATAAGGCTAAAAAAGATATTAATATTTATTATGCTTTGGAAATAGGCAGCTGAAGCACAATGTGCTACTGAAGACCACAGACTGAGTTCCCCCTGGAACACAAACTAAAATATGTATGTTGGATTTATGGATCAATTATAATGCACACAGTATGATGCTCTATACATCTTTAAACTAAGTAGCCTATGTAATCATAACAATACAATGCCACTTATCTCCCTAGGTTATTGTAATTATTGAAATGAACTCATCTTTGTAAAGGAATTAGCATAGTGCCTTGCACATGAAATGTGCTCAATACTATATGTTGTTGTTATTAGTAGGTAATGATGATGTGATAAGTTAATGGAGGAACACTGACATGTACAAAGTAAATTTTAAGATGTTAATCAAAATATTTGGCATGTACAGGGGATGATTTATGACATTAAAGTGCAATAAGTAATCTTGCCTCAGTTCTGTCTCCCTATCCCTTGAACCCAAAAGGACAGCTGTTATTTTATAGATGAGGTTATTTTCTTCAGTGAAATATATATTATAACAAGAGTACTACTACGGGTTCTCTAGCATGTATGATGGGGAAAGGTACAGTAAGTTGGAAAAGCGGTATTATATATAACAAAGCTAACAGTTCATTTCTTTTTGAACATTTTACAAACTATGATTAAAAAGTATTTTACATTATATGACACTGGAGTCAGGGTTCTGGTATTATAAATTTGAAATGTAAATTTTACCCCCCTCTATTATTGTGTCTAAATCATCAAACCCTACCAGATAATCCCTTTCAAGGTAGGGACTGTAGAATAATCATCTTAGAACAGTGTTTTGAGAATAATATATAATGTAATCATATTGCTGTTTTCCATTTTGCATCAGCTATCAATAATGGCTGAAAATATGTTAAGTACAACAACATAAAATTCCTTGGGGAAAAAATAGTTTTAATGCAGTTAAGAACTAAGAGAGAAATAACTTTGGATACTAGCATGTAAATAATGGTCAGCAGTCATTTACTGACAGCTCCAAACTGATTTCTTCAAGGCAGACACAAAGGTCTAGAGTTAACGAAGAAAGCAAAAAGTTAACAATCAGGGAAGAAAGTGAAAATCTTTTTTTCTTTTTTAAAACTTCAGGAAAGTAAAATGAAGAAGATCCTGGGCAGTCAATGTGGGGGGCAGAAAACTGCTGCAATCTGCATAAACATAAACTCCATGCCAGACTGTAATGAAATTCTACAAGGGTAGATTAACAACAAGTAAGTCTTTGTCCCATGGACAAAAATGACTATTGAGACATTTTCAAAGATTAACTGTGAAGGACCGTTAACTTTCTGGCTTGTTTTTGGAATGTGCAGTTGCTACTAATCTTATAATAAGAAACTAACAGCAGAGAACACTTCACCACCACTAAACATGGGTAAAGAATCACAACATTCTCTAACCTCAGAATATCTGTAAGAAACTCCCAGTCTTTGTAACAGGACAAATTGTTTTTCATATCTCTGAAACTCTGGAATTATCTGACTGGGAAGAAGATAAGATGATGATTAAGTCTTCAGAAGAAGGCAACATGGAAAGATAAGCGGCCTACTCTGATGGAAAGTAAACCATAAAAAGAGAGGGTTAACTAGAGGAATAGAACTATTGTTCAACAAGGTAAGGCTTTGATTTAGATGTAAAAGCAGGAATTTTCCTTCTTTCTTTCCTTAAATACACAGAGGAATGAAGTAATGTTTGCTGTACTCTTCTTAATTGTATGTTAGTAAGAGGGTGGTCTATAAATATGCAAAAAGTAAACTGATTTAGTTCAGAGGTCTTTATTTTCATAAGACTTCTCCCACTCCTGGTTTTTAAACTAATAAAACCCATTGCTCTACTCACCATATTACTTTCTTTAAGTATGAAAAAAAAAATCTTGATAGTAGTATGGAAGTAGAAGCAGTGTGCACAATACAATCAAGAGGAATGGAACCAAAAAGTAAATCTCAAAAGTTCATAATTTTTTCTTGTAATTTCCATCATTTAAGGAATGTACTTCACTGGATGAATGGTAAAGAGAAAACATGTAAGTATGGAACAATAAATGATAGGGAAAAGAACACTAAAATCAGAGTTTCTATAAAATTTAGCACTAAATCTACATGTTGGTTTCCCAATACATAAATATTCCTATGGCTAGAAACAAATAACTTTTGAGAAAATGTCAGTATTTATGAAAGACAAAAATCTCAAAATCCTATTGGGTAGGTTCTGCTTCTGTGAAGCCAAGTAAGCTTCTCTGCCAGATGGACCCTCTCACAGATAATAACTATAAACTCTAGACAAAATATATCAGGTCTATCCAGAAGGTATCCAGCCATCTCATATGAAAAACAGAAACATTTAGTGAAGAAGATACAAGATACAAGAAAAATCATACATAGGACAATGATACCTCAGTGCCATTCAAAGTAGGCACCTTGGGACCTCACACAGTTCTCCCAATCACCATCGGCTGCCCTGATGTATTTTCCTGAATCTCACTGATGGTCTGAAACCTCTTCCCTTTCCAAGGTGATTTTAGTTTTGGGAAGAGTCAGAAGTCATGGGGTGCCAAATCTGAGCTGTAGGGGGTCTGAGTCACTGTCTGATGTGATGTTTCACCAAAAAACTACACAAGATGTGATGCATGAGTGGGCATGTTGTCATGATGAAGCTGCCAATTACCAGTTGCCCACAGCTACGGCCTTCTGAAACATCCAAATAGCTTCCATGGAGAAATGTTCAAGTTTAACACAAAATTTGATGCAGATTTGTTGCTCTACTTGCTCATTTTGAATGTGACGGCCACACTGTACACATGCTCACTCAAAGGCGTCTACTGCCCCCACTGACTAGTACAGTGAAGTCATCACTGTTCTTGCACGCACATTCCAGTCCACTCTCCTTGGCTGCCAGGTTACATCTATGTCTCACAAACTGTTCTTGTTATATTAACAATGCCTGGACTTTTTCCAGACAGGCCTAGTGAAAAACTACCTCAAAGCCCTGGAGACTGAATATAAGAGACAGATTCTGAAGAAGAGCTGACACTTTCAAGAAAAAAGACCAAACTGGGATGAGTTCCCCATTCTTTTGGCTTTTGGCCTATAAGCTGGCCACAGTCAGCACTGCATGGGTCATTAAAACTAAAAAAACCTACAGTGTTTCTAGTCTTGTGGCAACAACAGTCACTGAAAAGTGAAGGGAAGATTTCCAAAAAAAGGAGAGAGAATTATAGGAGGTAACCAGGTTCTGCATATAAACTCTGTTCAAACTTCTGGCTAATTCCTGAACCATGCATGGGACAGAACTGAACTGAAATGATGCCCAAGAGATAGTTTTCCACTGAGTCAAATCAAGTTAATTGCCCGCTAAAAGAAAAATATTAACACTTTTTGAAGAAACATGACAAAATCCAGAGTATCCTCTAAATAAAATGCCTAGGGTACAATATAAAATTACTCAATACATGAAAAACCAGGAAAATGTGACCTATTTTCAAGAGAAAAGATGAGGACCAATCCTGAGACTCTCCAGGTATTGTAATTAGCAGATGAGTCATTTAAAAACAGTTATTATAACTATTTTCTGTGAAGTAAAGTGATATGTTCTCTTAATTAAAAAGGGGAGGAAATCTCAGCAGAGAAATAGAAACTATTAAAAAGGACCAAATGGAAATTTTACATTTGAAAAATGAAATAGCTAAAATAAAAAGTCACTGAAAGGGTTTATTAGCATATTCAAATGTTTAAACATGACAATTTAAATGACAGTGTACAGTGTACAGTCTGTGTGTATATATGTATACACACACATATATTATACGGTAAACTGAAAGTAGTTTAAAATGACAGGAGTCAGTGAATTTGAAAACAGATAAATGAAAATTATCCAATCTGAAGACTACAGAGAACAAAAAAAACAAAACAAAACACCTCAGGATCTGTGAGATGATATCCAAAGGTCTAATATATATGTAATTGGAGTTTCAGAAGAAGAGAAAAATGGGGTGAAAAGATATTTGAAGAAATAATGGCTAATGTCTCAAATCTGTAAAAGACAAATTTTCATAATCAAGAAGCCTAGAAAACCTATGTATGGATAAAGTGTACAGGACTACATTAGGCCTTTCATAATCAAACTGCTAAAAATCAAAGGAAAAGAGAAAATCTTCAAAGCAGACAGAGAAAAACAATATATTACATAGAAGGGTCAACAATTTGAATGATGTCTAACTTCTCATCAGAAACATGTAGGGCAGCAGTGCTAACATCTCACAAAGGGGAAACAAAAAATACTGTCTTATATATGATATAATGAGAAATACAGAAATTTAAAAAATAAATCAGTGACATAACTATGTCAGGAAGAAAGGTGAGAGTAATGCAAATAAGCTTTCACTAGATATTGTTTCATTTAATATCTTTAAATCAAGAAATTTTTGCCCACACAAAGGGCAAACCTCGAGTACTTGGGTGATAGGAAAGGCTGTGCCAGTGGAGCCTATAGGACACACACTACCAAGACAGGGAGTCACAGCAGCTCTACCTAATACACAGAAACAAACTCAGGGATGCTGTCAAAACAAGGAGACAAAGAAATAAGGCCCAAATGAAAGGACAAGTCAAAACTCCAGAAAAAGAGCTAAACAAAATGGAGATAAGCAATCTCTCATATGCAGAGTTCAAAACATTGGTTATAAGGATGCTCAAGGAACTTAGTGAGGACCTCAGAAGCATAAAAAAGATCCAGTCAGAAACAAAGTATACACAAATTGAAATAAAGAACAATTTACAGGGAAACAACAATAGAGTTGATGAAGCTGAGAATCATATCGATTTGGGACATAAGGAAGCAAAAAACAACCAATTAGACCAAGAAAAAAAGAATTAAAAAAAATGAGGATAGTATAAGCAGCCTCTGGGACAACTTCAAGAGATCCAACATTCACATTATGGGGGTAGGCAGAAAAAGAAGAGTACAAGAAATTGGAAATCTATTTGAAAAAATAATGAAAGAAAACTTCCCTAATTTGATGAAGGTAATGGATATGCAAGTCCAGGAAGCACAGAGAATTCCAAACAAGATGGATGCAAGTCCCACTCCAAGACACACCACAATTAAATTGCCAAATGTTAAAGATACGGAGACATCTTAAAAGCAGTAATAGAAATGAAGTTAGTTACCTATAGGGGAGCTCCCATAAGAATGTCAACTGATTTTTCAAAAGAAACTTTGTAGGCTAGAAGGGATTGGCAAGAATTATTCAAAGTCATGAAAAGCAGGAACTTATAGCCAAGACTGCTCTACCCAGCAAAGGTATCATTTAGAATCAAAGGGCAGGCAAAGAGCTTCCCAGACAAGAAAAAAACTAAAGGAGTTTATCATCACCAAACCATTATTATATGAAATGTTAAAGGGATTTATTTAAGAAAAAGATCAAAACTATGAACAATCAAATGGAAAAATACATATCTATCAACAATTGAATCTAAAAGACAAACTAAGCAAACAAGAAAAACAGAGACAGATCATGGACATGGAGAGTATTTTGATGTTTACCAGATGAAAGGGGGTTGTGGTGGAAAGGATGAAGAGGTGATGGGATTAAGAAGTACAAACAGGTATACAAATAGGTAGCTACAGAATAGCCATGGGGATGTAAAGTATAGTACAGGAAATGGAGTAGCCAGAGGATATGTATGTATGACCCATGGACGTGAACAATGGTGGGAGGATTTCCTGAGGGAGTGGGGGGCACTGAGTGAAGAGGGGCAAAGAGGGAAAAATCAGGACAGCCGTAATAGCATAATCAATAAAATATAATAAAAAATATTCCCAATAAAAGAAAGTATAGAAAAATAAAAGTGTCTTCTTTTTTTCTTTTAGATTTTCTACCTTTCTTTCACACAAGAAAGCATAAGATCAGTTACATTGATAAAAGGCCATCATGAGGCATTCACCAAGAAAAGAACTGCCAAACTTTCAGCTTTGAGGCTTATTAAAGTCTAATAAATGGTGCTGATAACATCATCTAAGTCTCCACTGCTCCCATGGGAATAGTGATGTCTTTTTGTTTCTTTTCTATGTGAAGTCTCTGCAAACTCAGCTGTTCCCCACCAACTTTTAAGTAAAGCAGGCTCAAGCAATTAAGAATGTTGCAGTTTTTCCCTACAAAGTAAGTCTATCTTATAGCCAACTTAATGTGTAACGTTTGGCCAAAGACTAATTTGTTTTGCTGTCACAAAAACTTTATATCCCATGTGTTCAACTACAGAATGAACAGCCATGCAGCTTAACACATGTAAGAGAGCCATTCATTCTAGATATAATATAAAGGTACTACTGCTTGAGGAAAAAGAGTTCCCTTTGCAATTGACCTGAAAAGCAAGTAGTATATAATTCTACGTGAAGCATGATGATGAAAAAATACCTTCCTCAGAGGCTATGTTATCTAAATATATGAATCTTAAACTTTAGCATGTTTCAGAATCACTTAGAGGGCTTGTTAAAACATAGACTGGTGGGCCCCACTCTCAGAGTTTCTCATACAGTAGTTTTGGTGTGGGGCCCAAGAATCTACACTTCCAAAAAGTTTCCAAGTGATGCTGATGCTGCTGGTGCTGGACCATAAATCAAAACTTAAAGACTCACCAATCTAAATGAGCTCCAAAGTTTCTTCAAAATTTGAAAGCTATGAAACATATTTTTAAAAGTCTTGAGCCTTGGCCAGGTAGGTCAGTTGGTTAGAGTGTTGTCCTGAAACTCCAAGGTTGCGGGTTTGATCCTCAGTCAAGATATAAAAATCAACCAATGAATGCTTACGTAAGTGAAACAACAAATTGACCTCTCTCTATATATATTTATTACAAAAATTAAAAGTCCAGAATGCAAGTAGGTTGTTTACATTTGATTTGAACATACATCAATACTGGATTGTTTGCATCAATCCTGAGATAAAAGTAAATTCGCATGTGAACCTGTGCAACTGGTGCAAAATACAAAACAAAACAAGGAAATTGTGTTTGAAAAAGCAATACTGATGTGATATTTGGTAACGGACACATGCCTAATCTCCCTCCCTCTTTCCTTTTTTCATGGAGGTAGGGAAGGCACTGTTAAAAAAAAAAACAACACAACAAACAACCCCCAAAACATACAACAAATCAGCAAATGATTGTGACCTTTCTCTTTTTCCAGACAGCTTTTATCTATTCTCAACCAGTGTAGCTACGCTTTCTACATTGCTGATTTTTTAGTCTAGATTTCAATCACAATCAGTTTTACTTTAGTCTGCACATTGATGTAGCAGTAATTTCATTCTTCTTGCCTTTTTAAAAATTTTTATTTATTTATTTTTTTAGAGAGAGGCGAAGGGAAGGAGAAAGAGGAGAGAAACATCAATGTGTAGTTGCCCCTCATGTGCCCCCAGCTGGGGGCCTGGCCTGCAACCCAAGCATGTGCCCTGACTGGGAATTGAACTGGCAACCCTTTGGTTTTCAGGCCCACGCTCAATCCACGGAGCTATACCAGCCAGGGTTCTTCTTGCTTTTAAACATTTTACTTTATCAAACCATGCTATAAGCTTAAAAATACATGATGGAGAATCAGCCTTACATTCCTACTAATGTAACAGAACATATTCCACAGCAATTTGATTAGAGCTATTTTCTATTTTGATCTTAACAAAACATGTAGAATTATTTGCTAATAACACCCATAATAAAACTTTTACTATTGTACAGTTTTAATTATAATATTAGGTTAGGCCATGTCTTCTGAAATGTAAACATAGTAAATTAACAAATTTATTTAGTGTTTCAAATATAATTCCACTGTTCTAAATCAGAGCTTTAAATTCTTAGGGGCCTTCTAATCTGCTCCATGTTTTTTATTTTCAACTCCCTGAAGCTTACTCTTCATCGATGCTACCTAACTCTTGTTAACTTTGTTAAATTCATTTTCCCACAACTTTGAAGGAATATGTTAACATTTTGTATTTAGATTGCTGAAAAACAAAATTAGTGCTAATTATTCATAGATTTTAGTGGTATTTTTGCATATCAATGTAAGCTGCACTGAGATATGTATCAGACAACAAGTCTTTCTGAATTAGTGTCTTAAATATAATTCCAACTATACTAAACCAGAGCTTTAAATTCTTAGCGGAGCTTCAAGGCCAAAAAAACTATTTTGCTCTTGAAAAAAATATATAGAATTATTTGCTAATAATACTTATAATAAAACCATTTACAGATTCAATTATAACAAAGTTGGGTTAGACCATGTCCCCTGAAATGTAAGCAACCAGTAAATTATTAGATTTATAAAGTGATTATCAATACTGACTTCTTTTCAGAAAAGAAATAATAAACAGCTAACCAAAGATGGTAAATCGTTTACTGTGCTACCTAAATGGGAAAAAAAAAATTAGTTAAGATGAGCCCTGGCTGGTGTAACTCAGTGTACTGAGCAAGGGCCTGCAAACCAAAGGGTCAGCAGTTCAATTCCTAGTCAGGGCACATGCCTGGGCTGCGGGCCAAGTCCCCAGCAGGGGATGCACAAGAGGCAACCACACATCAATGTTTCTTTCTCTCTCTTTCCCACACCCTCTCTCTAAAAATAAATAAATAACATCTTTAAAAAAATTAGTTAAGATGAGAGAAACAATGAAATACTTAAGTAGAAATATAAATAGCTTTCCCAATTTTATTTCCCTTAAATGTGACATGTAACAGAGAATTACTACAAGGGAAATAGAAGGTGATGACTATATTTTTCCAGTTTTAACTGGACTTATAACAACAGGTAGAATACTGTTGATACAATGCTAACTCTCCCGCTCTTAGTTGGTGCTATGTGTTTCTGTGCATAGATGTACTTTAGACTTAGAAGTTCTATCACATCTTTCTATATGAGCTTTCAAAATTATTTACACTGTAATAAAGACTACTTAAAATTTTTGTATATTTAACTGTGAGTATACACTAATGTTACAAATATAGTTAACAAACAATGCTCATTATATGCCACACAATGCTAAGTTAACAATGATTGAGCACTTACGATCTGAAATTGTTCACAGTATTTTACTCATTTAATCCTCACTATAACCCTATAAAGTAGATACTATTATTACCTCTATTTATAGATGACAAAACTCAGAAAAAGTGAGCTTACATTATTTTCCCAAGGACACAGATCTAGTAAGTGTTAGTCAGGATTCAAATCTGGGCAGTTTGGCTCCAGAATGCACAAACTAGTTATACTGCCTTTACACTAAACTATACTGTTATATAATTTAACACTTATAT
This sequence comes from Anoura caudifer, assembly GCA_004027475.1. Lineage (NCBI taxonomy): Eukaryota > Metazoa > Chordata > Mammalia > Chiroptera > Phyllostomidae > Anoura > Anoura caudifer. The sequence continues at coordinate 9,574 of PVKU01002375.1, forward strand.
TTGTAACAAATACTAAAATGGAAAAGTCCATTATGCACAGAAATGCTTAACTTTACCATAATTCTAAGTACCTCATCATGTAATAATAATATAACAATGTACTTATATATTCAGACTTTTTTGGAAGAGGATTCTTTTTAACTAAACAAAGAAGGGAAAATTACACACTTACTGTTTTAGTTTGAATATGAAACCAGTTTCCACTGGAAGTAATTTCCTGAGCATTAACGAATAATGTATCAGTGTTACAGAAAGAAGTTAACACCAGCACCTAATGCTGTTGACAGCAAGATGTTTTTTCCTAAACTCAAGCACGCTTTAACTGCTCCCGCTCCCATTAAACACTGAACCTAGTAAATAAAAAGTTAAGACAGTTTCCCTTCTCATCAAAGGAAAAATTGAAAAAGTAAAGATACAAAGATAAATATGGTCTTGCAATTGCCCATAAGTGACATCATTATCAGTTATTATTGAGTACTTACTATGTACTAGAGGCTTCTGTAAGCATTTTACCTGTAAAAAACTCATTTAATCCTTACTACCCCTTTGGGAGTTGTTATACCTATTTCATAGAAGAGAAAATTGAATCACTGAGAAGTTATACAACATACCCAATATCACAAAGTAAGTTGTAGAATCTTAACTACTACCATTAATTACCACATGTTCATGTAAAAGAGTCATCCTGCCTAGCTTCAGCTTTGTTAAAATAATAAAGGAAAATTTATTGCAGTGATGATATTATTATAAATGGAGAGAAACTTACTTTACCTTCAAAAGTCTTGAAGAATCCTGTATGTGACTATAAATTATAGACTCCAATAAAAAAGCTAGAATTCTAAAAAGCGTATTTGACTGTAAATTTCTCATTAGATGCTTCCTTCTCCCACCTCCATTCCCACTGGTTTTGTATAGCCTCTTTCTTTTTCCTCTTTAAAGAAACAGAATACAACTGTCTGCCTAATGAAGATCACCACAGGTAAGCGTTGAGACTACAGTTCCTGAAAGCAAAAAGCAGACTCTACTACCAGAAAAATCGTAGTCCTATATAAATTTGTATTCATGATCTCTATGTGAAAACAGTAATTTGATCTCTAATTTGAAAACAGTAATTAAGTATTTCCTAAAACCCCCTCAAATCTCTGCTTCCTTAACAGTTACACCACCTTGGTTGGCTCAGTATCTTCCAGACTGTTCCTTATTAATCTCATCTGTCTTTAAACATGGGCTTTCAATTCCTTAAGGTTTACTTCTTGACCCCCAAGAGTAGGTACTCAAGTTAGAGAAAGACCTAAGCTGGAATCTGATCTCTTCTGCCTGCACTGCTTAATGATTAACCTGATTAGGTCTTATTTTCTTCATCTAAAAGATCAGGGCCATAATTCAAACTGCTACTAAAATAATCAAAGGAGTTATAGTTTTGAAAATGCCTGACAAATGCACACAAATACTCATTCCCCGCTTTTTCTGTTTAGTTGTTCTATTCTCGTTAAGATTTTTACCTACTCTTAATGTTTTAACTACTCTTGATGAGTATAACTTCCAAATTTATATTTTGAATCTTACTTAAAGTGTTGGAACCACATTTTCAATATAATATCCTACTACTATCGTGAACTCAATGTGCCTCATTTACTCAAAACCATCTGTCCTAATCTCTCTATTCCTATTAATGAGGCCATAAATTCCCAGTCTTAGAATTATCTTTGACAAATCTTCCATATTCCTGGATTCTATAATGGGTTGGTTGCCAATTTGCTTATTCCTCAAAATCATTTTCTCCTTGTACCTTTTCCACTGCTACCATCTTAGTTTACCATTGTCCCAAAGGCCTCCTCAATCCATTCCTCATTTTCTCTTCCATAGCATATTTTATGTTTCAGACAAAATGATGTATTTACCATTTAAATGTATCCTGTCCTCTTGCTTCAAGTTTCTACTCAAGTCATCTTATTCATAATTTCACTTTCTAATCCACATGGTAAATACAATCTTTTCTCGCATAAAATAAAGACATACTGTTCTTTAAAATCTTAAAAGCTCAATTTATCTGGGGAATATGAGAAAAATATAACTTTTCCATAATCTTCTGGAGTGCCAAGGTGATTGCTGTCATATTTTGCTCTGCAGTTACCCTTCTTCTTCTTTATTTCTAAATGACATAACTTCCTCTAGTCACTTATTTTCCTAAGTGTGCCCCTTGGAACACTTACTTGTTGCTCATGATTTTGTAGAAGTTGCGAAAGAAAAAACAAACGGTCTGTTGTCAAATAAATTTTAGAGATGACAGATTAAACAGTTAAATAGGTTCCCTTATTGCAGGACTTTTTGCAACTTTAAAAATGCTCAACTGTTAGTTTTTCCAACATCGTTCCATTTCTATTTCTGACATGAAAACATTTCCTTTCTCATCCCACTACAGCTACTCAGTCTTTTGAACTTAATAAGCCTTCTATCTTTAATTAATTTCTCATCCCTGCCTCTTGATTCTCAATTTATTTCTCCAAAGAAATATATACTTGTTTTATTTCAGGATCTTTATTTCCTGAAAGTGATACTCAGACCAAGAGATCTCAGTCATATGTCTTAAACTTGAGAATTGATACAGACAGGTAGTAGTGTGCTGGGGTATGCAAATTTCTAAGAGAAAATAAGGCACTTTCCTGAAGAGCAAGTTTTACTTTAAGATATTTTTTGGAAAACATAAAAATGTAGATTATAGACTATTTTTAAATAATTTTTTATTTTCAATTACAGTTGATGGAAGGTAGACTATTTTAAAAGAAAAATTATAAGACTTTCAAAAATATCAAGATTTGCTTTGGATGCCCCTTTAAGCTACATTCCACACCCCTTTGACATGCATTCAAACTCCTCTATCCCAAAGATATTCCCAAGGAAAAGTCCAAGAACCACGGAAGTAGGCCAAGGAAGAGGAAGGGTAGAGACGAGAATTATTACTTAAGAGAATGTTTCCTTCGTGATAAGTACTATACTAGATCCTTTACATATATTATTTTTCATAATGCCTAGAATGACACTAAAATACAGCATTATTTCATTAATTTCATAGAAGAGAAACTTCTATGAGAGATGCGTAAGATGCAAAACTTATAAGTGGTTAAAATATTTTACTATAAAACACTGGATTGATAAAAAAGGCATGTTTATCATAGAAATATTATGATTGATACCCATGAGAAGATAATAACTAGAAATCACTCTTTTAAACAATTTATCACCAATGTGAGACTTACAGTCTTAATGCAGATCCTGACAGAAATTAAGGTACCTATTTCCTAATGAAAGCTTATTAGCAGTACTAATAAATTTTTAGATATTCAGAAGTGTTATTGGATGACATGTTTAAGTTAAGAGAAACCAAGGACAAAACTAAAGCCTCTTATATTTATAAATTTTATAAATTATTTATTCACTAGCACATTTCCTCCCAAATAAAAGCAATGCCAACTACCAACTAAGATTTTAACCAGTTGTCTCTTATCTTAATTAATACTGAAAAGGCTTCAAAGGATTTCAGAAAGTAAACTGGAAGACGTCAAATTCTTTTGAAATTGAGGGGTTAAATTTTAAGTACAAAGTAGAAGACTTAATTGTTTCACAGAATGCTGCCAGTTAAATCTGCAACTTCAATTTTTATATACTGAATAAACCAGATGGCTCTTACTTTAAGAAAAATCTAAAGTTTCTACTGTATATATAGTATATGATATACAGATTCACCAAATCAACTTACTGCAGAATCTCTAAAAATAGAGAGCCTCACTAGTAGATTTTAAGTTAGACAATTTACAAATGAATAAATGTGATTATATACAACTTGTCAAGAATATATCCATTGGGTAAGGCCCCAAACATAAAAAATATCACAGGATGTGCAACGAAAGATTACTTAAAAATATAAATTAAAAATATAACTGTTTTTAAAAAGTGCCCAAATCAGTCTTTTTTACTATTAAGAATAATTACGGTTTCAGAGGTAATGAAATACAAAATGCTTTGTACACTCACATTTGTGAGGATAACCTACTTATAAAAAAGTGTTAATTTACAATTATTAAGTTATACATACAATTATTAATATCCATACATTTAAAAATTCATATTTTATTGCATGACAATGGTTAAAATGTGAATATTAAATTTATGTAATCTATTACTTAAAGGTTTTCAAATAAAAACAAAGTCTTTTTACTAATGACATATGACATAAGTATAAGTGATTAGTACTTTCATTATCCTTTAATGTATTAATTCTCCCTATTTAAAGGTTTCTTAAAACATTGAGCAAAATCGTATGTACAATTCTATAGGTGAAGAGCTAAAGAATGTAAGAAGGAATATACAATAAAAAATGTAGCAATAACAAAGTAACGAAATCTTCTTTCCCCTAATTGTGTAAATTAATGGAATCTAGTTATGACCCTAAAGTGTATCTTCTCTGAATAAAATACCTTTAAGAAGAGCAATTCAGGAAGATAAATAACTGAAAGAATAAATCCAGATAAAATGCCCTTTTCTTTTGTGAGTGTCTGAAGATCAGTCTAAATATTTTAATTTTGAAAAATCAAGTTTCTGCTTTTAGTACATTTGTAAGTTAACATGGTTAGTTGAAGAACTAAAAAGAGAAATTAAAAGCCAAGTAAATAGACACTCTTCTAAGAAAATTCAATCTTTAAATTCAATTTATCTTAAATCATTCATTACCAAATCATCTATAAGTACAAGTAAAAATGGAAAAATCTCTAGTTTACCTTTCTCAAGGAAAATTGGGAAAACAATGTAAATCAACATAACCAGCAAGTAACATCTAGTTTAAAAAAACCTTAAAACTATGCAAGTACATTCATTTGTAAGCATTGCAGTTAATGAAATAAAGATTTGATGTATTAAAGAAGCATGCCTACAAAAATTCTAGGTTTCCATACAGTTATTTTTTAAAAGTGTACTTCTAAGGTTATTGCAATAGCAAGTAAAAATCTATTCTGGAACCACAATCTAACAAAAAAGGTAATCTGACCTTCATATTTACATTAAAAACTGAATTAACAGCTTTCTTCACAATAAAGTATTATTTTTTAAAATAGGAAACTATTTAAAAATATTCATACAAGCACACACCTGTAAAAGTAAAAGAACACACAATTAAAAATTAAATAAATGTGCCTAAAGACATTTCTTAATGGCTTCCCTGAAAATTAAGTGTCAAATTCTCTGAGGTTGCATTCCTTTTTCCACAAAGCTCAAAGTAGACCTCATAGCTCAGAAATCCATGTAACACACAAATACTCTACTCATCATACTCACAGGCTTTAGTTTTTCTTCCTCATTAGTCAGTACTATATAGCCTTTTCTCCTGAAAACCTGAAAGGCTTCTTCTTATTCACTGGTCATGTTGTTATCAGATCTGACACATCAGTAATGATCCACACTTGAATCTTCTCCAGCCAGCTCTTCACATTGCCCAGAACTTACTGTGTGTTACAGGTGATACTTCTTACAACAAATGTTGATTATGGTCCCAAAACACAAGTGATACTCCCAAAGGAGCTTAGAACTCCTAACAACATCACCTGCTTCTTTTTGGATCCAGAGATGCAATGTGCTATTTTTTTTTTGAACAGCTAATGATTTCAAGACAGATTACACGGACGAGTTATTTTCATTAGACTGCCTGACATAAACTTATCCTTTCAAAATACTGCAGCAAATATAGATTGTATGATTCCCTTAGGAAAATAAGAAATATTTTTATACAATTTTTCTCTGTGGCGCAGTTTAGTTTACCCTTCTGTTCAAGCAGATTGCTGGAAGAATTGGTTCTGAGGTTTCTAATGGCGCAGTATTAACATAGTGAATGATTCACGGATGTTCTTAACATTCAGGAGTAACTCGGAAGGCTAGCAATACAGCCCAGGTCCAGAGCTGATGAATGGTGCAGTGCTGCTGTTGTCATAGCAACTGAGAGGGGGAAGCAGCACCATATAAGGAGCTGTGACATGGATTCTGGGAACAATTTATATTTAAAAACTGTAAGCTCCTCATGCCTTAAAGCTGTAAACTAGTCTCTCAGTAATTCCTCCTTAGATTTTTCTATTCTGAATTTCTAAATTGGGAATGTGTAAATGAATAAAAATTGCAAAATACAGTAACCAAGCAGTCACTAACAAAAACCCCATATTAATGTAACTAAAAAGATTAATAATACTTAGCAAGCTAATATGTGTCTGTGTTATCTTCATGACTTATTGGATTAAATAGTAAAATTAGACAATGATAAAGGAACTGTCTAGAATGTAACATAGCAGAAAATTTATTTTTAAATACTTAAAGTATTAAAAACCTGATTAAATGCTTTTCATTCAGATGGCAGCATCAGATACATCAAAAATACAGAACTATCAATTGACTAATATAGTAGCAATGGTATCAATTTCAAGGAAAGACATACTTCCTCCCATATTCCTCCTAGATGCAGAAAGGTTCCAACCTAACTTCCTGAAAATGCATATAGCCTTTACTCAAGATCAAGGAAATGCCTTATATTAATCACCGGTGAGTCAGGGTTACTGTTCCATCCCATGAGTCTGAAGGCCTTTCCCTCCTGGGTTTAGGGAACCTTTCTGTTGTCATAGTTTCTCCTCACCTCCTAGGAATCCAGAAGAGTCCCTTCCCTTCCAGTGGACAGCAGGGTAGACTGAAAAAACAATCGTGGAGAAGTGGAGCTAGGGTTCATGTATGGATTTAGCAGTGGTAAAGGTATTCCCTCTGCAATATTGTAAACATGGCTGTGAACTGTCTTGTACAGAAAAAAACGTTCAGTTGGCTTCTGAAGCACATGGTCTCCTGGTACTATTCATCTGTTTATATAGGGCAAGTCTATATGACAGTGATGTTTAACCTTTTTCATCTTATGGCACACATAAACTAATTACTAAAATTTTGCGGCACGCCCCATAAATTTTTTTGCAGATCTGACACACAAAAAATAGGTATAAATTTGATTCATCCACACTGGACAGCTATCGTTGTGTTGACTGTTATAATTTTTTAATTTGACAATCTAAGGGAAAAGAGGTCAATGGCCCTGACTAAACTGGTACTCTATGCTTTAAAAATTCTGCAGCACACCAAATGAAAACTGCTGCTATATGAAATTGTTCTGTATTGTATCAATGAATGTTTCCTTCCTATCACCACATATTTAATGAAATGTTCTGATACAAAATAAAGCAAAAACAATTAGGTAAATTTATTTATTATACCATTCTCTTATGTGTGCAGCATTGCCACTACAATAATAATTCTGGTATAATTATATGTTTGTTAGTCATAAGTTTATAATGTATTAATTATCCCTGTTAAATGATAACTTCAGTAAAATGTGAATAAAAAGGATTATAATGTAGCAGGAAGGACATGTACTTGACTGGTTATCTGTCTGTATTTGTAATAATGGCTCACTTGTTCACTAGACATAACCCTGGGTAAACACTTAACTCCAACTAATTCATCATCAGTAAAGTATGGGTTAATTATATATTTTCTAACTTCTTCCTAAATCAAGTGTGGAAATAAAATAATGTAACTTAAGGTTTGAAATTCTAAAAATCTATGTTATCTTATTTTAAAATACCTACTTAAGCAAAATACAAAGATAAAAAAGAGAATGATTATCAATAGAACTCAACAGATAGAAAATGGTCTGAATAGAAAATATTTTTTTCAGGCTACTTTTTTGATTGAATATCTGGTTTTATCACATTGCACATATTTGTAGCAAAGAACTATTTCATTTTAGAATTATAGTAAACAGATGCTGTGGACTAGTGTTAAAGAATTAGATAAGATAATAATGTAAAAGTGATCCTACTGTACCAACATTACTTACTTATGTCTTTAAAAAACGTTAACTTGGCAATGAAGTATAAGTGATTTCTAAAGAATGTATAGTGAGAAATTTGTTTCAAATGATCATTACTTTGTATTTCATCTATCTAGAAAACTGTAGGGCAAACCTAAAAATAAGCATTTAAGTTATGAAAAGTCCATGGACAGCACACCTCAGTTCCTTGATAGTCTAATCTCTTCTATCTACTACACTTTCTAAATCAAATACACAGGTGGACAAAAGTAGGTTTACAGTTGTCTGCATGGAAAAAAGACATACAAGTTAAACAAGAATAAACCGTTTTGCATATTCACAACTGTAAACCTAATTTTGCCCATCCCTGTATTTTCTTGCCACAATGGTTATTTTTGAGGGAAATCATCTTTAGTTGTGACTTTTAGAATATCAATAAAAGGAAAAATACCTTAGGAAAAAGAGGGTAAGTTCATCTCTCCCCTCAAGTTGAGTTGAGTTTATCCATGCATTAGATAGATTCCAGAATAATTTGTAAAAAATACAAAGTTGGACAACAAATTATTTCCCGCTGGCTTTCATTTTAATGTTGCTTATGCTCTGTGTGAACTGACTGGGATGAAGGCATGGCTGAGATACTTTAAAAGCAAAGTACATAGGTTTGGTTTGATTTCTGAAAATTTGGGTTCAACTTAAGCTAAAGGTAGAAAGCAATTTAAGGGGCTAAGCTATTCCCATGGCTACTCATTTTTAACTCCCTTATGATTAATTTAGGCAAACCATTCTAAAATTTACCAAGTTTTAGATTCTTTTTGTATTCATTCTTTTTCCAATCTTCCCATTTTATAAGCTTTCTCTAAGAAGTAATTATCAGTGTTAAACTCTACAGTGCAACTTATGGAGAGGTAAATATGTGAAATCCTTATTCTCAGAGAAAAATATACACTGTAATTATTATATCAATTCAAGCTTTGGCCAGATTCCTAATGTGGGATTTTTCCCTTTCCTAGGAATGGTTACTGCTCCAGATCAGGACTTTAATTTGCAACAGTAATGACTAATAGAGAAGTGAAAAAAATATTTTAAAAAAATCATATAATGCAGCCTCTACACAAAAGCCACCTATTCATCTGGCAGTCAATAAAAGAGAGAGATAAACTGGCAGGGTTGGAGATACTGAGCAGCTGTATTTCTGTTTAATTAACATCATGAATGATATTTAAGGAATTTCTGAGGATAATTTTCATTATATACAGTTTTTACTTGGTATGTTGACTTTATTACCTAGCCCCTGAACAAAATTTCCCCAAATGTGCGACGCTACCTCTAAATTATAAACTCAACATATGAAAAAAATCATTGGCTGACAGGTAGTTCTTTGAGAATGTCTTTATTGGTAACTAGAACATAAAAGGGCACATTGAACTACCACATACATATATTTTTTTTATATATATATAATATAAATAAAATCTCCTTTTGTTCATTTTACTTAGTTCATTAAACAAATTCACTATTAAAACAAATTCATTTTTATAAAATTCACTAAATAATATAGGTGCATGTACATATATATTTGTATATACATACATACATATACATACATACATATATACACACACACACACACACACACACACACCTTATTCAAAAAAAAAAACCCCAAAACACTTTCGGGGCCAGAAATACAGACTTTAACCAGAAAAGGATGAAAACATGGGTAGTCAACCAAGTCTGGTATATATCAGAATTCATTACACTGTCTAAACAAAACAGGTCATTCATATACATAGATAATTCCAAAATGGCCAAATTTCTTACTTTAAAAATGTAGGCAGTGACATGAAAGAATGAATGACAATGAGATGATATATTCATAATGAAATGTTCTTTGGAACATTCTGCCCTCTGGTGTTTAAAATACAGGGTGGGGCAAAAGTAGGTTTACAGTTGTTCATTTGGAAAATAATACAACAATTAATAAATAATAATATAAGAATAGGAATAAACTCTTTCATGTACTCACAACTGTACATCTACTTGTGCTGCACCCTGTATACACCAGTGAGAGAGTATACTGTTGTGCCACACATGTATTATTCTTGGGCTGAATAAATCAGTCAATTTGGGCACAGTTTTCTAGAATGAGGAAAAAATATGGTTTAGCATTATAATAAATTCTATTACTGTAACATGAATATATATTCAGTGCTAAACTTTATATAATCCCACACTATAATTTACTTCCTGTTTTGGAGACTCACTAAAGAGGACTTCTCCTGAGTCATGGATATTTACTTATTTGCCTTTCATGGTGTTTTGTGACTGAGAAGTATTTCTGAGGACCAATATTATTTAACCTTTACATTCAACATTTGACACTTGGTGAACTGTTCACATTCCATAGCAGGTGAGCAGATAAGCTAGTAGGGAAGACAGGGTCAATTAAGCATAAAATAGACTTCTAGGAACTGTGGCACAAAATCATGGTGAGTTTTCTGGAGAAGATCACAGAGGAAGCATGAACAAAAAAAGGATTTTTCCTCCCTGTAACCTTCATGGTATTTTCCACATTCAAAAGTGATACCCAACTCTCAGAACCACTACATACTAGCTAAAAGGGACTTAAGGCCTCCCTAAGATGTACTACTTTGGCATGTGAATTGTTCGAAGCTGAAGGCAACTGAGATCCTATAGGTTCAGGACAAACTTCTGCCGTTCCCTTAACTACATGCAATGGGGAAAAAACATGGGACAACTGTAACTGAACAACACTTAAAAAAAAAGAATTTGGGGGTCTTGCACAAAATAAGAGTTAATACCAGGAATAACTTTTTATGACCTGTCTATAAGGAAGGGCAATTTTCTAATTACTAAATATCTGCTGTTCTTACTATCCTGTGAATTACCTTCCTCCCCTCTAAAGTCTCAAGGTTCTTATTATCTTATTCCTCAAAATGCCATATATACTCCATTTTAGTTTCCTGTCTCTGAACGTCTCATGTATGTGGTGTCTCTGATTCTCTCATATATGTTGGGTTCCCATACATACGTATATAATTGAATTTGGTCATTTTCTCTTGTTAATCTTTCTCATGTAGATTTACTTATTAGTCCAACTGAAAGAATCTAGAAGGGTAGAGACAAATTTCCTCTTCCTCCATAGGATATCAGAGATTACTAACCAGGTGATTGCCAAGTTTTTTTACCTGTTAGAATTCCTTTTATTTTTCCCCATACAGATTTCCATTTTGAAAATTTTTATCTATCAAAAATGTATTTATTAATTTAAACAAAGATATAATAGCTATTAACTGGAATTTCTAATAAGTAGGAGTTGATCACAGTAAAGTGATCACAATTTTATCTAGAGCAAAATAAAAAGTATTTCACTGTCAAATCATATGTTTCACATGGTAAGTGCTAAGCACACAGAGAAACTCTCTACAGTCATTTCTGTATTCCTCTCAACCCTAAGAAATTATTATTCTTACTTATATATTGTACAGACATAAAGCTTACAAATGAATGACTGTAGAATTTTAGCATGGTTCTTTGTCTTAATAAAAAGACTGGGCTCTTGACAGACAATACGGCACTATCCAAATCTATTTATGTAAACATCATGAAAGGATTTTTTATCTGATAAGGTGTATTGACATTTAAGTGCTCAAAATATACATACTGACATGACTCTCTCCTTAACTAAACTTTGTCAGGCTCCCTCTAATTCCTCTTTTCCACTATGCCTCATCCTTGGGCCTTATCCTCAAGCCTGCAGCCTAGCCCAGTTGTAGCAAGAATCCTGCTCACTCAGTTTAGTGGGATTCCCCTCACCCTTGATATCTGATCGCCCTGGCATGACTTCAGCAAAAATTCTGTTAAATTGGTTCAGCAAGTATCCTACTCTTGATATCTCCTCTTACTAGTTTTCCATCCACTGCCACCTTCCCTACCTTGCTTCTTGTGTATAAATCCTTAACTGTCTTTGCTGTATTTCGGAACTGAACCCAGTTCTAAACTGAGCTCTCTTTTTCCCTATTGCAATAGTTTCTGAATAAAATCCCTCTTTACCATTTTAATTACTGTTCAGCTCTGATTTTCTTTAACAATACTCATGATAACTGAAATTACCTAAATTGAATTAAGTAATAACCACCTACTCTATTTTTTGTTTGGAAGACTATGGAGCCAGCAATGGACCCACTTCTGCCACTGAGTAAACCTTGAAGTTTACAATAGCACAATCTTTAACCCATAAAACTAGAGTCTGAACTAGAAACTGTACTTGAATGTGGTCCAGAACTAGTGTAATTAGTATTAGTATTCCAGAGAGTTTAAAAGACTTCATTTATGTTTTTTATTTAGTCTTAAAAAACACTTGGTAAGGTACTTTATCTATGTGGAAATTAAAATAGAAATATCTAATTTAGGACTGATGGGAGCCTAGACTATATCTATTAATCTAATAAAATTCACCATAATACAACTTAATGCATCATATTTTTTTCTAAAAATGCAATATATCTACTCATGCTACAGATCATAAGTACACTGAAATAAGTCAGACTATGGAGACTAACAATTTCTAGGCTCTTTATATTTTCAAATTTGGTTTTTCAATACTTTTCTCAAGACTATTGAAGTAACATTCATTCAATGTTTATTATATGCTAGGTTGTATGTTTAAGAAATTTTGTTTAATCTTCACAGCAGCCCTATATTTTTTCCTAATAAAATTCACTAAAGTATATCTTGAATTCCAGTGTTTCCAAAAATTTCAAGATAATTGTTTTATGTAAAGAACATATCATAAGTACATTAAAACATATTAGACTATGTAGACTAACATTATGTATAAGTTCTTTTTTATCAGAACATTTTTTAATGATTTTCATAGGATGTCTCAGAAACAAGTCAATGATTCCATTTTATCCACAATGCAAATATTTTGACTGTAGCTAGTATCTAAAATAACTAGGTTGCGGCATGATCAAATTGATTATTGTGAATTACTTGTGAATCTATATTGGCTTGCCACATAGTCATTCCAATCTACTGATAGCAAATACTTTTAAAATTAGGCCAAAATTACTTTTCTCCCAGAGACTAGATAATAATCATTTGATGCTAATACAGAGAAATCTGATCAGACCACTGGGGAGAAGTAGGGAGGGGCTGTAGGAGGAGTTTGCCCAAGGCACTGGTAAACAGCCTAGGACTGGATTGGCTGAGAAGCTGAATGCCTCTAGAATGCATGGAATTATGGGTGAGAACATTCAGAGTAAAAGAAGGTTCGGGAGCACTGGCTCTCTCTCCCACTTTTTCCCCCAGAGGATGACTGGATGATCATGTTGCAGCTGCCTGCACTTCCCAACAGATGGTATTTTGATTGGGAAGGAACTCTGGGCGTGGCCTAGGATCAGGCTGCCTGGCAGAGGGTGGCACAGTTATTCTTCCTTGGGACGATCTCTGAGGGAAAAGCCTGCCATTCTTCCAAAATTGTGTAGTTTTTGTATCTTAGGTTGTTTTAGTTTGTAAACTAACCCTATAGAAATAATTAAAACTAATAGGGGGAAATGACAGGAGAACTTAGTTGTTTAGCCTTAATTGACAGGCTTACGTGATTAAAGTTGTAACTAAAGAGTTGAGGAGTTCAGCCTTAATTGATAGACCTGAAGTGACTAATTCCAGTGGAAAGCTGCTAGTCCAAAATTGTGAAGCTTTTCAATAAAAACTCCTTTTATCATCAACCTTTGCCTCTGGAATTTTGCCCAGAGGGTGGCAGCAGCAGCGGAATCCCAATTGCTGTTTGGTAACAATATTAGTATTTGAAGGTTACTCCTCAGAAAAGTAGAGGGACTCACTTGAGGCAGTTAATTACTTGAAGGTCACCTTCCAAAGGCTCAGAACCCATATTTGACGTACCTGATAGAAAGTCACACAAGTCTCTCTTTCTCTTTTTTTTTTTTTTTAACATTGATAAGGTTTCTCTTCTCTATGGGTTACCTGATGCCTAGTTAAGATTGAACATACACTAAAGGCCTTACCACACTCATTACATTTGTAAGGTTTTTTTGCTAGTGTGAAGACTGATGATCTGCAAGGTGTGATTTTGTTATGAAACAACTTGCCATGCTCGCTACATCGATATGGGTTACCTGATGTCTCGTTAGGACTGAACGAATTCTAAAGCCTTTGCCACATTCATTACATTTGAAAAATGTTTCTCCAGTATGAATGACCTGATGACCTGCAGAATGTTTTTTCATACAAAAAATCTTGAAAACACTCATTACATTTATAAGGCTTCTCCTAGCATGAATTACCTGCTGACATGCAAGGTATGATTTTTTACACTAAATACTTTGCCACACTCATTTCATCGATAAGGTGTCTCTTCAGTACGGTTTACCAATGTCTAGTTAGGTTTGAATGAACAATAAAGGCTTTGCTGCACTCATTACATTTGTGAGAATTTTTCCTCTATGCTGTCTGGTCTTATTTCAGTATTGAAGGATGCCTAAAATTATTTCCATACATATTAAAAATGTTGCCTTGGCCAACAGCAGTAACTCTTTGAAACGGTAAATCTGAGAAGCATTGTTGATAGACTTCTTGACCAGGTGACATTCATAAAATTTCCCTTCTACTTGAAATATCTCCCTATCAGCCAGATGTGAATGAAAGCTTAGTTCAAGGCTGTTTCCAACAGGTTTGTGTTCTTCATGCCTTAGACCATCCTTTCTTCTATCAGAAAGATGGTTTTTATGAGTTATAGGCATTTCTTTGTTTTTTTGTTTTATCACCCTTCCACTGACATGCAGAGTCATGTATATTTTCCTTTATATCCCCAAAATAAAACTCTTTGAGTACATGGCTTTCATGTCTGCCCAACATCACAGTTTGGAAGATTTCTCCTATATTATAGTTTGTTGTTGGTTTTAATGTTTTGATTACATGTGGGAAAACAGATATCTGTGTTCACACCTTTGATACATTCCCAGCAATTTGTGGGGGTTTTTCAGGGCGGGGTAGTTTTTTTTGTGTTCGTTTTTTGTAGGTTTTGTTGGACCATTTTCAACTCACTCTTCAGAGTCCTGATTAATTTCTTTTGCTTTAAAATGGAAATAATATTCAGATCAGAAACAGAAATTCCCAAGGAGAGCAGGTTCTTGTAGTCCTCCAACATCACATGCTTGCATGAGGCCCTCTGAGCTGGGTTCAGGTATTCCTACTCCTCCCGAGAGTTCAATGGTAACATCCCTGAATGTCAGCCATTCCTGAGAAAGAGCCATTCCTGAACCCTCTTTCTTCCTTCCATCTTCCTCCTCTTCTGGGCTTCTTCCTCAGGCAACAAGTCTTTAGAGGTCAATTTTCTACAGTGTAACCTTTGCTCCCTCACACATCTCTTTTGAAATTACAAGTGTAGCTAACATTTATGAAGTATTTACTCTATGTCAGACACTGCCTTGTAAGTTTATACATACAAACTCATCCAGTTCTCTTAATGGTCCTATACGGTATACATACAATGGTGTTTGCTCTTTTATTATTTATTTTTTAAATTTAAATTTATTGGGGTGACATTGGTTTAGGTATATACTATTATTATTCCTATTTTAGAAATAAGGAAACTGAAGTACAGCCCAAATTTGCGACTAAGAAAATGGAAGTCATAGTCTATTTTGTTATAGTGCCTCATGAGATTTTGGATTTTAATGCGGCAGAAATACAAACACTATATAAAGGTATACAAAAAAATTGTGTATTGTTCATAAACACCTCTCCCACTTTTGAGTTAGTTACTGTGTCTCAACACCACCACCAAATGTATGTATGTATGTATGTATGTTTGTGTGTGTGTGTGTATCATTTGAAAACACTAGTGGATTATTATCACTGATAATGAGATTTTCATGTTTCACTAAACATACATACATATACATTTCAAACTTTCTCAAATTGAGCAACAAAATTGCTCTGTCAAGGATTATGTGCATTACATTTTGACTCTATTATCAAACTGCCTTACGAAAAGGTTGCACCAATGTGTACCCCTACCAATAGTGTGAATACTCAAAATTTAACTTCTACTAAATTTACAGCGTACATAATGGGCAAACAGTATAAATCCAGTAAGTGTTGAATGAGCAGACTACTGGCGCTCCCAATTATCTATATTTTAAGAAGTATGCTGATGGGCTTTATGATATTATGAACAAAAACATCTTGGAAAGAACACTAAGAATCTAGAGAACTGTGGCAAATCCATTACCACAACAATATGCTATCTTTGTACACTTTCTTCCATGTCTTCTCAAATTCACAGCAATATCCAGCTAGGTCAAATGAACCTTGAGGTTTGCCCAACCTCTGTATCTTCTAGTTTCCCTTTACTGATTAAACCAGCAATTTTCAAATGATATGCCACAAGTGTTTATAAAACATGCAATACCTGACAATTTAGTCAGGGGAACTGATCTCTTTCCCTTAGATTATCAAATAAAAAAATGACAACAGCCAACACAACAATAGCATCCTGTGTGAATGAATCAAAATTTTACCTAATTTTTGGTCAAGTCATCAAAAATATAATGTATTTTTTGGCATGCCATAGAACTTTAGTAATTAATTTGTATGTGCCATAAGATGAAAAAGGTTGAACACCACTGGCTTAAACCATTGGCTATATCTTCTACTACTTGGAATAAAAAGACTTATTTGATATATTAGATGCCCTGGTTGAGTTGGGTAACTTCCCTAAACCTCAATTTTTTTATTGGTATAATGAAACAAATTTGGAGTTTAAGGGCCTGGATATTACCTTGGCTCTGACAGCTTCCTAGTTGTATAATTTTGAGCAAGACATGTGACTTCTGTAAGACTTAATTTACTCATTTGTAAAATGGAGATACGTGTGAAGAATACATGAGCTAATGTGTGTAAGTCACACAGCAGGCTTTCAAATGAGAATTATCACTGTTATTACTATCACTCATTAAAAATATGACTTTTAAAACATGAAAAATTTTAAAGTTCTAAGTTGGTGTCTATAATGTTAAAAGTAATTTTTAAAAACTTCTCACCAAATTTAAAAAAATTTTTAATAATACCAGCTAACACATTCTGGCCACTTAATATTTGCCAAATGCTATTTTAAGCAAGTATTAAACACTGTGATCTTCTTCAACGGGTAGGCATGATTCCCCCCGACGTAGGGCACATGGTTA
Source organism: Anoura caudifer (assembly GCA_004027475.1). Classification (NCBI taxonomy): domain Eukaryota; kingdom Metazoa; phylum Chordata; class Mammalia; order Chiroptera; family Phyllostomidae; genus Anoura; species Anoura caudifer. The sequence continues at coordinate 26,692 of PVKU01002375.1, forward strand.
TCTCCATTTTACAGACCAAGAAACAGAGCCACACAGTATTGAAGTGACTTTCTCAGAGCCGGGTTACAAATCAAGCAGTATGAGCCCAGAGCCTGTTTCTCTCTTACCCGTTTCTACTGTATTAACTTGCTTTTGTTCTGAATTAAGCAAGACATGTAGGGGTATGTGTGTGTACAGATATACTATATATCTATATATATTTAAAAATTAATTTTTGTATGTAAATAGATAAATTAGTAAGTGTAGCCCTAATGACCAGATTAAATTAATGCATTTTGTTAAGAACTATTTTCTGGAAGACATTTCCTTATGATTAGGTAATCTTTCCCCAACCAACATTTTTTTTTACTTATTCATAACAAAATAATTAGGAAAAAAGATAACTGATGAACAATTTACTAATATTTTAAAGTTAAATTTCTAAGTAAGTTTATTCCAGTTTAAACTAGCTCCAAATTATATATATATTTAATCCTGAGCAGGCCTTTCCCCATTCTTACTTCCTGGAGACTAAAGATAAGTCAAAGTATTTTGGAAATGGAACAGATTTCAACCTATTTCTCTGCAAGTGTATCTTCATATACACCTTGTGAAGGACTACAAATATGCTAAGAATACAAAGGTTATATAATAACAATGACAGGAAAAGGTTACTCCTTTATTATATTTTTACAAGACAAAACAAAACAAAAAAGGTTGTTATTTCGCCACTCTATTAACTTGTTAGAAGTTAAAGATCTATTTAAAGGTTAGGAAAACATGTACAAAGTTAAGGAAAATGGGATACGCTAGTCCCTCACACTCTATTTCTCATACACTTGCCAACAACATCCAATTAAAAGGTAAATCAGATCATATTACTTTCCAGCTCTGCTTAAAATTCTATAGAATAAGCTCTTTACTATGACCCTAGAAATTCTGGCTTCTGCCTACTCTTCAACTATATTCTAGTATCCCTACCCACTGACTTGCTCTGTGGAAGCCACACTTGGTGTTTTTTCAATTCCTGGACTTGCCTATGCTGCTTTAGGACTTTTACACTGACAGTTCCCTCTGCCTCCAAGGCTAGGAGCCCAGATCTTCCCCTGACTGGCTCCTTTTTGTTATTCAGACTTCAGTTCAAATATCTCCGACTCTAACTCTCTCTGACCACTGCATAGAAAGAAATCCTACCTCCACCCCAGGCTGTCTCTACCCCATTTCCTACCTTATTACTTTCAAAGTACTTGTCACTACCTAAAATTAGAGTATATATTTATAGGTTATATGTTTATTATCAGTCTCTCTCCCAGCTGGAATATAAATACCTTCAAGGCAGGGGCCTTAATTTGTCTTTTTCACCGCTCTATTATATTGTACAGCCTAAACAAGTATCTTGACTATATCTGGCCCTACCTATTTAATTTGGTTGGTAGTATAAATACAAGGAGTATAAGGCACTTGAAAGTTTAAATGCATGTAAATAGATAAATTAGTAAGCATAGCCCTAATGGCCAGATTAAATTAATGCATTTTGTTAAGAAGTATTTTCTGGAAGACATTTCCTTATGGTCAGGTAATCTTTCCCCATTCAACACTGTTTTTTACTTATTCGTAACAAAATATAATTAGGGAAAAAAGATAACTGATGAACAATTTACTAATATTTTAAAGTTAAATTTCTAAGTAAATTTATTACAGTTTAAACTAGAAAATTCTTAACATGTCCTTCAACTGGCAGAAAATTGGCCACAGAAAAATTTTCATAACATCCTCTTTAAAAAGAAAAATTTCGTTCATTAAGAAAATCTCAATAATTAAATTCTTAGGTCCTTGACAATCTTTTCAAAAATAAAACTGTTTGAGAAGAGACATATACGCCGAACATCGTGAAATTAAAACAAGAGTGCATGCGTGTGATTAACCAAGTATCCTTCTTACTACGGTTTCCCTGTATCACTTCTGTGATATTAGGCATGTTATTAACTTTGTTACTAACTGTATACATTTTTAAATATACGTTGCCTATTTAAGTTCAAGTTCAAACTGGGACAGGCAAATGGGATAGGAAAGTGGTATCTCCAAAACCTGAGACAATCCAGCCACCTTCTACAAGGAAACTGAACTTTTCTTGTTATTTCTTCCCAAGTATATGGTAAAATGAAACCACTTGACAGTTGTCATAAGATTTGGTTATTTGTTATTTTCAGTAATAAATACTACTTTCAACTTCAAAAAAAGAAGAAATTTCTAAGCAATGAAATTTTATTCCAGCACAATCACAAAATTTATCCTATTTTTAGATGTCAGATGGAAATAACTATTTTAGTAAAATGTCACTAAGCTATTTTACTTATTTTTATCTAATGATCCAAGAATCAGTAGACTTTGACTCTGCTAGTTCAAGATGCCTAAAAAACAATAAATAATATAAGTGGCATGACTTATTCTTCGTGGAACTACAGAATAAAGAAACATTACTAATGAAAAATATAAACATAATAAAAGTTTCATTCAAAACAGATGGAAGAATCTAAAAATTACATTTCCCCCCTCCTCTTAGTTTCATTAGAATTATCATGATAATCAAATCCTCCTACTGTCTAGCTCATTGACAGACAGGAAGTAAATACACCCTCTGGGAATGACTTAATTTATTGTCTCCATGCACTCATAACTCATCAATACCAGTCAACTAACTGACATTTGGATATATACTGATAATGTTTAAAAAATCTAACAAAGTGACCCAGGCTTACATATTTTCACACATAAGTATCATTCAACATACTAAAATTTCTTCCCTGAGAAAATATAAAAGAACAAAAGTTCATTTAATAAAGACAGTTACACACCTAACAACTTTATCTGAATGAATGGGCAATATATATGAGATCAAATTAAAGTTAGTGCAACCCACAACTTATGAATGACAGTAAATATCCTAAGAAGTTGGAGGAATGTACAATGGTGAGGAAAATACCTAAAGCAAGTTTAAAAAACAGATATGAAATATACACTTCAGGGTTTCCAACAAAAACATGACTAATGTACCTTTGATGAACTATGAAGCTCTTATTATCCTAAAATTATAATATCTCCATCTGTTAATCTGACATGAACAAGCTGATAAATGAAATAAGAACAACATTGTATTCTGGCAAAACTTGGAATTTCCTGAAAGCCTAGAAAAATATGTCCACAACAGATGGATAATTTAGAAAATAAATACATCAATCTGTCAAACTGAGTACTACTCTAATTCCCTAAATTAAAATCAGTAGGAGCTCCACTTTCCAAGAGTCTGTGACATTAGGAAGGGCAAAATGGAAAAACCTGAAGACTCATAAACATATCTGATATGACCTAAAGTGTCATACTATTAGGTTTCCTGTTAAACATACTAAATTTAGGTAAAGTCCTTACCAGTTAACTTCTTCACAGGTTGGAGCCGAACACTGATAGACTGATGTGTGAGTAAGGGGGAGGATGGAAGAGAGCGAGACATGCCCTCCATAATCCGAATGTGCTGCATACCTTCACTCACTGGAAGTGGTGGGACGGCGTAGTCTGGCTCAAAAGCACAGTCGCTTTCTGTGGAGATGCCACCTGTTAGAAAAGATGGAACAAAAGAGCTGGTGAGAAGATTCTTCCTTTTCTATTAATATTTATCTTTCAGGTTAATTCAGAATAGCATATACTAATATTGGTTTTCACTATGAAAAGCTAAATACAGTATTTTTAACACATATATTAATATCTATACCTACCGGGTACTTAACTCCAGGTCTAGCACTAGGAAACTGAACATGGGTAAAATGGGGTCATCGTTGTAAGGAGTTTGCTCTCTGTCTCATGAATTATGCAGTCATATAAAAACATAATTACAGTACAAAGCTGTAAGTATTACAATTAGATAACAGTCTTCATCCCCCCCCCTCCCCGATTAGACAAACATGAAAAGAAGATACTTACCTGCTTGACAATCCAATATATGCAATTGCTACTAGGTCACCATAACTATTTCTTATCCCCTTTCTCCAAGAAAGTATGTGAAAATACAGGTGGGAAAGACTGACATTATTATATGGTAATCTTTGAAACTGCTCCAACATTTTAAAAAGAGTAAATTATATGCTATTTACTTCCATTTACATACTATTGACTATGACTCCTGAGGATGGCAGATTATATACTTCAGATCAACTTTTCCCTAAGAAAAACTAGAACTACATATATTTTAAATCTTCCTGAAGGCACTAGAAAGTTAATAGCATGATGAAGACCAAAGCCTGGCTTTTGGGGCTGAAGATGCGTTTGACAGTTTTAGAGCTGGGAAGACAAATATTGCCATGTAGGGAGAACAAAGTTGTGTAGGGGGACCTGGTAAAACTCCAGTATTTTTGTTTGGAAGCCCAAAGGATGACTCTCTAGGAGTAAATATAAATGAAAACTGGACTGGTCTTTAAAGGACCAAAACTCAGCTCCAAATGGCTACCACAAAATTAAATTAAATCAATCTTAGATTGTTAGTGTCTGCCAAAAACAAACATAAATCTCCTTAGAGAAAGATAACAATATCACCATAGGTCTCAAATTATTTCCACAACATTTCAAACACAATATGTGAACCTTAATTAACAATAACAAAGAGATAACATTAAAAAAAGTAAATCAGAAAGACCATGCAGAAGAAACAGTCTTACACAGATAAAGATGAACCAGAAGGTACAGAATTTAAAGCAGTGTGCTTAACATGAAAAAGACTGAGATACTTAGGAATAAATTTAATGGAGACAAAACTGTCTCCTTACTTATACACAGAAAATTGTAAGACACTGATAAAAGAAAATTTAAAAAACACAAATAGCCCTGGCTGGTGTGGCTCAGTGGAATGAATGACGGCCTGCAAATCAAAGGATTGCCAGTTTGGTTCCCAGTCAGGGCACGTGCCTGGGTTGCAGGCCAGGACCCCAATATGGGGTACACGAGAGTCAACCACACATTGTAGTTTCTCTCTCTTTCTTTCTGCCTCCCTTCCCTTATCTCTAAAAATAAATAAATGAAACTTTTTTTTTAAAGCAGAAATAAATGGAAAGATATCCTGTGTTCATTTACTGGAAGAATTAATATTGTTAAAATGTCCGTAACTACCCAAAGTGATCTACAGACTAAATGCAATCCCTATGAAAATTCCAATGGCATTCTTCACTGAAATTTCTTAAAAATCCTAAAGTTTCTAAGAAAAAGCTAAAGTAATCTTGAGCAAGAAGGACAAAGCCAGAGGCATCAATTATGTAGCTATAATAATCAAAATAATCTGGCACTAGCATACAAACATACACACAACATACAAACAGACCAACTGAACAGAATAGAAAGCCTAGAAATAAGCCCATGCATATATAGTCAACTAATATTCAACAAGGGCACCAAGAACACACAACGGGAAAAAGATAGTCTCTTCAATAAATAGTGTTGGAAGAATGGGATAGACACATGCGAAGAAATAAAACTGGATCCTTATCTTATACCATATACAAAAATGAAGTGAAAATGGGTTAAAAACATTAAATGTAAGAAACTGAAGCCATAAAACTTCTAGAAGATAAAAGAAAAATCTCCTTGGAACTGGTCTTGGCCATGATCTTTTCTGGATTTGACATCAAAAGTATAAGTAACATAAGCAAAAATAAACACGTGAGACTACATCAAACTAAATAGATTCTGCACAGCAAAGAAAACCATCAAAAAAATGAAAAAGCAGGGATGGGTGGGGCGGGGACGTGGTGGGGTGAAAAGGGAGACAATTGTACTTGAACAACAATAAAAAAGTTTTAAAAAAAGAAAAAGACAACCTACAGAATGGGAGAAAATATTGCAAATCATACATCCAGAAAGGAATTAAAATCCAAATATATAAGAAATTAATACTCGATAGCAAAAAACTAAATAACGTAATTAAAAAATGAGCAAAGGGCCCCAAAAAATTTTTTTCCGAAGACACAAAAGTAGCCAACAGGTACATGAAAAGATGTTCAACATCACTAATAATCAGAAAAATGCAAATCCAAACCATGATGCAGTTATCACTGTTATAGAAAAGTCAAAAGATAACAAGTGTTAGGAATAATGTGGACAAAAAGGAGCCTGTTGGGAACCACCTTGCCTGGTTTCAGAAGCTATAACCACCCCCAAGGCTAAGGCTGAGTGAGTGACCTTTGGACTGTAAGCCACTAAGGAGACAAGGCTTATCTCCCTGGTAGGGGCCCAGCTCTGCTCCGTTTACTTCATCCATAACTGGCCCCCAATGCTTGATCAGTTAGCCAATGACGGGTAAGATTCCCCAAGGGGGGAATGACCTAAGACAGGCATGATCACGTGGAGGCCCCTAGGAAGGACTTGGGGGGCTACAGCAAAAGGGGGTGATGGACTCTCAGCTATGACATAGCCTGAGTCCTCATTCTGTCTGCAAGAAGTCTCCTAATCTCTTGGCTGCCTTGCTTGCCCCACCTGATGTAAGCCTGACACAATGCTGATGGTGGGTGTAGCCTGTGCTGGATAGGGTGGGTTCCCTAGGGCAATCAGGCCTAAGAAAGAATATGTAAAATCCTGTGAAACCTGCTTTGCTTAGAATGCCCTCAATTAAATAAGGATCCAAGCAAGAAGTGAGTTTGTTCCTCAAAGTTTTATTGCTCTTTAGCTATCTGACCCTGACTCAAAATAGGCCCTCAGAGTTCTTTGTACATTATCTACTGTTTGATCCTTACTGCCTAACAATGATCAATGAGCCTGTATTCCTATGCAAAACCACCCAATAAAAGCCCATCCAGGAAAAGGCTCTTGGCCCTTCTCCTTTGAGAGATTGGCCACCTTTCCTCCCCAAGCAGATCATGTCTTGGTAGACTTATTCTCATCTGTGGTGGCTGGGGGGAAGGCATGTAGGTGGAGCTTCCCCCCCCCATAGGAACCCTTTTATACTGCTTGTGTGAATGTAAACTGGTGCAACCATTTTGGAACACAGTATTGAGCCTCCTCAAAAAATTAAAAATAGAACTACTATATGAACTGGCAATCCTACTTCTGAGTATATATCAAAAGTAATAAAATTACTATTTCAAAGAGACATTTGCATTCCTACACTGATTACAGCACTACTCACAGTAGCTATGATATGGAAATAATTTCAGTTGATGATAAAGAAAATGTGATTTCATACATGTACATACACATACACACACAGAGGAATATTACTCAGCCTCAGAAAAGGAAATCCTGCCTCTTGTGATAACATGGATGAACCTGGAGGATATGATAAGTGAAATAAGTGAAACATACAAGGACAAATACATCATCTCACTTACATGTTAAATCTTAAGAATAAAGTTGAACTCAAAGTAAATGAGAGAAGAACGGTAGTTATCAGGGTTGAGGGGGTGAGCAAAAAGGAAGATGTTCAAACTTTCAGTTGTTAGCTGAATACATTCTAGATCTTAACAAATGAACACCTTCATTAGCTTGATTGTGGTAATCACTTCACAAAGTACATGGGTATCAAAACATCATGTTGTACACCTTAAATATGTACAATCTATATTTGTCAATCATATCTCAATAATGCTGGGGAAAAAGAGAGGGTGATTTAAAAAATAAGTACATGGTCTTCCATGGAATGATGATAATGCAGTTTAAACTAAGAACATTAAATCAAGTTTTTTACCTAGGGTTCCCAACTGTGTTACAATTGTAATTTCATCATATGTAATTCTAGCTCATTTTGGAAACTGCTGTGGTATATCATGTATTATTGGGTTGGGCAAAAAGTATGTTTTTTCCACAAAACCATTTTTCACCAATAACTTTATTGATTTGGATATTTTGAGTATGTTGGCTATCTCCACATGGTATAAACTTGATTGTTTTCAATTAAAGTCTCAATTTGATCACTGTCAACTTCAACTGGCCTACCTGACAGTGGAAGATCCTCCAGTGAGAAATCTTTAGCACCAAACTTTGACATGTTCAATCAGTCATAGCACCTTCTCCATACACTGCACAAATCCTTTTTTGCTTTTGGTTGTGTTTTTGCCTTTCTTGAAATCATAAAGCATAGTCTGCTGGAAAATGTTGCTTATTTTCTTCCATCTTTAATATTAAAATGGCTACACAAAAATTCACCAATTTTGATAAGTTTTTAAAAATTCACACTGATATGACAATTGTCACAATACAATCTAGTAAAATTGTTTGAATGACGTTAAAGACAACTAAGCGCTACTACAGCCATCTTACAGAAAAAAATTAAATGACTTTTTGGCCAACCCAATATAATTTAACCAGTCTCTCGTTAATGGCCACTTAATACAGTCCTTTCTAGATCTAGATCCTAAATACAGAATCACTGAGTCAAAAATGCTGAGTTTCTATTGAGAAATACTGACCAAATGCTATATTAAAAGTTTGTATCATATTGAGTATTTTTAAAAAAGCAGTGTGCTTAATATTTGAGAAAAGTACAAGTTTAGAATTCAAGGATTGACTTAAAATTATGAAAATATAAACTCAATAGATGGACTGAACAACAGATAAGACAGAGAATTAGTAAACTGGAAGATAAAACATCTGTGTATCAAGGGCGCTGTCAAGAAAGTGAAAAGAGAACCCACAGATACAAAATATCTGCAAATCATGTATCTGTTAAGTGTCTAGAATTCAGAAAATATAAAGAACTCCTACAACTGAACAATAAAAATACAAACAACACAATTGAAAAATAGGCAAAAGACTTGAATAGATATTTTTCCAAAGAAGATATACAAATGAACAATAAACACATTAAACCACACTCATTATTAGTCATTATAGAAATGCAAATCAAAACCACAATGAAATACCACTTCAAACCAACTAGGATGGCCATTTCAAAAACTAAAATAAAAGACAAACAACAAAGAAGTGTTGGTGAAGATGTGGAGAAATAGAACCCTTGAACGCTGGTGCTGGGAATATAAAATGGTATAGTTGCTGTATAAAATAGGTTGGCAGTTCTTCAAAAAGTTAGAGAATTGCCATATAAGCCAGTGTTCCCTTTTCTGTGTGTATACCCCAAAGCAATGAAAAAGGTTTTCAGACAAAAACCTGATCACAATGTTCACAGTAGTAGTATTCATAATAGCCAAAAAGTTGAAACAACTCAAATGTAATTAACTGATGAATGAATAAACAAAATGTTTACTTGTACAATGGAGTATTATTTAGCAATGAAAGAATGAAGGCCTAATTCACACTACAATATTGATAAACCCTCAAAACATTATGCTAACTGAAAGAAGCCAGCCACAAAAGGCCACATGCTGTAAGATTCCAGTTACATAAAATGTTCAGAACAGGCAAATCCAGAGAGAAAGTAGAGGAGGAAGGAATGGGGAGTGACTACTTAATATGTACAGGGTTTCCTTTTGGGGTGATGATTCAGATAGTAGTAATGATTTAGTAAAGCCACTGAATTGTGCACTTTAAAATACTTAAAATGAATTGTAGATATATTTATGTAGATATATACCATCTACATATATTTATTCAAACCAGAAGCCTAGTAATTTTTGTTAATTTCTCTCCAACACATCCCTTTGCAACAAATGCATTAGCAGTTCTGCAGATTATCAACCTAAAATAGATTTCATATCCGCCATGCTTTCTGCATTTCTCCTACCACTACCATACGTAGTCCAGGTCACTATTATCTCTCCCTCCCCCAAATTTCTGTTAGTAGAAATCTGGGATTTGTTACTTATTCTCAGGTTTAAAAATTTACCAGACTATGTCTTAACGTTTTTCTTTTCATTGGACTCTGGCTGCTCTCTTTTACGATGCTAAGTCTTCTCTTCGAACTGTCTTTTTTTCCTCTATCTGGAACTGTGATCCGATGGATACTGCATATCCCAAACCCATTTTTCAAGTTTATTTCTCTCATAATAGGTTTCTAATCTTTGGGCTTTCATGAACAAACTTGAAACTGATTAATATAAAATCATAGTATTTTAAAGGTTTATAAACAAAGAGGTATGCCATGAGTGTAATTTCCTGAAAAATCTTTTTGAGAAAAATATTAGATTCTTTTAAAGTAATAAATATATCTAGAAGACTGAATATGAGTTAGTGAAGCACCTCTTTTCACTTAAGATGTTCCAAATTAGAACTTAGCTGATAATTTTAGAACCTAATAACACTCCTTAAGGAATAATACTGCAATTAGTCCAATCTAAATGTCCTAGTTTACTTTTATGTTTAAAAATATTTTTCTTCATCTTCTCTGTCCTATAAATTGTGCTTGAACTCATTGCAGCTATAGAAAAAAACTAAAAATATATATATTTCAACTACAGAAAAGCACTGGGAAGCAGTCACAGAATTTGACTGCATTAGTTAATTTTAGGATACATGGCAACCTCGAAATCTCAGTCTACAACATTACCTTTATGTTCATGAAGTCTGCAGACTGACTATGAGTCAGCTGATCTAGGTTGGGCCATCAGGTTCAGAATTATTCCATTGTCTCTGATATTAGGCCAACTCACTGAAGGGGCAGTGATTACATGGGAAATGCTCTCCTCATGATAGGTCATAGGAGTACAGGAAGCCAAGTCAAATGAGAGGAGCATGTTTAAGACCTCTCATCAGTTGTATTCCACTTGGCACACTTTAGTGAAACTACTGAAAAGTTGCGTAACAAAAGGAATGATTGTATAACTTCATAACAGGAAGGAAGTCAAAAACTGGGAATCCAGTTAGCTAAGCATATACAATAATATTTACTGGTACTCCAAATTACTTAATCTTTATTTTCTACCTTTCTTTTAAGCACCAATTTTCTTCAATCAATCAAATAAAAGTTACTGAAATAAGATGATGGAGATAATGGCAGAAAAACACAAACTGCTAATTTGACAGAAAAAAAATCACTTATGCCAGACACCTCGTGAATAGATATTCAAAAACTGATATAAGAAAGCACAGACATCAAGTACATGGACACCAAAGAAATATTAGGAGTAATTATAATTCAATAAAAATTTCAGTCATTGCTAAGTCTTGCATTTAATACAGATGATTATTAGATATTAAAGTTCAGGTTAATTTAAAAATTCTTTAGCATAAAGCAATACCTATTCTAAATAACTGCCTTCCAATTTTTCAACTTATATAAATACCCCAAATAACATTTACAAACCAAAACCCCAGCATAATTTACTGAACGATACGCATGATTTTCAAATTTTTCAGTTTACATGTTATACTTCAATAAAAGTTTATTTTTAAAAAGTACACAGGAAAACAAAACAAAACATAGCATGGTGATAAACTAACTCCTAAAGTCAAGGGCTTGTACATATTTCAGAAACAAAGGGTTTGGCCTAAATTATTCCAAATATCCTTTTATAGCAATTCTTGTATCACTCTGTGAGTTGGTAATATTCTCATAAGTCCATCTATTAGGCAGAAAACAGGCCAAGAAAATGTAACTTGTACAGGATTTGTAGTACTAATACTACAAAAATGTAAAACTACTACAGGATTTATAGTCACCTTGCATGACTGCCTACATAGAAAATTCTAAGGATTTTTAAAAAAGCTGCTAGAGACTTCCGGCCAAGATGGAGGCATAGGTGGACGCACTGTGCCTCCTCTCACAACCAAATTAAGGACAACAAAGATTTAGAAACAAGAAAACAACCAGAACTCATAGAAAACTGAACTGTATGGAAGTCCAACAACCATTCATCCAGACCAGTAAGAGGGGCGAAGTCATGGCAGGAAAAAGTGGAGATGCGGACTGGGCATGCAGGCAGCAGCGGCTGGCAGATCGCAGGCGCACAGGTGGTGGCTAGCGGACCCCGGCCACGAGATGGCAACTGTGCAGACCCAGTGAGGCTGTGCAAGGCGGCTGGCTGACCAGGTGGTCCCATATTCACACGCAGATAATCCAGGTGAAGGGGAAGCGGCGGAAGGGACTGGAATCCAAGAGAGAGCAGAGCAAGCACCATAGTTCCCTCTCAGACCCTGCCCCCACATACAGCATCACTACCCAGAGACTGGGCTGCCCCGCCCTGGGGAACACCTAAGGCTCCATGCCTCACTATGTAACAGCTGCAACTAGACCAAATAAAAAAACAAAAACAAAAACAAAAATGGCTTAAACCAGAGAACAAATTAAAGCCCCAGAACTAATTCATCTAAGCGACAAAGAGATAGCCAACCTATCAGATGCACAGTTCAAAGCCCTGGTGATTAGGATGCTCACAAAATTGGTTGATTTTGCTCACAAATTAGATGAAAAAATGAAGGTTACAGTAAGTGAAATGAAGAAAAACGCACAGTGAACCAATAGAGATGGGAGGAAAACTGGGACTCAAATCAATGGAATGGACCAGAAGGAAGAAAAAACATTCAACCAGAAAAGAATGAAGAAACAAGAATTCAAAAAACTGAAGAGAGGCTTAGGAACCTCCAGGACATCTTTAAATGTCCCAACACCTGAATTATAGGGGTACCAGAAGGGGAAGAGGAAGAGCAACAAGTGGAAAGCTTATTTGAACAAATAATAAAGGAGAACTTCCCCACTCTGGCAAAGAAAATAGACTTCCAGGAAGTCCAGGAAGCTCAGAGAGTCCCAAAGAAGGTGGACCCAAGGAGGAACACACCAAGGCACATCAGAATTACATTACCCAAGATTAAAATGAAGGAGGGAATTCTAGAAGCAGCAAGGGATAAAGGCAGAGTCACCTACAAAGGAGTTCCCATCAGACTGTCAGCTGATTTCTCAAAAGAGACCTTGAAGGCAAGAAGGGGCTGGAAAGAAGTATTCCAAGTCATGAAAGGCAAGGACCTACATCCAAGATTACTCTATCCAGCAGAGCTATCATTTAGAATGGAAGGGCAGATAAAGTGCTTCCCAGACAAGGTCAAGTTAAAGGAGTTCATCATCACCAAGCCCTATTGTATGAAATGTTAAAGGGACTTATCTAAGAAAAAGAAGAAGATCAAAACTATGAACAGTAAAATGACAACAAACTCACAACTATCGACAACTGAACCTAAAAAAACAAAAATAAAAACAAACTAAGCAAACAAGTAGAACAGGAACAGAATCACAGAAATAGAGATCACATGGAGAGTTATAAGTGGGGAGAGGGAGAATGGAGGAAAAGGTACACAGAATAAGAACATAAATGGTAGGAACAAAATAGACAGGGGGAGGTTAAGAATAGTATGGGAAATGGAGAAGCCAAAGAACTTATATGTATGACCCATGGACATGAATTAAGTTGGGGAATGATGGTGGGTGGGGTAGTACAGGACAGAGGGGAATAAAGGAGAGAAAAAGTGGGACAACTGTAATAATCAAAAATATATTTTTTAAAAAGCTGCTAGAAAAAAATAAGGCAAACTCAAAGGTTAAAGCAGCAATTTTCAGCCCTCTTCATCTCATGACACACAAACTAATAACTAAAATTCTGAGACCCACCAAAAATGTATTTTTTTGCCAATCTGAGGAAAAAATAGGTATAAATTTGATTAACACCAGACAGCTATTGTTGTGTTGGCTATTGTCATTTTTTTAATTTGACGATTTAAGGAAAGATAGGTCAGTGTGTCCCTGACTAAATAGTCAGGTACTGCATGTATTAAAAATTTCTGCAGCACACTGATTGAAAATCCCTGAGTTAAAGAATCAATATAAGAGAGTCAAGAGTCTTTCTATATATTAGCAATAAACACTTGGAAAATAAATATTTTTTAAAGCCAGTATTATTAAAATAGTACCATTGAATATATAAAATAATTATGAATAAATTTCACAAAATCTGTACAGTAGTACAATATTTGTATTGAAAACTACAAAACACGATGAAAGATACAATGTCAGTTCTCCCTAAAGTGTTCTACAGGTTTGAAGCAATTCCAATAAATATCCAGCAGGCGGTTTTTTGGTAAAAATCAACAAACTGATTTTATTTACTTATTTTTTAACTAAGTATTTACATTAATTGTTCTGTTACAGTTGTCCCATTTTTTCTCCTTTGCCCCCTCCACTTGGTACCCCCATTCCTTCCAGCAATCCCCCCTTTAGTTCATGTCCATGGGTTATACATGTAGGTTCATTAGCTTCTCCATTTCCTATACTATTCTTAACCTTCCCTTGTCTATTCTGTTCCTACCAATTTCTTAGTCCCTGTACCTTTTCCCCCATTCTCCCCTTTACCCCTCCCAGCTGATAACGCTCCATGTGATCTCCATTTCTGTTACTCTGTTCCTGTCCTATTTTTTGGTTAGTTTGTTCTCATTTTTGTTTCTTTAGGTTCAGTTGCTGATAGTTGTGAATTTGTCATCATTTTTCTGTTCATAGTTTTGATCTTCTTTTCCTTAGATAAGTCCCTTTAACATTTCATAAATAAGGGCTTGGTGATGATGAACTCCTTTAGTTTTACCTTGTCTGTGAAGAAGCACTTTATCTGCCCTTGCATTCTAAAAGAAAGCTTTGCTGGACAGAGTAATCTTGGATGTAGGTCATTGCTTTTCATCATTTCTTGCCACTCCCTTCTTGCTTGCAAGGATTCTTTTGAGAAATCAGCTGGTAGTTTTATGGTAACTCTTTTGTAGGTAATCCTCTCCTTTCTCTTGCTGCTTTTAAGATTCTCTCCTTATCTTTAATCTTGGGTAATTTACTTATGTCTTGGTGTCTGCTTCCTTGGGTCCAACTTGTTTGGGACTTTTGAGCTTCCTGGCCTTGTATGTCTATTTCCTTTGCTAAATGGGAGAAGTTTTCTTTCATTACTTTTCCAAGTAAGTTTTCTATTTCTTGCTCTTCTTCTTCTCCTTCTGGCACCCCTATGATTCGGATGTTGGTATGTTTAAATTTGTCCCAGAGGTTCCGATGCCTCTCCTCATTTTTTTTTGTATTGTTTCTTCTTTCTGTTCCAGGTGAATGTTTATTTCTTCCTTTAGTTCCAAATCATTGATTTGAATCCTGGCTTCCTTCCCTTCACTTCTGGTTCCTTGTATATTTTTCCTTATTTCACTTTTTATAGCCTTCACTTCTTCATTTACTTTGCAGTCATACTCAATCACTTCTATGAGCATCCCAATTACCAGTGTTTTGAACTTTGCATTTCATAGGTTGGATACCTCATCGTCACTTAGTTCTTTTTCTGGAGTTTTGATCTGTTCTTTCATTTGGACCATATTTCTTTGACTCCTCTATTTGGCAGCCTCCTTGTGTTTCTGTGTATTAGGTACAGCTGCTTTGATCCCCCATGTTGACACATCTGTTATTTTGTAAGGGGCAGAGCATTAGGTATTTGTAAGGGTGAAGCAATCTACTTTGCTGCTTTGTGGTGCTGTATGTGGGGGAGGAATCAGAGAGAGAATAATGCCTCTTTCTCAGCTCTTGCCCCTTTTTCAGTCACTTCCGCCACTTCCTGTAAGCAACTAGTTCCTTTCTAGCTGCTTCTCTGGTGCTGATTCCCCAAGTGGGTAAGTTTGTACACTCTAGGACCCTGTGAGCCCTTTAAAAGGAGTCTTCTGTGAGACCAGCAGTTTCTTTTGATGCTGTAATCCCCACTGGTTTTTATACTCAGAGGTTATGAGGCTTTATTTCCTTGGTGCCAGAACCCTGGGCTGCATGGTTGGGGCTAGGGCTGGGGTTGCTTGCTCCCCAGTTGTCCTGGTTTCATTTGCAGTACTTGAATGTGAGATCACCTACTCTGCTGGCCACGACCACCACCACCTGGCCACACATGCTCTCCACCCCAGCTGCCTACCTGCACCCCTCCTACCCATCTGGATCCATGTTTCTTCTTTAACTCCTTGGTTTTCAGGCATCCATACAGTTCAATTTTCTGGCTGTTCTGGTTTTTTTGTTTTGTTTTGTTTTTAGATTGGTTGTTATCCTTCTTATTGTTGTGCAAGGGGGTGAAGCATGTCTACCTATGCCTCCCTCTTGGCTGGAAGTCTGATTTTAAAGTTTATATGTAAAAACAAAGGAACTTAGGATAGACAAAACAATTTTGAACACAGAAAAATAAAGTATGGTGTCTCACAGAGCCTCATTTGAAGACTAAGTGTAAAGTTATAGTAATCCAGAGAGTATGTGATATTGGCAAAAGAATGGGCACAAAAATCAGTGGGAACAGACTAGAGTACCAAAAAAGACCCACACAAACATAGTCAATTTTTGACAAAAGTGTAAGGTCAACTCAATGTCAAAAGGATAATCTTTACAACAAATGGTTTTGGAACTGTTGGATAGTCATATGTAAATACATAAACCTATACCTTCACCACATTAAAATATCAAATTAAAATGGGTCATAGACCTTAATGAAAAACCTAAAACTCTAAAACTTCTAGAAAAAAACACAGGAGAAATTCTGTGTGATCTTGTGTAAGACAAAGACTTTTTTACAACGGACCCCAAAAAAAAGACCCATAAGAAAATCTTATACATTGAAATTCACAAAAATTTAAAAGTCTACTCTTTAAAATACACTGTTACAAAATGAAAAACCAGTACTAATTGAGAAACCATACTTGTAAAATACACATCTGATGAAGGACTGTTATTCATAATGCAAGAACACATTTAATTCAGTAACAAGAAACTACCCCAATTTAAAAAACAGGTTAAGATTTGAACAGATACTACACTAAGTAAGAGATATGTCAGATAAGCATGTGAAAAGATGCTCAACATCTCTAATCACCAGGGAAATGAAAACTAGGAGATGATATCAAACACCTAGTGAAATGGCTAAAATTTAAAAATAAAATGCTGATAATACCAAGTGATGTGACAGATGAACTAACACATATATCGCTAATGAGAATACCAAATGCTATACAACTTTGGGAAGCAGATGACAATTTGAATATAAATTCACAATATGACCCAGCAATCCAATACCTAGACATTCATCAAAGAAATGAAGACAGATTGCCCTCCCCCAGATTTAAATAGTAGACTTATTCATAATCTCCAAAATCTAGAAACTATCCAAGTGTCCATCAACTGATGAATGGTTAAGCAAATTGTGGGATATACATATTAGAATATTACTCAGCAATTAAATAGAATAAACTACTGATAAAGGGGGGGGGGAGTCCAAAAATAGATGAATCTCAAGAGCATAAAGCATATGGAGCCAGAGTCAAAAGGCTACGTAATGTATTGTTTCATTTATAGAATATTCTAAAAAATATGATAGTAACAGAAAACAGATCAGTAGTTGATAAAGATTTGGGGCTGGGAGAAAGGACTGACTGTGGAAGAGCATGATGGAACTTTATATGATGATGAAAATCAGGTATATTTGATTTTAGTGGTAGTTACCTAATCACCTGTTTGCAAAAAGTCATGCTACTATATACCTAAGAGAAATTTTACTGTATATAAATTAAAATTCAATAAATCTGACTTTAAAAGGCCCCAAGAGAACTTTTTGATAATATGATGAATGTATGCATATTTATGACTTGCAAACTTTTCTGATTGTTTTATTTTAATGAAATTCTGGTTTTTTTAAGTATATAGAAAAAACCAATAGTGTAGATGATAAACTGGCCCCTAAACAAATGTAATTGTGCTCAACATATTAATATACATAGTAACAATGTGTAATTTCTCAAAAGGCTTTCACATATTTCTGAAACAAAGGGGTATAGCCTAAATTATTCCTAATGTACTTTCAAGGCAAGATTTATACTACTCTGAGTGTGCATAATTTCTCACAAATTCAGGTAACAGCAAAAAAAATGAGGCAGAGAAAGTTTAATAACTAATACAGGATCACACAGTCAATTAGCAGCAGAAGACAGTAAGAAACCAAAATCCTTACAATAATCCATAAGGCCCTACATGATCTGGCCCCACATACTAATTCTCTGACCTCATCACATCTCCCAACTTCTCTGACTTTATCATTTCCCACTTCTTCCCTCAATTCACAAGGCTTCTGTCACACTAGCATTTCAGCTCCTTTGATCTGGACAAATTTATTATCAACTTACTAATTTGCCTGTTTTGTCCACCTAAAATGCTTAGTCCCAGTATCTTTGCAAAGCCAGCTCTTTTGTCTTTAAAAGGTCAAATGTCACCTCCTCAGAAAGGCCTACCAGCTAATCTAAAGTTACCATCCACTGTTTTTCTTCATCTTTCATTCTCTATCACATAACCCTGTTTTATTTTCTTAATAGTACTTATCATGACCTGAAATTACCTGGTTCTTGTATTTGTCTCACTACTCTAGAACAGCAATTCTCAACCTTTTTTATCTCATTGCTCATAATCTAATTACTAAAATTCTGTGGCACACCAAAAACTGTGTCTTTTGCCAATGACAAAAAATAGATATATAATTTTGATTCATTCACACCGGATGACTATTTTTTTGTGTTGACTGTTGTCTTTTTTAAAAATTTGACAATCTAAGGGAAAAGAGGTCAGTGCCCCTGATTAGATAGTCAGGTACTGCATGTTTTAAAAATTCCTCTGGCATACTGGTTCAAAATCGCTGCTGTAGAATGAAAGCATCATAACAAAAGGTATTTTTTGCCTTGTTTACTGCACTTGCCCCTCAGTCTTATTGAAACCTGGATACTGGGGTGTCACTAGGTGGCTAGGGGTGGTTCAGCTGACTCAGGCCACTAGTCTTCTTTGGAGGCCCAGATCTGGCCCTTCCATCTACAAACCCTATCGGTGTTTTCTTCTCACAATTATGGTCTCAGCACAGAAAGAACATTTTTTCTTACAGAGACTAGGATCTCCAGACACAGTTGAAGAAAAGTAGTGAAAGCAGGCATCAGAGAGGGAAAACTCAGCTTCCCCCTATAATGTCTGCATCAATGAGATACAAATAGAAAGGAATCTTAAGTGAGATAAATTTTATGAATGTAATCTATGTGAAAAAGTCTCACAGGGGTGCCCAACCTTTTGGCATCTTTGGGCCACACTGGAAGAAGAGTTGTCTTGGCCATACATTAAACACACAAACACTAACAAAACTTATGAGCCAAAAAAAAAGGTTTTAAATAAATTTATGATTTTGTGTTGGGATATATTCATAGCCATTCTGAGCTGCATGAGGTCCATGGGCCGTGGGATGGACACCCTTGCTTAGAGGGAACACTAATCTTATTTTGTAGGAAAGAGATCATAGAGGAGAGACAGACAAATCATGAATGTAAGGACTGTAAGAAAGCCTCTGGTAACCATTATCCCCATTAAAGACATGGGAGATTTCAAAATAAATAGAAACTTCTTTAAATATTTTCAGAGCAGGAGTGCATCTGGGCTATAAGTTATCCCTAAAATGTACATGAGATCTCACACTGAAGACCAACTTTAATAAGGTAATCAGAGTGGAAAATTCTTAGAAACATCTGTAGTCTTGTGGTGCACACAAAAATACATACTAAGAAGAAACTCTATGAACACAAAGACTTATGGAAAGCCTACAGCCGAATCACTCATTTTACTGCTCACCAGAGCATCCATCCACACTGGGGAGAAACTCTACGAATGCAATGACTGGGAAAAAGCCTTCAGTAGGAACATTAAGCTCACAATGCTGATGTGAATACACACCAGAGAGAAACACTATGACTATAATGAATTCAGAAAAGCCTTCAAAAGTAACTTTATTTAACCTTACTGAACACATGAGTACATCCTGGTTAGAAAATCTATGAATGCAGTGACTATGGGTAAGTTATCAAAAGTCACTTATCCCATTGGAAAAATGTGAACACACACAGTGAAGAGAAACCTTTTATATGTAATGAATGTGAGAAAGGCTTCAACGATCCCTTTCACCTTTACAGACACATAAGAATTCACACTGAAGAGAAAACCTTATGAATGTATACAATGTGGGAAAGCCATCAGCCCCAAATTTTAACTTGTTTTACATAACAGAATTGATACAAAGAAATGGTATGAGTGTTTTACAAATACCAGCAAGGCTATATATTTGAAAATGTAACTATGTTCCAGTTCCAGAAAAGATAGAACAAGCATATTCTACCTTTATTTGCCCACTGAATGCAAATATAAACCCTTGAAAGGATGCATAGATCTCAGTTCTAGTTTCCAAATAAGAGAGGGGAAAAAACAAAAACAAACCCAAATGAAGTTCACAGTCCAGGGTCATAGGTTTACCCAAAGACTGAGACCTAATCATAGAACTTAGAATGCTTTCCCTCCCCACACTTTACAATTACATTACTATTTATCATATCATATTACCCAGTACCTGTTGCCCACTTTTCAGCAGAAACTTACAAGACATACTAAAAGGCAAAACACACAATTTGAAGAGACATACATCAGAACCAGACCCAGATATGGCAGGGATGTTGGAATTTTCAGACCATGAATTTAAGAAATGAAATACTTAGGTATCATTCTAAAATAATATGTACAAGGTACATATCAGAAGAACTACAAAACTCTAATGAAAGAAATCAAAGATCTAAGTAGATGGAGAGATAGTTTACATTCATGGATAGGAAGAATCAGTATTGTCAAAATGTCAGTTCTTTCCAAATTGACCTAAGAGAATAGATGCAATTTCTATTAAATCCCAGGAAGTTATTTTTGCTGTTATCAACAAACTGATTCTAATGTTTACATGGAGAGTCAAGGAACCAGAATAGCTGACTCAATATTTGAAGGGGGATTGCACAATGGAGGACTGACACTACTGAACTTCAAGACTTACTATAAAGTTAGAGTGATCGAGGCAGTGTGGTACTGTGAAAAAATAAATAAATAAACAAACAAATCAATGGAACAGAATAGAGAGCCCAGAAATAGGCACACATAAATACAGTCTTTGCCAAAGGAGCAAACAGACAATACAACGGAGAAAAGATAAACTTTTCAACAAATGGTGCAAGGACAACTTGGATATACACATAAAAAAATAAATCTAAAAATGTCCCTCATACCCCTCACAAAAAAATTAACTGAAAATGGATCATATACCTAAATATAATATGCAATACTATAAAACTCCTGGAAGATAACATAGGAGAAAATCTATACAACTTTGGATATGGCAGTGACTTTTTAGATACAATCCATGTATCTGAAAGGTATGATCCATGAAAGAAATAATTGATAACCTAGACTTCATTAAAATTCAAAACAACTTTTCACCCTGACCAGTGTGGTTCAGTTGACTGGGCATTGTCCCGCAAAGCGAAAGGTCGCCAGTTTGATTCCCAGTTAGGGTACATGCCTACGTTGCAGGTTTGGTCCCCCAGTCAGGACACATGCAAGAGGCAACCAGTTGATGTTTCTCTCGCATCAATGTCTCTCTCCCGTTCTCCCCCTTTCTCTAATAAATAAATATTTAAAACAACTTCTCTGGAAAAGACACTGTCAAGAAAATAAGAAAAACCTCAGACTAGGAAAAGATATTTGCAAAGACACATCTGATAAGGAGTTGTTACCCAAAATACACAAACTCAACAAAAAAAAGTAAAACATGGGCAAAAGATATGAATAGCCACCTCTATATACAAAGAAGGTATATAGATGGCAAGTAAAAAATATAAAAAGATATTCACCATTACATGTCATTAAAAAATTGCAGATTAAAATGAGACACCACTACACACCTATTAGAATGGCCAAAATCCAAAACACTGACAACACCAAACACTGACAAGTATGTGGAGCAGGAACTCTCATTCATTGCTGGAAGGAACGCAAAATGGTCAATCTACTTTGGAAGACAATTTGGCAATTTCTTACAAAACTAAACATACTCTTACCTTACAATCCAAGAATCCTGTTCCTTGGTATTTACCCAAATGAGTTGAAAACTTATATACACACGAAATACTGCACATGGATGTTTATAGCAGCTTTGTTCATCCCTGTCAAACTTGGAAGCAATCAAGATGTCATTTAGTAAGTGAATGAACAGAGTGGATTGTGGTGCATCCAGACAATGCAATATTAGTATTAGTAGTAGTAGTAGTATTGCTAAAAAGAAATGAACTATTGCACCATGAAAAAAGACATGGAGGAACCTTAAATGCATCTTACTAAGTTAAAGAAGCCAATCAGAAAAAAGTACAAACTGTATAATTCCAACTGGAATTATGGTATTCTGGAAAAGGTAAAACTATGAAAAAAGTAAAAAGATCAGTGGTTTCAAGGACTGAGGGGAGAGAAGGATGAATAGTCAGAATGCAGAGGATTTTTAGGCTAGTGAAACTCTTCTGTATCACACTATAATGGTGGATACATGCCATTACACAATTGTCAAAAGCCACAGAATGTACCACATCAAGAATGAACCCTACTGTAAAATATGGACTTTGGGTCATGACGATGTGTCGATGCAGGTCCATCTGTTGTAAGAAATGTCCCACTGTGGAACGGGAATGTTAACAGGGGAGGCTGTGCAAATGTGGGTGTAAGAGGCATAGTGGAATTCTCTGTACTTTCTACTCAATTTTAATCTAAATTATACAATCTATTTTTTAAAAATTAAATACATAAACATAAAAACAAATAAAAAAGGATGCATTATCTGAGAGAGTGTGAAAATAAATAGTAGTGGGCAAACTGGGAAAGGAAGAGAGAATATGAAGTTCCACTTAAGTGGTGGTGAATTTACCATGTTTCTTCCTCAGGTATGTCCTGGCCTGGACTCAAAGACAACCCAAAACTTATACTTGTACACTGGGTAAGAAAAAACTCCAAGAAAATACCTCCCCTTTCTGGTGAATATCAGGAAAAGGGGCCCTTCTCAGTCTGAGAGACTAGGGGGAAACCTTATTTTTTCCCAGTCTCCAGGCAATTCCATGGCAGCAACAGCAGCACAGAGTGGTGACTGGGAAAGTACCTAAAACTCTGAAAGAAGGGAACCTTTTTCTCTGACTCAAGAAACTGTGATCCCAAAAGTGTAAATCAAATCCTCATCGATTTTTTCCCTTCCCTGTCCTCTTATCATTTAACTTGGATGCAGACACAGTTGCAGGAAATGAACAGCAGAACAGAAAAACGAGTCTCTGTTTTTTAGTCTGAGCATAAGAAGGGAGGTCCTGGGGAGCTGGAAAGTATTGGTGAGATTGGGGTGAGGTGGGACAGCAAAGAAACCAAGCTCATCAAGTTGTGTATGAACTTCTGGGCTCACCTATGAGCTCTGCATGCATGGATCTGGCCCTAAACAATATACCACAGGCTTTGAGAACATAGCAACAAGATACAGCACCACTCTGATCCCAGAATAGGTACTGGGTCACTGCAATTGCTTAGAAAACTAAATGGACACATTAAGCCCACAGCCCCCAGGCCCTGGCTGGTGTAGCTCAGTGGATTGAGCGTGGGCCTGCAAACCAAGGGATCGCAGTTCAATTCCTGGTCGGGGCACAGGCCTGGGTTGCAGGCCAGTTCCCTGCAGGGGACGCATGAGAGGCAACCACACATTGATGTTTCTCTCCCTCTCTCCTTCCCTTCCCCTCTAAAGATAAATAAATAAAATCTTAAAAAAAAAAAAAAAAGGGACCACAGCCCCCAGAAGACAGTTAGGAACCTTTGTCCTGACATAACTTGGTTGACTGTTCACTGACACACACATGTACACACACAAATCAACATCCTCTTTAGATGTTAAATGAAACCCAGGGTCTCACATCATAATATTGAAAATGCCAGGATATAACCCAAAATTATGTGGCATATAACAACAGGAAAATCTCAACTTGAGAAGAAAAAGTCAATAAACAGATGCCATTCCTGACATTACACACATGTTGAAATTAAAAACCAGGCCTTGAATGGTATAGCCCAGATGACTGGAGCATTGTCCGATAGACAGAAAGGTCAGGGCACATGCCCAGGTTGGAGGTTCAATCTCTGGTTGGGGCACATATGAGAAGGCAACCAATCGATATTTCTCTCTCACATCAATGTCTGTCTATCTCTCTCTCCCCATTCCTCTCTCTCTAAAAAGCAATGAAAAACATCCTTGGGTGAGGATAAAAATAATAATAATAAAATAAAAACAGAATTAAAAACTAAAGACCTTAGAGCAACTATTACAACATTTGAATAAGTAAAGGCAAACATCCTTGAAAAGAACAAAGATAGAAAATCTTGTGTGTATTTTATACATAAAACACATCTCCCTTCAGACTAGCCATATTTCAAGTACTCAATAGCCAAATGTAGCCAATGACTGAGTACTGTCTTGCACAGTGAAGTTTCAGACCTACATCCAAAATCAAGTTCAGTCTCTAAAGTAAAAGTATGGTCCAATCACTAAACACTGGAAAGATCCAAGGTTGATAACTCTTACATATCCCCATTCAACTTGTCTATGGTTTATGCATTAGTTGGACAGAACTTGGAAAATGACAGGGAATTTTTGACTTCTACTGCTGCTACTGTTTTAAATGTGGTTTTGTAGCTAAAGCAAGTCAATATACCCCTAGCACCTCGTTTACATTTATTGACTTGAAAACGAGATCATCATAAGCAGTATGCATTCAGCTGTCAGAATCAGCTATACATTTTCATTGCCATACCTTCTATTAGTTCTCCTGCTCTAGGTAGTAATCTAATCCACAGGGACCTTAACTGTATTTCCATTCCATCAGCCACCATGCTGGTCTACTACACTGATAATTTCATGCTGATGAGACATGGGGAACAGGGAGCAGGAACTGATCTAGATACTCTAGTAAATAAAACATATGCATGTCAGAGGGTGGGAAATAAATCCCACAAAAATTCAGGTCTTCCGCATTGGTTAAATTTCTGTGAGCCTTGCGGTCTTTAGCAACCCAGGATAACCCTTCCAATGTGAAGAAGTTACTGCACCCTCTCTCTCTTACTAATGAGAAAGATGTACAGTGTCCCTTGGATTTTTTTCATTGTATAAATGTTTATTGTTATATAAAGTAATACTAAAATTACTGTTGTTAAAAAATGAAATTACTGTTGTTAATAAAATGAAATTTATATTATTAAATAAAAATATAAAAATTACTGTTATTACAGACCATTGAAAATATGCAAAATCAAGTGAATAATCCAAAGCTGAGCCCTTGGATTTTTGAAGCAACTTGTATCTCCTGGGCATGCCATCATGAACCATTTACCAAGAAGACTGCTGAGTGTCAGGAAGGCCCGAAACAACAGAAGGCTCAGAAACAAGTATGGGCTTCTGTGAAAGCTGCTTTGCCACTTAGGTAATAAAACCCACCATATCCATGTTGCTTGAAATATCCACGGCAGATAGAGATTTTATATGGTGCTTATTGCAGAAATTTAGGTGAATCTCAGAGCAAACCTCTCATATTTTATTTTAAAACTATGCCATCCTGTGCAAGTAACTATTATTCTCTCTTTTTTGAAAAACAGTTTTTGGCTTACCACAGAGCCTTACAATGAACGCCTGATCATGGGCCACCATTTTACCATGTGACCTGGACAGCCCACCATGAACTAGCCATTGTTGAACAACAAAGCAATGCAGTTGTTGTATAGTGTAGCACTTCATCATCAAAAGGAAGTGTACATGAGCTCAGACTTGAGCAGGTCCTGAGGCATAAATAATTTTCATGAGCAAGTGGCCTAGATGCCCAAGGTTCCTACTGCTATATTGCTCCTTTTCTCTCAATCTGATTATATTTGATTTCTGGAAGAATTCCATGTGACCACCTCATGGCAGGGTGGCAGGGCGGTAATCAGGCTTGTTTACTGATATCTCTCATGATAACACGAGGATGATGACAGCACTACAACCCTACTCTGGGGCAGTCCTACAGAGGTGTCCAACCTGTGGCCCCTGGGCCACATGTGTCCCAGGATGGCTATGAATGCGTCCCAACACAAAATCGTAAATTTACTTAAAACATTATGAGATTTTTTGTGATTACATGTTGCAATGTATTTAATGTGTGGCCCAAGACAACTCTTGTTCCAGTGTGGCCCAGAGAGGTGGGCCAAAAGGTGGGACACTCCTGAGTGGCAAAGGGAAACCCTTCTTGGCAGAAATGTGAACAGGGTGAACATGGTACCTGGTCGTTCATTTTACCTGCAAGGAGAGATGAAAGAGGTATTGTTCTACACTGACTCACGGATAGTGTTTAATGGTATGACTGGATATTCAGGGCTTTGGAATGAGTAATTAAAAAACTGGTGACAAGGAAATTGGAAGATGAATTATATGGATAGACTTCTTTAAAAGGGAAAAGAGTATAATGTAATTTACTCTTTTTACATGGTAAAAAGAGTTTACATGGTAAACATGTAAATGTTTACCAAAGGCAAACTCTGCAGATTAGATGCATAATAACCCAGTAAATAAGATAACTGGTTTGGAGGACTTGGCCAGTATCTTTACCTAACTGTTCTACTCTTGCCAATGGGCTCATTAACAAAGAGGCAGTGGTAATAGGAACGGAATTTATACATGGGCTTGGCAATAGGGACTTCCACTCACCAATGCCGATCTGACAATAACTACAGCCGACTATCTAACCTGCCAACAGTCCATGCATGTTACATGCACTAGGGAAGAGGTAGGTGGATGCCACCAATATATGGTGCCATTCGTGGATGGTTAGCCAATTATCTCTCTACTCATTTCCAGCCCCTGGTGGTTTCCCCTTCCTTCTTAATAAATCAACTATGAATTTAAAATAAATTTTGTTTATGGTATGAAAGTTTTCAGGTTGTCTTAGTCTGCCCCCTTGTGGGAAAAAGCTCTTCCATCTCTCACTAGGAATAAAATTTATTAAATCCAAACTGCTCCTCAAACAAAAGAAAACAAAAAACATATGTATTTCCTCAATAATACTTTTACCCCAGGCTTTGCTAATAGGTTCCTTCCTCATCCTTTGTTATCCAACTGTTTATGAACTTTCATTAAAATTTATAAAGTTTTTCAAAGAAGCTTTTCTGTTATCTCTTACCAGAAAAATTTGAAAAATATATTAAATCAAAATCTTTCTAAATGTTCAATATATCTTTCCCAAACTTTCTAGCTACCATACTTTTATTCCCTTTCTTTCATAGACACAAATAAACAACAATTAGCTCCTACAAGGCTTCCATTATTAATTAAAATACTTAATATGTTGTGACACAAAATGTGCTTGAGGGTGCATATACCCAGAGTTTCAGATGTCACTAAATAAACTTTTATGAATCACTTTGAAAATATGAATACTCTTAGATGAGGGAATAGTCAAATAAATACTGATTTACTTAAGCTATGGACCGTTATACAGGCTTTACGATGCTGGAATTTGTATGCCCCTGGCAATATGGCCAGGTTATACTGTTAATTGTGGGAGAACAGAACTAAAACCATGTTTTATTTTTAAAAATTTTAAAACTAATACATTCATACACCACATACTTGCATATGCAAGTGTGAGTTCAGTGACACATCTCTAGCATCCCAAGATAATAAGAAATTGTTGGCTACAGGGCCAATACCAAGTTTAATTTTATGGAAGAAAAGTATTACACAAAGAATAATTAACAAGAAGTTAAATCTCTGAATAAATACAGGATGAGGAATAAAGATAATTCAGAGGGATTTATTATTTAAGGTCAGATCTTCTGTTTCAATTCTTATCCAACCACCAACAAACAAATTTGTATTTTAAATATCAGAATGAAAAGGTTATAAATACATACTACTAACAACGCTGATATGAATGAGACTTTGAGTGTAGATCGGTATAAAGCCTAATTATTTCTTACTGAAAATAATAACTACTTAAGAGTAGTACTCTGAAAACATAAATGAAGTTGCTATGAAAGCATCTAGACCACACACAAGGTCAGTCCAGAAGGTGAAAGAGAGACACTTATTGAAGAAGATACAAGAAACATTTGTACACAGGACAAGGATGCCTCAGTCCCCTTTCAAAGTAGGCACCTTGGGACCTCCCAAAATTCTCCCAACTGCCATCAGTTGCCCAGTCATATTTTCCTGAATCTCACTGACAGCCTGAAATCTCTTTCCTTTCAAAGATGATTTTAGTTTTGGGAAAAGCCAGAAGTCACAAGGTGCCAAATATGGGCTGCAGGAAGGCTGAGTTACCTGGGGGATTTAATGTTTCACCGAAAAAACTGCACAAGATGTGATGCATGAGCAGGCGCACTGTTGTGATGAAGCTGCCAATCACCAGTTGCCCATAGCTGCAGCCTTTTCAATCCCAACAGTTTCCACGGAGGAATGTTCAAGCTCAATGCAAAATCTGATGCAGATTCACTGCTCTGTTTGCTCAGTCAGTTTGAATGCAGCAGTCACACAATACACATGCTCACTCAACAGTGTCTATTGCCCCCACTGACTAGTACAGTGAGGTCGTCATTGTTTATCAGTGCGTGTTCCAGTCCACTCTGCTTGGCTGCTAGGTTACACTGATGTCACACAAACTGTTTTTGTTATATTAACAATAGCAGATTTTTTCCAGATGGACCTTGTATTATTAAATGTTTATTTTCTTTATTCCTAAAGCAATCTATTTTGAAAGTTAAATGATTTTTAATATCATAATGATAAACTACTAAAACAACAAAATAATTTCATATGTGTAATGTCTCTATACTATCTACACTCTTACACTGAGATAAAGAAATTATATATGGAGTAATGACATAATCTTATTATTGTATTTACTAAGACACTGCTGGCTTAATAAAGAAATCTTTGTAACTTACCAGTTTGAAAAATAATTTGTGTATGAGAGCATGAAAATCTCATTTCTACTAAATATTTTATATATTTACAAGTAAAGAAAAAGAATCAGAAGATAGTATATTTGACAATTTAGTACATTATTACTACAGACACACCAGCACGTACTTACCAAAGAAAACTGACTCTTGAAATTTTCTAAGAGAATTTTCAAAGAAAATGGGCATCATGCAAAGCCAAACATTACACATTTCCAGCACAAGCTGGTCATGGGCACTATTACATCAATACACACCTTGTATATCAGGACTCAATAATTCCTGTATAATGAGATTTTTGCAAAAGTGAATCAAAATTGGGTTTATACCAAATTACATTGGCTCGTGCACTTATTTACTCTACAGAATCAAAAAGTTTAGTTTATGTATAAATGACCTCTCCATGAAAAAAATCATTAGATGCAAAAAATAAAGCTAGTACAACAAAACAATTCTGATGAAGTAACCTCTGATTTCCGAAAGACAGAACCAGAATTCCTAGAATTGATGAGCTTCCTTCATCAATTTGATGGCCTCAATGCAAGACAATGCACTGTGCTAGATGCAAAGATTCTATTGTTATTGAACTCCTAGATTATTATGAAAAATAGAAATCCAATAAATAAGACCAAATGTAGTGAATAATATAATCCAATTATATTGGAAAGCAGAAAATAAACACCCAACCTTAGAGGGCCATACTGGGGTTAAACTTGCACATCAGTTTTACTGCCAAATTTCAAGAGCCTCATTTGTAGAGAAATCAATAGTTGGTATCTTATTTTGCCATGAATAATGCATACTTTTTTGCCCAAATTACTTAGGGAAAAATAAGGATGGGCATTATACATGGGTAGTACTAATTCTGTATCTATAGAAATGTTTTTAATTTTTTAATTTATGCTTACACATTAAAAGTGTAACTCTAGAAAGCAATAATGATATCCATATGTAAAGTAATACCCTGGAATAAGATAATCAGTCATGGTTGTTGTTTCTATTTGTTTCTAAATAGAAATAAATAAAAAATTGAATTAAAAAATTAAAATGGAGGATTTTTTTCCTTAAAAGTTTGGGTCCAAAACATGGGTGTATATTATGCGTGGGGGCACATTATACACAGCAAAATATGGTAGTTTGAGAAACTACCTACATTCAACATAGTTCTCACATTGCTTTACTTATGGAAGTGGATGTCAGATCAATTATGTTGCCAGGGCACATCCACATACTTTCCCAAGCACACTTAGTGCTAGATATTTGCTCATTCTTCCATTCAACAAATACTGATACATTTTTATATACAAGTGTTCTAGAGAAACAGTGGTGAACAAGACAAAGTCTCTGCTCAAATGAAACCTATTTTCTAGTAGTTGAGACAACAGTAAACAAATAAACAATTAATTAATTCCAGGCAGTAAATACATACTATGATGGTGATGGTCGGGTATTTAGGTAGGATGGTCAGAGAAGGCTTTTTTGAGCTAAGCAGAAATCTATAGCCATTTAGTCAAGAAAGAGTAAGTGTACAGGCCTTGCAAAGAAAACATTCTTAACATGTGTAAGCAAACAAGGCCAGCATAGATGAAATAGAACTGATAATGGAGGAAATGAGAGGACATAAAAGTATTAAGAAAAGGGCGACTCAGGTAGGGTCATGTAAGACATGATAAAGACTTTGGAGTTCGTTCTAAATGTGATAGGAAGCCACTGGAGAATTTTTTCAAGTTGGGGGAAATATATGATTTGATTTGTTTCAATAAGAGAATTATTGCTATCAAATGGACAACAGACTATACATTAACAATGATGAAAATAGTAAGTTAGGACATATTATAATAGTAAAGAAAAATGATGGTAGTTCAGACTGAAACAGCAACAATATAGGTGATATGGAGTAACAGAAAATGTATTTTTTTAAAAAACAAATTCTTAAAGCATTATAAAACAAAACAAAAAACCAATAATGTAAGAGAAATGTTAAGAAATCCATGGAAAACAGAAACTAGCAGCAATTAGAGTGAAAAATAAAATCATAGCCCAGAGCATCTGGTGGGAAGATGATAAGGTTGTTTCCAGGTCTGTTTTAAGCACAGAGGCAAGAGATACAAGAAACAGGAAGTGCCAAGGGGCAGCAATGTGAATAAGAGGGGTGGGACCTGATTCAGTTCAAGTAGTCAAGCCCTCTCCCATCTCCTACATTTGATAAGCAGAAGACTTGAGAGGTCTCTGCTCCTAAAGTAGAGTATGTGGGGATGGGTATACCTGAGTCAGAATCCACTGTACCCAGGAGACAGATCAGAGGCTGGTCTAGCTAATTAACACACAGGAAAGAGCATTCGTGCTCAAAGGATAAGACACCTCACCAGACACCTTACCTTACATGTCTATTACTATTAGAGAAGAGACATTAAATAGAAACTATATCCACAATTGGGTAGGACAGTCTATCATGCATTATGCACCTATATGGGCATATTAGTTGTTTAAAATTATTGTTTGTTCTGAATAGACTGCCATCTGTTCTGGTTGGTTGAGTACTCATTACCAAATATTTTGAGTATCATCCCTCCATATAGGCACACACAAAGTATAATAAAATAAGAGGGCTCTGGTTCTGGATTAATATGGAATAAGCACACTACACCTTAAATGCTGTAACTGACTCCCTGAATATAAATGAAAAACCCTGGAAAGAAGGATGGAGAAGCAGTCTGAAGACTCTGAAAAGAAAATAGTAGCAGGCAAACTGTGGAAGGAAACCAGACTTGAAGGACAACAAACTCAGAAGTGCATTTCCTGTTGTTTCTCATGTCCTCAAATTTCCAGCCTAAACTCAAAGGAAATCCGAATCCTGGAACTGCACACCAGGGACAAACAGGAAGATCCAACACAATCTTCTCTTTTGATTAGAGTGTGAATAACGTGAGGGAGGGGACTGTATATGGGACAGAGAGAGTGGAAGAAATCCCTGGCTTTTTTTCTTTTCACCTTTCTCTTCCAGGTATGCCCCCAGGCAACCTCGTTTTACTTCTGGCAGCTGCCCCTGAGGGAATACTTAAATCTCCAAGGAAGGCGAATCCTCTCTACCAGAGGACCAGTGCTATGAGGAATGTGATAAAATTGGAGGAAAAAATAGATAAATCCACATTTACAATCTCAGATTTCAATATTCCTCTCCTAATAAGTGACAGAATAAGCAGATAGAAAATCAGCAAGGACACAGAAGACTTGAACAACACCATCAACTTGACATGACGGACATTTATAGAACCTTCCATCCTCAAAGAACATAATACTCATGTTAAGTGCACACAACACATTTAAAATAGATCATTTCATGGGCCATTATCCAAGTATCAATAAAAAAAATCATTCAACTCAAAGAATGAGTGTTCTTTGACCATGATGAAATTCAAATAGAAATCAATATGAGAAAGATATTTGGAAAATTCTCAAATGCTTGGAAACCACATCAACACATTTCTGAATAACACCCAGGTTTAAAAAAGAAATCAAAGGGGAAATTAGACACTACTTTGAACTAAATAAAAATGAAAACACTACTTATCAAAGTATGTGAAATGCAGCTGAAGCAATTCATAGAGGGAACTTTTAGCACTAAAATTCCTATATTAGAAAAGAAAGTTCGTACATCAATGACCTCTGCTTCTACATTAAGAAACCACTAAAAGAGAAAATTAAACCTAAACAGGCAGAAGAAAGGAAATAATAAAGCAGAAATCAATAAAATAGAAAACAGGAAAGCAATACAGAAAATAAACGAAAACAGAAACTGATTTTTTGAGGCCAATAAAATTGATATACCTGTATTTAGAATGAGCAGAACAGTAATAGAGAATACCCAAATTTCCAGTATCAGGAATGAAAGAGGGGACATCACTACGGCTTCTACAGATTTTAAAAGATCACTCAGGAAGAAACAGATAATTCAAATAGTCCTACATTTATTAAAGAAATTCAATTTGTATTTTAAAACTTTTCCACAAAGAAGAATGAAGTAATAGCAATTCTATACAAAATAGTCCAAGAAATTGAAAAGGAGGAAATACTCCTCAACTTTCAACTAATTCCATTAGGCCAGCATTGAACCCTGATACTAAAGTCAGACAGACATTATAAGACAAGAAAATTAAAGATCAATATCCCACATGAACACAGAGCAAAAATAATTAAAATTGTTTTAGCAAATAAAATCTAGCAACTGTACAAAAACAGACCACCCAGGCTGGATCTGCTCACCCTGCTTTAGAGCACAGCTTCCTAACCACAACGGTCCGAATCAAACAGTGAAAATATTACACCAAAGTAGACTCAACTGACAAAGTTTACTATGGGAGATGAATGACATGGACATCAGTTACCCCACAACCTGCCCCAAGGACTGGACTTATTCTAACATCTCCTTTCCTACACACTGTTTTCCATTGAGTTTACAATTTTTTTCACTTATTATTTTATGTATTTATCACCAATTCACACCTGAGCCTTTTGTCTAAAACTTTTCTAAAGATAATTAAATGTATCAGGTGTCTATCAATCTCATTTCCTGAGAATGTCTTCTAACCTACTAGAATCTGATCTGGTTGCCCTCTGTCCCTGTCTTTTCATTGTCATCCTGAAGATTTCTTCACTTTCTTCTTCATTAAATTTGCCATTTTCTGTAACCCATTTCTTTTTATTTGGCTGAATTTTTCATTTTGATGGATCACATCCTCTAACATATTCCTAGAAAAGAGTACAAGGCAGGCAGGAAAAAAAGCCTTACATCTTAAAATATCTTATTTTTATATCTGATTAATAGTTTCAACACATATGAAATGCTAAGGTTGAAATTATTTTCGCCAGAAACTTTGAAAGTGATGCTCCATTTTTCATTCGGTTTCTAATGATACCACTGAGATGTCCAAAGCTGATTGATTCTTCTTACTTTGTATATGACAAGTTTTTTCCTCTCTGGAAGGATGAAAGATCTATTTGGCCCAGTAATTTGAAATTTCACCGCAATGTGTCTTTGTGTTTATATTCATCCATTGTACTAACACTCAGTAAGCTTTTCAACCAGGAACCTCAAGTGCATGAAAATTCTCTTAAACCATTCGTTGATTATTTCTTTCCTATTTTCTCTGTTCTTTCTTTTTGTAACAACTATCATTTAAATATTGAAATTCCTGGACTGGTCCTGTAAGTTTCTTAACACTCCTCACTTCTTTTCCATAATCTTTGTCTTTTTGCTCAACTTTTTCAGAGAGTTCTTCAACATTAATTTTCTAATACTTCTACAAAACTTTTGATCTCTGCTGTCAGAATTTTAATGTTGAAAGCCTCTTTTAAAGATCAGAATATTATTCTTTTATATTATCTCCTTCTTGTTTCATGGCTATATTATTTTCTCTTATTTCCCTGAGGATGTTAATAATGGTTCTATTATTTCCCTCTGCAAAATTTCTGTTTTCCATCTTTCACACATTAGAGGGTTTCTTTAAATATCTAATAATCTTTGTTTAGCTGCTTATATTTAGGATATAAGAGGGCTGAAAGGCTGACTGGGAGCTTTGATACATGGAATGATCTATCTGAGCTGTTTATTTAAGAAGTCTCTGGTGACTACATTTACGTCTTTTTTTTTAGCCAGATTCCTCAAAATGACTAATGAGTTAAAATTTCCAAATCAACCTGCAAAAAACTATTTTATAAAAGTAATACAACTCTAAAACTTGAGAAGAACAAAGTTGAAGAAAAAGGGAACAGGATTATGGAATATATGAGCCAGGAGCTTACAGAGGATTAAAATACCACATATTTGTATTCATAAGTTTTGTTTATTGGTAAGTAAAGTGTCTCTAAAACCAAACTCAGTAATGACTGCCTAAAATTTTATAATATATTAATGATTTTAGGTTCTCAATTCTCATTCTCTTAAGAGATCAGTTCATTCATTCAACAATATTTTCTCAGTAACCACTCTATACCAGGAACTCACTCCTGACACTGAATGCAGACAGCAATGGATAAATCAAACAAAAATCTCTGCAGTCACGGAACATTCATTCTAGTTTTGGGCACAAAAAATAAAATAAATACAAAGGTGGTAAGTACTATAAATAAAAAAGAAAAAGCTAGTCGTGTCATTTTAAACAAGGTAATTAAGGGAAGACCTATCTGAAAATTTCACTGACATGTAGTATTTTTACCTTGTTTGGAAGCTGTCACTTCAAAAAAATAAAATAAAATAAAACCCTATGATAAATTTTAAACAAAAAAGGAAAATAAGAAAATCCTAATTTAAGGCAGTAATTATAAACAAAAGCCAATTCTCCTAAGAGCTAAGACTACAAAGAGGGCATTAATGAAATTTTAAAAAGCCAGTGTGATGATACTGCAACAAATGTTACTGTTAAAAATTTATTGATACTTCTAGTTACACTCCGAAAAGTGATATCTAGACATATACCACAGTGCTCCCAAATTACTTAAAACATTAATATCATTTAAAAAATGACATGACACTATTCTTCATTTTCTTTTAGCTTGAACAAATGATGTCATATGAACTTTAAGACTAACATTTAAAGCCCTAAATTTAAAACCCTAGAATAGCTAAACTAGACCCAGTGAAAACCCAAGTCCTCAGATCAAATACTAGGAAGGTTTGTCTGATATCTTCTTTTTAATATAATAATCAAGTCAATGAAAATTTACCTTGCCCAGAGCGGCTTTGGCGTGAGTCTACACTTGACTGTCTTCGATCCTGTGGTTCCTCGCTCCCTCCATCTGCAAAAAATGAGAAAAAGCATAAGCAAATAGATATTCTCTGGTTCTGCCTGTATCTTAAAATTAGTATATCTATCATTTGTTTTCATTTCTTATAATTTCAATCATTAAAACATTTGAGGATATTTCCTATATAAACCAAAGGTTCTTACCCTTAGGCTTTTTTGTGGAGATAGTTTACCTTCCCCTCTTAAAGGGTGTTCTTTGCTTATCCACAGACGTATAAACTCTACTTTGCATAAAATGAAACAATGTTATCAACTCTGAAGTTTATTCACAGAATTCTAGGGTTTCTTTAAAAGATTTTATTTATTTACTTTTAGACAGAGGGGAAGGAAAGGAGAAAGAGAGGGAAACATCAATGAGTGAGAGAAACATCCACCGGTGGCCTCTTGCAAGCCCCAACCAAAGAACTGGCCCACAACCCAGACATATGCCATGATGGAGAATCAAGCCAGCGACCTTTTGGTTTGGAGGACAATGCCGAACCCACTAAGCCACATCAGTCAGGGCTAGAATTCCATTTAGAAGCCTTGATTTAAACTGATGTCTAAATTAATTATAGCTACTTATCTGTCTAAAGTATGTCAAATAATAAAAATTACATAATACATGAAAGAGCAATATAAATCAGAATCTGAAAAATTCAGAACGGAGACGAAACCAAGAAAAAATGAGAAATAAAATAAAGGTAATTTCAGTAATGAAGTCTAAACTATAAAAAAACAGCAAGTAAACATAAACGATCTTAAAGAAATAGAAGGTAAAAGGACAGAAAACTTTTAACAAATTTTATTTTAAAAATTGCAAGAAGATGACAAATACTGGAAATAGGCCAAGGGGATCCAGCACATGGATAAAAATAGGAGTCCCTAAAAAGGAAAACCAAAGTGAGAAAATATACAAATTTAAAAACTAGAATTTAAGAATGTTGTCCAGAAAAAAAGTGTCTATGCATGTGTCATACACACACACACACACAATATGTCCGTGTAAGTACAGGTCCATATGCCCACACAAACATATACATACATACATGCACATACACATAAAATTACATATTACAAGAGTACCATGTGTACTTGAGATAATCAACTTAGATCAATGCACCAAGACATTTCCTACTAAAATTACTGTACTTCAAAGAAAAAAGAAAGAAAAAGTCCTTTGGGAATTTAGGCAAAGACATCACATGATTTTTAAGAAAAAATACAAAAATAAAATGGAATAATGTATTTAAAACACACAAAGAAAAAATTTGAGACAAAGATTTTATATCCAATTAAATTTACCTTTAAGTATAAAGAATAAAGACAAACAACATGAAAGAATTTAGGGAATACTGCTGCATGTGGAATATCTGAGATTTTCCTGCCAATGTTCTTCTCTAGGACTTTTATGGTGTCAAAACTTGTATTTAAGTCTTTTATCCATCTTGAATTTATTTTTGTGTGGTGTAAGTTAGTGATCAAGTTTCATTTTTTCGCATGTAGCTGTCCAGATCTCCTAACACCATTTGTTGAAGAGGCTATTTTTATTCCATTTTATGCTTCTGCTCCCTTTGTCAAATATTAATTGACCACAGAGACTTGGGTTTATTTCTGGGCTCTCTATTCTGCTCCATTGGTCTGTGTGTCTGTTCTTATGCGAGTACCATACTGTTTTTGATTACAGTAGCCCTGTAATATAGTTTTATATCAGGTATTATGATCCCTCCTACTTTGTTCTTCTTTCTCAAAATTTTTGTGGCTATTTGGGGTCATTTACAGTTCCATATAAATTTTCCACAGCAATACTTTCACTGATATATCCCCTAGAGCAAGGGACATAAAGGAAAGAATAAACACATGGGACCTCATCAAAATAAAAAGCTTCTGCACAGCCAAAATAAAAAGCTTCTGCATCAGCAAAATGAAAAGGAACCAACTGTATGGGGAAATATATTTGGAAATGATACCTCAGACAAGGGTTTGATTTCCAAAATATATAAAGAACTCACATGACTCCACTCCAGGAAGAGAGACAATCCAATTAAAAAATGGACAATGGGCCTTCTCCAAGGAGGACATACAGAGGGCCCAGAGACATATGAAGGGATGCTCAGCAACACTAGTCATTGGAGAGATGCAAATTAAAACCACAGTGAGATACCACTACACACTGGTCAGAGTGGCCATTGTAAACAAATCAACAAACAAGTGCTGGAGAGGTTGTGGAGAAAAGGGAACCCTAGTGCACTGCTGGTGGGAATGAAGACTGGTGCAGCCACTGTGGAAAACAGTATGGAATTTCCTCAGAAAACTAAAAATGGAACTGTCTTTTGACCCAACAATAGCACTGCTAGGATTATACCCTAAGAATCCTGAAACACCAATTCGAAATAACCTATGCACCTCAATGTTCATAGCAGCACAATTTACAATAGCCAAGTGCAGGAAGCAACCTACATGCCCACCAGTAAATGAGTGGATTGAAAAACTGCGACACATTCACACAATGGAATATTAAGCAGCAGAAAGGAGCTCCTACCCTTCACGGCAGCATGGATGGAACTGGAGAGCATTGTGCAAAGTGAAATAAGCCAGGCAGTGAAAGACAAATACCATATAATTTCATCTATAAGCAGAACCTAATCAATAAAATAAACAAGCAAGGACACATGGACAAAGCCAAAGGGGGTAGGTTCGATGGTGAGAGGTGGGGATAGTGGGGTGGGGGGGCATGGTGGGGTGAAAATGGTGACAACTGTACTTGAAAAACAATAAAAAAATTTTAAAAAAAGAATTTAAGGAATATTGTTCCCATGATGTTTTCCTAGTTCTCACAGAAAACTAACATTGGGCATCCACAGTGACTAGAGAAACATCACAATAAAGACTAGTAGTAACCAGTCTTGTAGAAGTAAGACTAAATGAGGGTTTTAAAACAGAGAGATTATAGAATGTAATGGCTATAAGATCTGACGATGCAGATACAAAGCAAACATAAACAAATGGAGGAAGAAATGAAGAAAGTATAAGCAAACAAAAAAATATTAATTCAGTTCAGTAATCAAAATTGGTGTTGTTAATGTTCACAGACCACTGTATTTATAAATAGGGATAAAGCAAATCAGTAATGATGGGATATTCTATTATCATCTCCTTGAAAACCAGAATTCTCAGTATAGAAGAATTATAGAAATAAAAAATAGAAGAAGTTAAGTAAAAACTCTGTGGCACTGAATCTACATTGGAAACATCAGTACAATCTTGTAAGTCACAGGTACATCCTAGCTCTCTGTCCACTGAAAAAGCCTAGACACAGTGGCTGACAGAACAGCAATGACCATCCCTAGTACCCATCCCTGTGATCCTGAAATATGATTCTCCATAAACCAAGACTTCTTAAAGAACCAGCTAGTTTCCCAAGGAAAACATACTAGATAAACCCAGAGTATACTGACGTATTTAACAACAAGTAAGCTATCAAAGACAACATACAACTAGGGTCATACCAAAAAGACTCAGTGAAGAAGTTTTCACTGCCACGATCACAATATTTTATCCATACTAACTGGTCCTGAGGTTAACAGGGACCCAGGTCCTTATCTAGAAAACTGGGGAAATAAAATAATTAACAAGTAATCCTACATTTCCTATATGAATGGTACTAGTAGTCAACGAGTACATAAAAGAAATTTCTTTATAAATTATTTCAGATAATAAATGAAAAACAAGATAGAATTAGAATAGCACTGAACTAACAAATTAATAGTTCTACAGGCACCAAGCATCAATAGCTGATAACATCAAAAAAAGAGTAAAAACCATATATTATATGCCTCCTGATGGTAGGAACACAACAACTACAGTTTTGCCAAAGCAATCAAACCTGAGTCCAGTCAAACCTCTGAATCTAGTGGTCAGTTTTCAGGAAAAACAAAGGACAGAAGGAAATGCTGAACTGCTCCTGAGTGCACCATCAACAAGACTCAACCTGTGGGAAATTCTGTATGTCAAACAACCCAGGTCTTTCAACAGATAATGAAAAAGAGATAAAATATCAGGAAATCCTAAATGACTATGGGATAAAGCTTTAATAAATAAATTTCTATTTTTCAAAATAGAAAACTAAATCAGAAATCTGTGGCATCACATATTAAACATTGGGATGTGTAAATATCATCACCTAGTCAAGTTTCCTTCCTAGTGATCACTTAATTTTTTTATGCTAGTATAAAATAGATTCCTTTACTTGGGAATCAATAATAATGAGCAACAGTCCTATTCAGGAATGTTTTAAATTTTCAGTTTTCAGGTTTTTCTATGTGAATAAAATAATATATATGTATCACATTCTCTCTTTTAACATCAAAACATGTCCTTGAAGTATGTGAGAATAAGAATCAAAAAGAGGTATTTCTCCTCACCAGCACTGTCTTCCTAAACAGAATACAAGAATAAAAATAAATAAAAACAAGGCTTCAAAGAGAATAAAATTTGCATGATCTGTAAAGTATCAGGGTATCAATAACACAACCCATATGAAAAATATAGGCAGGAAATGGTTTAAGACATAGTTTTGAGTCAGCAAAACAAAGTCAAGACAAAAAAACAATGTTGACATAATTATAATCTAAAATTTTTAGATTATAATTATATTTAGATTATAATCTGAACTTTTAAAATTACCAGTAAATCAGAACTATTTTGCAGTAAATTTGAGCAATTCACTCTGTAAGGGCTGACATTAACTCTCAAGGAAAAGTCAACAGTTAAAGAGTGTTAAAAAAGAATAAACTCAGCGCTGCGCCAATATGGAATAGCAAAAAATGTCAGGTTATTTAAAAGTGTTTGTGGTATGCTTGTGGAACCAATGCATCCATTAATCCAAAATAGCAAGACTGCAATGATGTATAGTACTTTAAAGGTTTTTGCTTTGCTTAACACAATTCCTTCAGTGTTACAAATAAGACCTCCCACATATAACACTTATGTTTGTGGACAAAACAGATGAATTTCAGTGGTCAAGCAAGTCATTTGCACAATTCTGATTACCTCATTCGGGAGTGTAGAAGGTAGAACAGGGCTGTGCATGTGAGGTTAGATTTTATTCACCGAACTTAAGTTAAAGACTTACTTCAAATATAGAGGGTGGGGCAAAAGTAGGTTTATAAATTCATATGCAAAAATAATACAGTAAGTAATAAATAATAATACAAGAATAAACTCTGTGAGTACTCACAACTGTAAATTCATTTTTCCCCCAACCTGTATTGTGAACTTAAGAGAGGAAAACCTGCAATGTAACACGTACAGAAATAAAAAAGACCTGACTGTCCAACTCAAGAGTTAACATCTCAAATCAGAGGTGAGATTTCCTGGATTTGAGATAATCATCAGAGAACATTTTTTTAAATCAACACACTGAATTAAATACAGCAAATAATATAAAACAATATATATTTAATACTGAGAAACATTGTTAATAGATTTCCTATTCCCATTATAACAAAAGGGAATAATGTCATAGAAGCATTTACCACATAGGACAGACAGCTTTCAACTCAGGTATATTAAAGCACTACGATATTCCTAGTAAAGAAATACCAACCATATAGACCATATTCAGTAATTAGTGATTTCCTAGGAGGGAATTTAAGTTAGGGAAAGTCTAATAGGAAAGTGCCTAAGCAATTCCAAGAAAAATGTTTTCTTTCCTACAACCAAGGGATACTTTAAATGATTTATTATTTTCAATTGAGGATCAAAATATTACAGCTGAAAAATAAACAACTTAAGTGACCTTGAATTTGGCAACCTAAGCATATCTTCAGTGTTCCTGGCTAGAGTAAGTATTAGATTTCTGAATTCAAATTTTGAAGTTGTCTTCAATCCTCCTTTAGGAATTTAAATATATGCCCCTAATAGAAAGCATGGGCAATATTGAAACTGCATGGAAAATATATGTATGTATATACATATATATGTTTTACTACTCAGGTATGAATACCAGGCATTTAATGAAGTCTATATAAAATTGTACACACTTACTGCCACAAGGGCAGACAAGAACTGGAGGACATGAATGAAATTTAAAGAAAATGCTAAAGGAAGACCAGGAACACAAGCCAGGTTTATTTATCAGTGAAGGGCCACTTATGAAAAGGTACATACACACAAGGTTCCCTGGCTATGTAAGCACTCGGAGAACCAGAAAAGATAAAAAGCAGCTCATCCCTTTAGGGCTCAAAAAGAGAACAGAAACCACTTTGTTCTGTATGCATTCTCTGCTGGGTACAGGGTCGGTAAGGTCTTTACAACATTACCTCATTCAATACTAATAATAATTCTATGAAAAAAGTATTATGCCAATTCTAAATGTAAGATTCAGATTCTGAGAAGTAAAGCGACTTTCCCCAAACCACACCGCTAATAAGTAGCAATCACAAAGTTAAAACTGTCTGATTTCAAAATTCTGCATTCTTTTTAAGATTCTCCACTGCCCTCTATTACAACAACAAAAACCATTAAGGTGGAGGTTGGGGGGTGGACAGGAACTGAGGGGTAAGAGAATAAAAGCAAACAGAGACCAATTAAGAAGCTACTGTAAAAATCCAGAAGAATGAACACTTGGGTTATCTTGTTTTTGGTGACTTTGACAGTTTTTTAAAGGGTACTGGTTAGGACTTTTGTAGAATGTCCCTCAGTTGGAGTTTGTCTGATGTCTTCTCATTAGACTAGGGTTATAGGATTTGGAGAGGAAGATCACATAGGCAAACTGCCATCCTCACCACATCATTCCTAGATATTATCAGCAGCATGAAACCAATTAGACTAACTAAATATGTATACATATATACATACCCTACATAATTGAAAAGGAAAAGTGAAGCTCTATCTTCTTAGACTGTGCCAACATTAATGTAAACAGCCATTACCTACTTGGTCCTTTACAATGTGTCAGTCACTATGCTGTATGTTTTACACATTTATGTCATTTAATCCTCAATAAAACCGTATGAGAAAAATAATAATTTTCTTCTTAACAGATCAGGTAGGAGGGATTGAGACTTTAAGGAAACCTGGCCACAGTTGTAAAGTTATTAAGCACCAGATCTAGGATCTGCACCTAGGCTGGATTCTAAAGCCTGTTCTCTTCTCCACCTTTCTATGTCACCTCCTTGTAAAACAGAATATAGTTCATTTTCACATCTAGAATCAAACACATACAACATGTTAGAGAGCTCTAACAGTATAACTGCAGAGAACAGAAAAAGATGAAAAAAATCCCAAGGTGAATTTGAAATAATCTGATTTCAAATTTCCCCTCAAATTGGT
Organism: Anoura caudifer; assembly: GCA_004027475.1. NCBI lineage: Eukaryota > Metazoa > Chordata > Mammalia > Chiroptera > Phyllostomidae > Anoura > Anoura caudifer. The sequence goes on from PVKU01002375.1 coordinate 69,565, forward strand.
TACTCAGTATAGTCATTCAAATTCTTAAGCTTAATTAATTTAACAGTTTCCTCTATGTGTTCCTCTGAAGTTTCTTATTAAACATAAATATCTCTATACATAAGCACTATATAGACTCATAGAAAGATAGAGCTAGAAGGAATTTGTGTTTCTTTGTTGTTTTTCTCAATTTATACTTTAACATTCTGTGAAGTTGGAGTTCACAGGCTGCACAAAAACAGGTAGTAGGAGGAATGTGAGCTATAGGTTACAGTTTGCTGAACTCTGTCTGGAGCATATAAAGAATATCCGTAAACCCGTAAGAAAAAGATAACTAATCCAAGAAAAACAATGCATACGGACACGAGGAGGTTAGTAACACAAGAGGAAATCTGAAAGGTCAATAAACACATGAAAGAATATTCAGCCTCACTAGAAATTAGAGAAATAAAAATTAAGTAAGTAGACTATTACCTTTCACCTACACCAGATTGGGGAAAATGAAGGAGTCTGACCATTTGAATGTGGCAAGAATATGGCAAGACAGAAACTTTCAAACACTTCTAAGAAGTGTATAAATTGGTACAGTAACACAGGAGAGAAATATCCAGTAAAAGTGAAAATGCAAATAACCTATATCTTGGCAATTCCACTTCTAAATACAGTCCTGAGAAAAACTCTTACATGTGTGTAAGAATAATCACTGCATTATTTGTAATAACACAAACCAAACCAAACATTGAAATAAACTCTAATTTCTATTAGGAGAGTAATGGATAAAAGAAATACAATCATAAAATTGAATGCTGTACAATATATGAAAGAAATAAAACAAGTCCATACATAGCAAGAGCAAAATCAGCAAGATCCAGAATTATACAAGGATAACACTATCACATAGTAAATTTTAAGACACATAATACTACACTAAAAATTGTTTGTGGATACATTTATACTGGGATTTTTTGTCTCTGATAAAGAAGATTCAAACATCATTTTTCTTTTACCAAATTCTAAATCTGTCTGTATGAGTGTGTATTGTGTATTAGCTTTGCGCGCATCTGTGTTAAGATATGGTTACAGCAATGAGAACTACTGAAAAGATATGCCATATTGTATTCTGAAAGTTATAAGGATTAACATTTATGAAAATACATACTTACAGCAAATTACAGAATGAACTAAAGGGTGCTGAGACTGAGGAGATAGTAATTTAAGTGACAAAGAGGAAATCCTAAAATAAGGAGGTGTGAATGGAAGAGAAAATGAGAAGACAAAGTTAGGAAATACTCAGAAGTTTTAATCAACTGGACTCGATGGTTCATTAGGTGTGGGCAGTCACTTTGGGGACTAGAGAAAGCTTCATGTGTTTTCCGTTTCCTGGTTTAAATAGCTCTCAGAACTACCATCTACATCAGCAGATGATAATGGACCATCAGCTATAGGTGATAGAAAAAAGTCTGTTAAAGCAACTTTGCAAGAGATGTAGCAGAAAGGTTTTCTCTGCTCTGTAGTTTCTGCCACATTATATATACAATGTATGTTCCTGATGGCTAACAGTACAGTTGAAATAGTAACTGAAAGAAGAGATAAAAAAAGTTTGGGATCACACAAGTACAAATTCTGGCTCCAACACTTACTGTATAACTTCAGTCAAGTCATTTAAATTTCTTTTTCTCTGTCTCTGTTTCTTTATCTACTAAATGAACAAAAAATAAATGAACTTATCCCATAATATTGTGAAAATTAAATGAGTATAATTATGTATTTATGTATGCATGTGCATGTATATTTGTATATACACACGAAGTGTTTGCTACTATTATTCATTCGTTACTAGGTATCTACTAAGTGCTAAGGCATCATACTATGTGCTGGAGAAGAAGAGGTGATGAGTTTATATTGTCTGCACTCTTCTAGTACATACAGCCATTACACTGTGATAGACATGTGAGCTAATGTGCTGTCTCCAACAATTCCTGAGTTATTATTTCCCAATCTATCTGAGTCTATTAACAATTTTAAAGTCATTTAATCTTTCAACAATTGCTAAAAATCCATGGAAAAAGTTTATGGTTATACAGAGAAAAATCTTTACTAAAATACAAATTTATGAATTTGTTATTTTCTAAACTATATTTTCAGCCCCATATGCCAAGGTTGCAGGTTCAATCTCCAGCCAGGGCAAATACAAGTAGCAACCAATGAATGCATAAATAAGTGGAACAACATGTCCATGTTTCCCCTCTCACCCTGCCCCATCTTCCTTTTGTTCTCTAAAAGTCAATAAATAAAACTTCAAAAAAATTAAACTGTGTTTCCATTCTTATCTCTAAATTTCCCATTTATTTCTTCTATCCTTCTAAAAGATTCATAAATAAACCTAATGTTAATCTAAAAGAATCATAAATAAATAAAATCCCCAGAAATTTATCTCTAAATTTCTCCCCTTATTCTAAGAATATACTCATTTTTTATTTATTTTACTCTTAACCACAATGTTAATTTGAAAGATTCATAAATAATACCCTCAGAAACTACCTGGATCTTAAAATTACAAAGACAACAATGGTTAAATGAATATTAACAGGGTTTTTTTTTTTTTAATTGCTTAATTGAAAACAAATTACTCTATAGAATAAAATCTTTTGATTTTATACAGGAGTAGATTACTTATCATTATCTTTAATAAACGATGTTTCTTTATTGCAAAAGGTATCTCGTACAAGTCATTCCCTCATCAACTTACTTTGTAATATTCTCCTTCAACAAAAGAAATCTTAATTGCATCCAGCTCTCCATCGCAAATTTACAGTACTAATCCTTGCCAGCCATTTTGTTTCCAGCTTGTAACACTAGCAGCCAGCTGCCTTCAGCCTGACTCTATTAGCATATTGGATAATTTAGAAAATAAGAACAGAAATGGAATCTAAAGATACAGTTGGTTTTTATCAGACTATATCTGTATATTATATATTACTCTTTAAATATGCTTTATTTAGATGCTTCTCTACTTCCTTTCAATATAATTTATTTTCTTAATTTAAATGCTTGTTCCTGCTTACGGTAATTTTTCCTTCCCCCAGATCCTACAAATGAGTTTGACCTGTTACTATTTAAATACAAGAATTTTCAAATTTTAATAAACTACAAGTGTATCTTAAGTATTTTCTATAAAAGATAGGGTTGGATACTGTAATTTATAACAATATTTCAGCAGACCATCTAACCAAGAATAATAAATAAATAAAAGCTAACCTATACTGTTCTCACATCCCAAGGGTTTTTCTAATAGCTAGGAGACAGTAAATGATTCTTCACCTGTTTTGACTTGCAAAGGCTGCTGTTTGAATGTCAGTAACAATGTGCCCTCACCGCGCATCACTGAAGTCTTAGATGACAAATTATCTAATGCAATTTTAATAAGACAAAGAAGGGTAGGGCCAAAGAGTTTCGATTAGTGTCCTGTTCTTCAGAACTCTTTTCCATCACACCCCCTCCCTCTCCAACAAGTCCTACTCACCCATAATTAATAAGTTCTGAAATTATATTATTCATTAACCCATTCTATCACTTAACATAAAACTCCTTTTAGGGAGACCCTTGTAGTTCATTTAATAATACTATTTAGAAAGTTTGTTAACTTAAAGGAATAACACTCTCTTGAAGTAACAACAAGAAAGAAAAAAGGCTAAAGTGGGGGGAAAAACCTGCAAGAAATAACTTGCTCAAAGGATTGCTGAAGTGCTTTAACAACTTCAGTTTCTTTTCTAAACCCTTCCAAGGCATTTTTGTATTTTGACTGTGATGCCAACTAACCATCCAGGCTGCTGTAGAAGCCTCTGGTTAGAATGGATTTCAAGGATGCTGTGTCTTGTGAGGAACCAATCAGGTTTCTTTGTTTCATCTGCAACATTCCATCAGGGTTACATAACATTTCAGATACATGAAACATTCTAATAATATAGCATATTTCAATCTATAGTTACCAATGCAATGTCACTAAATCTGGCACAAAAATCCCATAATGATTCTGCTGCGTTATTAAATAAAGCAAAGGAATACAGTAGAGATATTTTTTCTTTTAGGGGAGAGGAGAGAGTGTATTTGCTTTGTCTAAATAAATAGTTTTTAAAAATAGAGAATATGAGCAATTTGCAAACTACTAAGATTTATGCTGATTCTTATTATTTCTGTCTACAGTAAAGTGGCTGAGGCAACCCAACGCAGTTGCAAACAGCCATACAGTTGTTAATTCTTATCATATTCAACATGTCAGTAGTACAGAATAAAACATTATAAATAGATTGTAAACTCGAGTTTAATCTTTTGCAAAAAAATTTTTAAAGCACAGAAAAATTAAGTGAAGTATTTAAAATGCCTGGACAAATATTTTCTCAAACAAGAAAATCTGAACTTTAAATGTCATACCCCAATTTAACACCTGCAATACTAATCAAAAAATTTTTACACCAGCAGCACTGTTACCTATATAATCAGAATACTTGCAGTGCTGGAACCATACAAATCTCTCTCTCTCTCTACTAACGCTGCATAACTTAAATATCACTGTTCTGTGCTATTAATATAGAACTCAGATTTTCAAGAACACATGAGGCTGGAACCTGTGAATCTAGTAGTTTTCTTTCTTTCTACAACTCAAAAGTATCCCACATATGGTAGTTACAAATCAGCACAGGATTAAAATAGTGCCTGAATGTATAAAAAACAGAATCTGTTGGGTGTGGCTTAAGTAAATGCATCTTGTCTCAACTGGACAGCTCCCTAGTAATATGCTACCACGAAATCCAAAATATAGGAGTACATAAGTAAAGTGATTTCTGAGAAAGAGTGGGAAACCAAACATCTGTGTTTTTTTCTATACTTGATGTTCAATTGTTTCTTACACTGTACTTCTAGACAGTGCCTTGAGTAAATGCTGAGCATTGCTCAAGAAACCAAAGACAGAGAAATTTTACTTGTCCTATTTTCCTTATATTATACTCACTGTCTATAACACGGCTCTAGTTACAAACATTTTGTTTTCATAAAAGAGATAATCATTTAAATCATGACTATGTGCAACGCGAACTCGCACTGCATTATAGTCATCAATAAAATATGAAGTGCCAACTCCAGTATTCATTCTACTTATTTGCCATCTCATCAGAGAATGCTCTACTAATGCTCTCTACTATTATAAACTGAACAATGTAAGAGACATTGATAGGAGCTGCGACAAATGTGTAACAGAGAAAATATTAAATCTGTAGGTACTTTTAAAAAAAATCTAGTATTACTAGGAAAAACCTTTCATGTATATGCATACGTGTGTATATGAACACACATTATACAGATTTAGTACAAATAAGAAACTGTTCATAAGCTACCATGCATGCATTTTTAATGCTACATATTCAATTTGCCTGAAACCTCTACATATAGGGGTCATACAGATTTCAGAACTATACATTTTCATTCTTAAATAGCCGTAATCAAATATTAAAACAGCTAAGAATAACTGACATACTTAACTACAGCCAAGGTTTTAATCTCATTAAACAATTTGCTCTGCTATTTAGTACAGCAAACCCACCTTTGAGTCATATTGACGGTTATTTTTTTCCCATGCCCTGTACGTGCTGCACCATTTTGCTTATCTTCTGGACAGTGGAGAAATCAGCAGAACAGCAGTGAACGAGTGTACTGGAGTCAGCAGAGGCAGTGCCAGCCTCCTACTGCAGTCTGTATATTGAACGCACTCAAACCCACAGGTGCCTACGTAAATCCTCCGGCTGCAGACTGCAACTTAACGTTTCCTTCAGCAGCAGATCTGTATGCTGGTTTCACTTTGCTCTAACCCAGTGAATGGACCGGATGCACAACAGTGTGCCATCTTTTAAAAAGGAATTTTACATAAAATACTTACATAGAAATTCTCTATAAGTAGTCAAAAATGTGTGACTTTGAAAATCAGAAGTATAATAAAGTATGAAAATTTAAAAGGATAATTAGGAAAAGAAATTCATTTCTAGTATTTTTAAAATTCTAAATGGATCATTTAATTTTTTCAAGAAAGAATAACATTAAAAACTAACAATATCATGTGTCTTACATCTTCTTGCCTAGCTTATGCAAGTAATTTTTTTCAAATACCATGGTGTATCATGTGTAAATGCATATAGAGGCTTGCCTCTAACCATACCTTTCCTAAAAAATAACCAATTTATAAGAAGAACTGATCTATAAAAAGGCAAAGGAATCTAAATAAACCAATTTTCAAAAACTAACAGATGAAACAGAGACTCACAATCCTTTCACATAAACTTCAAACACACTCTTATCCTACCAAAATTACAGAATTTAAAGATTATGAGAAACTTTAAAGAAGACAGATAAGTTTAACTATTTTTTCATATGAATAAATTAAGGACCACAGAAGTTAAGGTTAAACTACCTTTCTCAAGGCACATGGGTAGGCAGTAGCAAAATGTGATCTTCTAATAAATACTTCCTTTAATAAATAAGAATTACTAAAACTTGCCTAAGATTAAATAGTAACATGATTATTTCTATAACCACTAAAAAACTAAGTTTTTGGTTAAAAACCTTTATACAAAAAAGACATCTCCAACCCAAATGGTTTCACCAGTGAATTTTACTGATACCAAACGTTTTAAAAAACACCAGTTCTACGCAATTTCTTCCAAAAAGAGAATACTCCCAACTTATTTTATAAGGATAAAAGTAATATCAAAGTAGATAAAATAATTACAAAAAAACACTACAAATGGGAGAAAAACAGGACAACTGTAATAGCATAATTAATAAAATATATTTTTAAAAAAACTACAGGTCAATATCCCTCATGAACATAGAAACAAAATCCTCAACAAAACATTAGCAAGTCAAATCCAGTAATGTGTACACACACACACACACACACGCACACTATGACCAAGAGGGGTTTATCCCAAGAATGTTAAGTTAGTTAAATATTTGAAAATGACTCAATGTAATCCATCATATTAATGGTTCAAAGAAGAAAAATAACATGATCACATATCACTTGATGCAGAAAGAGCATTAACAAAATTCAACATCCATTCATGAAAAAACTAGAAGTAGAAGAAAAATATCTCAACTTGATAAAGAACACTGATAGCCAATATCAACCACACTTAGTGGTCCAAGACTGACTGTTTTCCCTAAGTTCAGGAACAAGGCAGAAACATCCACTCTCGCCACTCTTAGCCATCATCTTACGAGACATACTAGTCAGTGCATACGGACTGGAGAGGAAGAAATAAAACTGTCTCATTCTCAGAAGATATTATTGTTCACTTAAAAAATTCAAAGTAATCTACCAAACACAAACAAACAAAAGATCTCTCAGAACTACATGGGTTTAGCAAGGTCACAACACAAAGTTGAAGACAATAATCAATCATATTTATATATATATATTTATATACTAGCAATAGACAATTATTTTAAAACCAAAATTTTAAAAATATTGCTAACAATGGCTTTTTAAAAAGAAAATACTTAGGTATACATCTAACAAACACAATGCATGCTAGAAACTATAAAATGTTGATGACAGACATCAAATAAGACCTAAATAAATGAAAACACATATTCATACACTGAAAGACCCCACATGGTAAAGATTTCAATTCTACTCAGTTTGACCTATAGGTTTAATGCAATTCGAACCAATATCCCCGAAGAGTTTTTAAAATAGACATAAATTCTAATATTTATATGGAAAGGCAAGGGATCTAAAATAGCTACAACAAGTTTTAAAAAGGACAACGGAGTTGCAGGGATTACACTACCCTGTTTTAAGACCAACTATAAAGCTACAATACAAGACAGTGTGGTATTGGCAAACAGATAAAAACAGATCAGTGGAACAGATTAGACCCAAACAAATACAGCCAACTGATTTTTGACAAGGGTGCAAAAGCAATTCAAAGGAGAAAGGATAGTCTTTTTGACATGGTATTAGAACAACTGTATATCCATATGTAAAGAGCAGACACACATATCAATTTTAACCTTACATAAAAATAACTCAAAATGAATCATAAAACTAAATCTACAAAACTATGAAAGATTGAGAAAAAAAACATAAAAGAAATTTTTACAACCTGGGTTAAACAAAGAATTTTTAGATATGCTATCAAAAGCATGATCCATTAAAAAAGATAAACTGGACTTCATCAAAATTTAAAACTTTTGCTCTGCACAAATAACTGTTATGAGAATAAATAAAATAAGCAAATCACATTCCAACAAAGGACCTCTATCAAGAATATACAAAACACTCTCAAAGCTCAAGAGTAAGAAAACAAACCAACCTTATTTATTTTCTTTTTTTGGATTTTATTTTTTTCATATTAAAATATATTTTATTGATTATGCTATTACAGTTGTCCCATTTTTTTCTCCCATTTATTCTTCCCCACCCTGTACCCCTCCTACACACACCATCATTCCCCCACCTTATTTCATGTCCATGGGTCATACATATAAGTACTTTGACTTCTCCCTTTCCCATACTATTCTTAACCTCCCCCTGTCTATTTTGCACCTACCATTTAATGTTTCTTATTCTGTGTACCTTTTCCCCCATTCTCCCCACCTCCACACTGATAACCCTTCATGTGATCTCTATTTCTATGATTCCATTCCTGTTCTACTTGTTTGCTTAATTTGTTTTTCTTTTAGTTTTTCTAGGTTTGCTTGTTGACAGTTGTGGGTTTATTGTCATTTTACTGTTCATAGTTTTGATCTTCTTTTTCTTAGATAAGTCCCTTTAACATTTCATAAATAAAGGCTTGGTGATGATGAACTCCTTTAACGTGACCTTGTCTGGGAAGCACTTTATCTGCCCTTCCATTCTAAATGATAGCTTTGCAGAATAGAGTAATCTGGGATGTAGGTTCTTACCTTTCATGACTTGGAATACTTCTTTCTAGCCCCTTCTTGCCTGCAAGGTTTCTTTTGAGAAAATCAGCTGATAGTCTTATGGGAACTCCTTTGTTGGTAACTCTCTCCTTTCCTCTTGCTGCTTTGAAGATTCTCTCCTTTTCTTTAATCTTGGGTAATATAATTATGATGTGCCTTGGTGTGTTCCTCCTTGGGTCCAACTTCTTTGGGACACTCTGAGCTTTCTGGACTTCCTAGTAGTCTATTTCCTTTGCCAGATAGGGAAGTTCTCCTTCATTTTTTTTCAAATATGTTTTCAATTTCTTGCTCTTCCTCTTCTCCTTCTGGTACCCATATGATTCAGATGTTGGAACTTTAAAGTTGTCCTGGAGGTTCCAAAGCCTCTCCTCATTACTTTGAATTCTTGTTTCTTCATTTGGTTCCAGTTGGATGTTTATTTCTTCCTTCAGGTCCAAACCGGTGATTTGAGTCCCAGTTTCCTCCCCTTCACTGTTGGTTCCCTGTATATTTGCCTTTATTTCACTTTTCATAGCCTTCACTTTTCCCTCTATTTTGGGATTATACTCAGCCATTTCTGTGAGCATCCTGATTACCACTGTTTCAAATGCTGCATCTGGTAGGTTGTCTATCTCTTCATCGCTTAGTTGTATTTTTTTCTGGAGCTTTGATCCGTTCTTTCATTTGGGCCATACTATTTGTCTTCACACACCTGTTACATAGGAAGAGGCGGAGCCTTAGGTACTCGCTAGAGTGGGGCAATCCACTTTGCTGCTTTGTGGCACTATATGTGGGGGAAGGGCCTGAAAGGGAACAATGCTGCTTGTTCAGCTCTCTACTGGCTTCCAGCCAGTTTGCTTACTACTCACAAGCAAATTGGGCCCTTCTGGTACTGATTCCTGGTGGGTGGTATTGTGTACATTCATAAATAAGGGCTTGGACCTTATTTATAATTCATAATTCTAGGACCCTGTGGGTCTCTCCAATGAACTCTCCTGTGAGGCTGGGAATTTCTCTTGCCACCTCAACCCCCATAGGTTTTTTCAGTCAGAGGTTTTGATACTTTATTTCCTGGCGCTGGAACCCTGGATTGTGCAGTCTGTCTCGCTCCCCTAGCTGGTCCTCCTGGTCTATCCCCACGCAAATGTGGGTCTGCCCAGTCCGCCAGCCACAGCTTTGCCTCAAGTCCTCTCCATCCAACTGCCTACCTCTGCCCCTCTTACCAGTCTATATGAATGTTTCTTTAACTCCTTGGTTGTTGGACTTCTATACAGTTTCATTCTCTGGCAGTTCTGGTTATTTTTTTGTTCTTAAATTTGCTGCTGTCTTTCTTTTGGTTGTGTAAGGAGGCAAAGTGTATCTACCTACGACTCCATCTTGGCTGGAAGTTTCCAACCAACCTAACTTAAAAATGGGCAAAACATCTGAACATACACTTCACCATAGAGAATATATGAAAGGCAAATAAGCACATGAAAAGGTGTTCAGCATCATTAGCCATTATAGAAATGCAAATTAAAATCACAATATCACTACACATTTATTAGAATGGCTAAATTCTTTAAAAATATTTTTAAAATTTTAAAATATTCTTTAAATATTAAAGACTAGCAAGGATGTGGAACAACTGGAACTCTCATAGAATGTTGGTGGGAATGAAAATGGTACAGCCACTCTGGAAAGTAGTTTGACAGTTTCTTATAAAGTTACACCTACACCTACCATATAACCCAATAATCCCACTCCTAAGCACTGACACTAAAGAAATAAAAACTTATGTTCACACAAAAACCTGTACATGATTAGTTAATGGCTCTATTCATAATTGCCCTAAACTGGAAATATCTCAAAGGTTCTGTAGTGGATGAATGAATAAACAAACTGTAATACACTGTATTACAAATTGTAATACAATGGCATAACATTCAACAATAAAAAGGAACAAGCCACTTGCTAATGGGAACAAAACACTATTGCTGACAGAAACAAAGAATGGCAATATAATGCAATATTCTGAGTAGAGAATAAATGTACTAATAACTGGTATATGAACAATATCAGAAGTAATGGTATGAGGCATGAGGTAAATTTTTAAAGCAAATATGTACAGCCAAGCATTCTTTTGAAAAAAAATTTTTTTTCTTCAAAATTCTCTTTCTTGCACTGAACATCCCCCTTTTCAAACAGCCAAGTCTTTTGTGGAAGGACAAATCTGTTACAAATATTTGAGTTTGAAAAACCTGCCTCCTTACAGACGCACCCAAAGTTTCATATCATTAAAAATATATATATGTATTCAGGAGAAAGATTAAGTAAATCCCCATCTACTTCCACTCCAGAATACAAAAGAATCCACTTGTCAAGAATAATCACAGAAATGTATCTTCTGGAATTATCTGATGGTTTGTTTCCCAGGCAAGGCCTCTGAAATCCTATGTGAGGTTCAGAACTCAGTCCTCAGCTTACAGGTCAGAAATCAAGTCTTTATAATTTTCCAAAATGGGTAAGACTCAAATAGATTCAATCACACCATAACAACTCTATATCACCTGGAAACATCATAGCAAAATATTAGTATTACAGACATAAGGAGGGACTATCTTTCTTCTTTGGGGGAAAATATGTGTTCTTCTAACTCCTGGTGTGGAAAAGACTGCTATATTTTTTAAATAAACAAACAAAATCCATAGCCAGATTAATAAAACAAAGTGGCAGACTCCATTGATTGCATACTCAACCCCTTCTTTCATACTAACCAAACACTGGTTTTATTTCAGGTATTTGCTTCGGGTACTTGCAGGTTCTCTCCCTAGTCTCCAACATGAACCTTAATTAGTAAGTAAATCTTAATAACAGTAGTTGTAATTACATTAATTGGTTTAAGAAAAGTTATGTGCCATAATTTGGCCAATGGGATGTGAGGGGAATGGAGGAGGGTTCCCCCATCCCCCATTTGAAAAGTTTACCTTAATCTTAAAAGGGATTCAAGAAAGGGCCAGTTGTTCTATCAGTCTCTGAACAACGTTGTGCTAGAATACAAAAGCTGAAGGTATGGCAGTCCTCTTGTACCTATGTAAGGACAAGTGGCAACAATAACCAATATGCTAAAAATGACAGAACAAAGAGATGGAAAAAAATGAGTCCTTGATTATGATGTCAGGCTTCAGATTCAACTTATCTATAATCAACATGCCTCAAGAATTCTTTATTATGTGAATTTATAAGTTCCTTTCATATCTCAGTCCCTTTAAGTTGTGTCTTTGGTAATTCTAACCATTCTCACTGTTAAAATAGCAAATATAACTAAGCAAGAAAAAGACTATATAGAACCTAATCATATTTAAATTTTAACATAAAATTTTTATTTCCTCCAGAAATTTGAAATTTAATAAATCTGAAGACAGCGGTACTAAGTTAGATGTTAAAATCATTTTTATTCACCAGTTTAAAACTCTACAATGGCTCTCTTGCGGCTTTAAGGATGTAATCCAAACTCTTTAGCAGGTCATACAAAACACATCATTAACTATGAGTGATTAACCAACCACCCATTCTTTTTAGCAACTTTCTAACTCACCCTAGGTTCCAGGAATAGAGAATTTTTGCAGTTGCTAGAAATGCACCACATAGGCTCATATCTACTGGCAATGCTACTTTCTCTATGTGGACATCTAACACATTCCTGTCCTTCAAAGTTCAACTTGCATTCTCCTCTCCTCCCTGCTAATCCTCCAACTGTATTATCACTGTCAGTTTAGGAGTCTCTCTCTTCTATTAGATGCTGAGCTCCCTGAGAGTGGAAATTATCTCCAGCATGTACCACAATGCTTAATACACAATGTTTTAGTACTTTAGTAAGTTTTTAGTTTAGTGCTTACTAAAGCACTAAAACATCTTTGTTAAGTAATTTAATGAACCACTTTTGGTGCAGTCATACCTTACTGTACTGGATGATGCATATTTAAAATATATACACCATCACAGCACTATTCTAAAGACTCACCAAATTATTGCAAAATGATCCAAAACTAGTTTTATCTGATATTTTAAAATAAAAAAATATAATAAGACAATGATACAACTTTTCATAAAATTCATGCCATGTCACAAATATTTAATTAAAAACATGGGCCAAGGATACAAAAATGGATGAGATGATTTTATTCCCAATAATATTCTTGGTGTGAGCACAGATGACTTACTATCTAAATGCTTTACAGTAATTATAAATGATATTTACTAAGTTCTTTCCTAACCAAAACAAGCTCTGTAACAAAATCCTTAGTAAGCAAAAGGAAATCACCTCGCAAATTTCAATTTTTACACATATTTAACATAGACTAATAAATGAGTATAATTTCAGTTAAACTATTTAATATAGTGAACAGCTCATAGAATTCAATAAATATATGCTGAATCTAAATTAATTGTATGCAGAGATGAATGTATTTTTCTTTTTCTTTTTTTAAGTGGTTTTTAAATTTTTTTATTTATTGATTTTAAAGAGAGAGGAAGGGGGAAGGGAGGGAGAGAGACAGACAGACATCAGTCTGTTGTTCCACCCATCCACGTACTCACTGGTTGATTCCTGCATGTGCCACGAATAGGGATCAAATCCACAGCCCCCTGTGCATCGGGATGATGCTCCAGCCAACTGAGCTACCTGGCCAGGGCCAAAGTATTTTTCTAAGTGTTGTATCTTCATATGAATATAAAATATATCCTCATCTGAGGATAGTAAAACCATTTTATTATATAAACAGAATTAGTTTCATAGTTGTATTTTTACCATGTATATTTTTCTTAATACTACTTCACTGATATATCCTATTGATGATATGAAATAACTTTACAAAAGGCATTTTATTTCAAAATTATTGAACCATGGAGTTACCATACAAGACTTTTAGTCTCCTCCTAATTGTAAAGGTGGCATTTTTCAATATTACTTGCTACTTCAATTTACTAACAGTAAAAGATTAATGGTGGCTTAGGAAAAAAACAAAACAAAAACCCACTGTTCATCCCTGGTTCAGACACATGACCAGATTACCTCTGTATCTTGGTAAGGCATGGTCTAAAGATCCTTTTGAAGGCATCTAAAGAACCAGGATTTTGGATGGCAAGATACCTGGGGATGGATAAAAAAAAAACAACCCATGACTCCAGGTCAGAAACTCAGTCTGGAAGAAAGTAAGTTAACCTATTTCCTCCAACAAGTCAAATAAAACCTGAATATAAGAAATCTATGAAAACAAGGGAGGGAACCATTGCAGAGCTTGCTTTTAAGGTTAAATTTTTGGTTACTGAGTTTCTTTAAAGTAAGACATACAGCTAACTTATACTTGTACTGAATATACTTTCCATTTATAGAAATGTATTCTACAGATCCTTGAGGATAAGAGTTGTAAATACTGCCACAGCATTTTTAAAAAGATACTTTTCTCCTTGTAGCATTTCACTCATTTCTTGGCTCCATCATTAATCTTTTACTATCATCTATATTGAGTATATACAGGTATTTTTATTAAAATTCCCATGTACCACAAGAAAACAGAAGCAAGTATGATTATATTATATACGAGGAGTCTCTGGGACAGTATAGAATACCATAAATTTGCAAAAGCAATAAATCTACAATCTAGAGTTTTCTTTATTTGAAATACTTCAAGTTTCCTGAGGTGGGGGGGAACTAGATATATTCAAATGAAAAATCTGACAGTGTTAAAATTATTTCAACTTGGTAAAGGCATTACTAGATATATAAAAATATAATATAAAATTAAGTAGTATAAAATTGTATATTTAACTCATGATTTAAATCCCTTTTTAATCAGAAATCAAAACCTACTTCCTAAATATTTATTTTTTTATTGAACACTCTCAGATTATGAATGTAGGATTATAATTGGTATATCTGATATATACTCAGATTTTTAAGTAACTGATCTGTTGCTGTTATGTCCAAATTAAACCAGTTTAAATGATTTATGTTTTTTTTAACTGTTGTTTAAAATATATAAACTTGGATTAATAATCAAAGACAGTTTTATCAGGGAAACTTTAACCTACTAATAAATCATTATGTTAAATTTCAAGCAACTTTGGCTTCTGGCCAAGACGGAGACACAGGTAGATACTCTTTGCTTCCTCCCACAACCAAAAGATGGATAACAACTAATTAAAAAATAGAAAACCACAAGAACTGCCAGAAAATCTAACTGTATAGAAGTCTGACAACCAAGGAGTTAAAGAAGAAACATTCATCCAGACAGGTAGGAGGGGAAGAGACAGGAAGCCAGGGCAGAGAGGATGGGTGGCAAGGTGGTAGCTGGCAAACCAGGTGGTCCCACATTTGTGTGCAGATAAGCTGGGAGGAACAACTGAGGAGACAGACAGACCATGCAACCCAGCATTCCAGTGTGGAGAAATAAAGCCTCAAAACCTCTGGTTGTAAAAACCTGTGTGAGTTACAGCAGCAGCAGGAACTCCTAGTCTTGCAGAACAGTCTGAATTAGCACCTGAAAGGGCACAGTCTGCTTGTGGGAAACGGGGAAAGAGACTGAAAGTGGGGCAAGTGCCGAGCAAGTGGCATTGTTCTTTCTCGGACCCCGCCCCCATGCATAGGCCTACAATGCAGCAAAATGAATTGCCCCACCCTGGCAAATATCTAAGGCTCCACCCCTTCCTACGTAACAGACACACTGAGACAAAGGAATATGGCCCAAATGAAAGAACAGATCAAAACTCCAGAAAAAGAACTAAGCAGTGAGGAGAGAGCCAACCTTTCAGATGCAGAGTTCGAAACACTGGTAATCAGGATGCTCACAGAAATGGTTGAGTATAGTCACAAAATAGAGGAAAAATGAAGGCTACGAACAGTGAAATAAAGGAAAATGTACAGGGAACCAACAGTGCTGGAAAGGAAATAAGGACCCAAATCAAAGGTTTGGACTAGAAAGAAGAAATAAACATTCAACCAGAATGGAATGAAGACAGGAATTCAGAATAATGAGGAGAAGCTTTGGAACTTCTGGGACAACTTTAAATGTTCCAACATCCAAATCATAGGGGCGCCAGAAGAACAGAAGAGCAAGAAATTGACAACATATTTGAAAACATAATGAAGGAAAACTTCCTTAATCTGGTAAAGGAAATAGATATCCAGGAAGTCCGGGAAGCTCAGAGAGTCCCAAAGGAGTTGGACCCAAGAAGGAACACACCAAGGCACACCATAATTAAGTTACTCAAGATTAAAAATACAGAGAGAATCTTAAAAGCAGCAATAGGAAAGGAGAGAGTTACTTACAAAGGAGTTCCTATGAGAATATCAGCTGATTTCTCAAAAGAAACCTTACTGGCAAGAAGGTAATGGAAAGAAGTATCTGAAGTCATGAAAGGCAAGGACCTACATACATCCCAGATTACTCTATTCTGCAAAGCTATCATTCAGAATGGAAGGGCAGATAAAGTGCTTCCCAGATAAGGTCAAATTAAAGGGGTTCATCATCATCCAGCCCTTATTGCATGAAATGTTAAAGAGAATTATCTAACAAAAAGAAGATCAAAACTATGAACAGTAAAATGATGACAAACTCACAACTATCAACAACTGAACCTAAAAAAAAACAAAAACAAACTAAGCAAACAACTAGAATAGGAACAGAATCACAGAAATGGAGATTACATGGAGGGTTATCCCAGCTGTGGGGCAGGGATTGGAAAATGGAGGGGTATGTACAGGGAATATGAAGCATAATTGGTAGGTACGAAATAGACAGGGGAGGTTAAGAATAGTATAAGAAATGGAGAAACCAAACAACTTATATGTACAACCCATGGACATGAACTAAGAGGAAGGGGGGAATGCTGGAAGGAGGGGAGTGCATGGTGGAGGGGAATAAAGAGGAGAAAGAATAGGACAACTGTAATAGCATAATCAATATAATATACTTTAAAAACAAAAATAAATAAAGTTCAAGTAACTTGTACAAGTTGAGGATACAGGGCAACTAAATAGAAGATGAAAATTACTTCCATTAAATTAGAAAGAATTATATAGTCCCAAAAGGGCTTGTGCTGACAACAGTAACCCCACATAGTTTTCTCTGGCTTCATTCCTCAGCAATATAGATGGAAACAGTAAACTATGAAAGTACCAAATTATGAAAGACAATCATGGAAATGAATCTTTATGGTGAAATATTGCAGTGCAGTACTAAAAGGGCTTATAACATTAAATTGTCCTGAAGTCCAGGGGAAGCTTAATCCCAAAACTCAAACAAAGGTAAATTAGAAAAGAACCCAGAAGAATGAAAATAAACCATGGAGTTAAATAAATTACATCAGGAAGCAAAATTTTGTACAAAAGGTAACAATGTCTCTGGATAGTTAATCATTCAATATATGATATTTTATTTTTAAAGGTGAAGTCTTTTTTAAAAGATTTTATTTATTTTTAGAGAGAGGGAAAGGGTGAAAGAGAGGGAGAGAAACATCAATGTGTGGTTGCCTCTCAAGCACCCCCTACATAATGTGGGTGAGGAATAATGCAATGTCACATTAGCCAGTCTGTGTAGCCAGAAATTTCAGAACTACTTATTTCCTTCATTCTCTTCTTTTGCCAACCACTCTAGTAACTAAATTCTTTCTATTTTACCTTGTGTATCCTCTTTAGTCCTTTAGCCATTTCATCATCTCTTATTAATCTACTCACTGCAGTTCATTTTGTATACTGATCCCAGAGTTATCTTCCTTAAAGTAACTATTGACTATATAACTCAACTGTCTATTAACAGATAAATGGGTAAACAAAATGTGGCATATACATACAAATGAATATTATTCAATCATAAAAAAGAATGAAGTTCTGATACATACCACATCAGGAATGAACTTTGAAAACATGCTAGATGAAATAAGCTAGACACAAAAGAACAAAAATAGTATAATAGCACTTCTGTGAAATATCTGGAAAAGGCATGTTCACAGAGACAGAAAATAGGTATCAAGGTCTGGAGAGAAAGAGAAAGGGGGAGTTAACACTTAGTGGGTACAAACTTTATCTTTGGGGTGATGTAAAATTTGGGGAAATAAATAGGGGTGATGGTTGCACAACACTGATAATGTAATTAATGCCACTAAACTGTACAATTAAAAATGGTTCAAGTGGTGAACTTCATGTTATATGTATTTTACCACAATAAACCACTTTTAAAAATCAATCCATGGCCTGTTATCAGTGCATTCAACAGTCAACAGTATTACATCCCTACAGAAAGCAATTCTTAGCTGAGATGAGCTTATAAACAAACATTAGAAAGCATATGAGGAAATGATCCACCATGAACAAGTCATTAAACATAGAAGTATCAGTGCCCCAAGCATTTAAGGTAATACCGATGATGCAAGAAAACATAAAATCTAACGCTGCCATTATATCGCTAGCTCAGGTCAACTAAGGGCAAACTCTGTATGAAAATTTAGAAGGTATCTTTTGGTCATAATGGAAATGTGTTCTACAATGCATTAGACAGTTCCACAAAATGAAGTAGTAATAATGCTCCGGCCTCATTAATATCATGGTTTTCCTCGCTCTCTGCCCTAGACATATCCAGCTTATTTCTCTAACCATGTGACCATGTATTTACAGTTAGTTTTTAATACCTTATAAGTCATATCTCCACCAAAATTATTTTTTTCATCCTTGGTTATTCTCATTTATTCATTCACAAAATTTGGAAGTTATTTTACCCAACTAAAAATGTACCTGTGATTCTCCTGAATGGAACTGCAATAAATTCATGCATTAACCCAGAAGAAACATGGTATGTCTTCCCATTTGTCTAAGTCTTATACACTGCAATAAGGTTTCCCAAATTTCATCAGAATCTGATGGCTGTGATGTAATTTTATGAATGTAATTTTTTCTCATTTACATTTCTAATTAGTAAATATTGGTTGAACAAAGTATCAATCACCTTCCCAAATTATATTATTATCTCTAGTAGATATTTACCAGAGTCTCTGAGGCTTTCACTTCATTTAAAAGTAAAAATGACACTGTCTTTTCTTTTCCAATATTTATACAAGTCATTTTATTTTCTTGTCTTTATTGTATATTAGAACCTTCCAAACAATTCTGGAAAAGAGTAGTAATAAAAGAAATCTCTACATGTTTCTGTTTTAAGAACTGACTGCTACATTTCTTTGTTTAGTATGTTTAGATGTTGGATTTGGTGAATAATCTTTATTATATTTAAATCATCCTTTTTCTATTTTGATGTTTTTAATGGCTGCTCAGTTTTATAGAATGCTTTTTTCTAACTTACAAACTTCTGTTAATGCTCTAATATAGAAATTTCTTTGTATTCCTGAAATAAATTCTACTTGTTGTAGTACCTTATCAGCATTTCTATTTAAGTTTTACTTTGCTCGGTTTCTTTTCTGCATCTCCTGCTTTCATCACATTTATTTTTTATTTTGCTAGGAGACAACCTCAAGTAATTTTTTCTCTTAACAGCTGTGTTATACTTAGGCTACTTTCTGAGTTCTTGAATACCTGAAATGGACAGTATTTTTTCCACTCATACCTCAATGATGCTTTACCAAAACTATGAGACAAGGATATAAATCATGACATTACTTGTATCAAAGAAGCATATTTGAACTTTTGCTAATTACTTGAATGATTTTAAATAATAAAGTTATGATGAGTTAAGACATATATAAACATTTAACTTTTAGGAAACACAGAAACACATATTTTCCTTTTAACTCATAATTCAAAAAAGTCACACATTTATATTTTCACAAAACTCAGGAGTACCTAGTCCTACATTCATCAGAAACAATTTCTACTTCATAAATATGAATGAGGTTATAAATGAAGTTTATATATCCACATGTGTTTAGGGGGAAAATTTTGCCTCAGACAATTCATTTGCTATTATATGATATAAAATCAAAATAATGAAATATTTATCTAGTGGCCCCCACAAAAATTCAGATCAACTATTTAAAAGTTAACTAGAATAGGCAATTTACCATTTTTATAAATGCTTTTTAAACTACTAAGTTGGTTTCCCAAAACAAAGCAAATGATTATGCCTACAAGAAATCTTACCTTATTAATCTTAAAAATAAGCCATGAGCTAAAGTTAATGTGAAGACAAAATAGCCATCCAATTATTCATTAATGACTACAGAAAAAACTGTAATGATAAAAATACTAATGATGTCACATTTTTCCTTTCAATATACAATTTATTATTTGAAATTCTTGTTTTGGAGTATGTTTGAAAAAATATACTGCTTCTCTACGAATAGGGTTCTTTCCATACAGAATACAAATCACTACTTTTATAACTACTCTAACTTACAATTACTCTAAATTATAAGCATTATACAAGAAAAGCCACAGAGAAAAACAAATACTAAAATAAGACCCCCCAAAATCCTTACTGATATAATTAGTTACCTAGTAAATCAAAGGAATTAACTTTAATACTGCAGTAGAGCCTTGAAATGTATGGATTTAATAATACAGTATCTACTAGACCAGTAGTTACTCAAAAGTCTTAAACACAGTAATTTGTAACTTTGCTAAGGCACGAATTTGATTCCTACCTCTAGCAAGGACAGTATGTGGAAATGAGACACTCAGGTCAGAAAGACTATCCAACATCTGCATCTTAACATGGCTCTATCGTTTTCTACTGGTCATCTTTTATAAAGCAATTGTTGTGAAGTGAGAGAAAATGCTAGTGCTGGTGTCCAAAGTGAACAATTGGTCCTGGCTGGGTGGTTCAGTTGGTTGGAGTGTCCCATACACCAAAAGGTTGAGAATGCGATTCCCAGTCATTGCACATACCTAGGTTGTGGGTTTGATCCCTGGTTGGGGCACATACAGAATGCAACGGATCAGTGTTTCTCTCTCACACTGATGTTTCTCTCTCTCTTTTTCTGCCCCCACCCCCAGCCCTGCTGTCCTCTCTCTAAAATCTATAAAAACCTATCCTCAGGTGAGGATTTTTTTAAAAAAGTGAATAACTGAAGGTGTCTAAGAATATCATCATTCTAAGCTAGAAAACAAAAGGATAAACCATTTCTTTAATGCTAAATTTGGAGGCAGCTTCAATTGCTGATTTTATATATATATATGAGAACACCCACATACACACAATCAAAGGTGACCAGTGGCTGGATGCTAGTTACTATTGTCTTCTGCCACATCAATTGATGTTTGGGGAGACACAATAACTAAACACAAGGTTCTCTGAGGACATTAATGAAAAAGCTAATGAAATCTGAAGTATGGAGTTTAGTTAATAGTAATATACCAACGTTGGTTTCTCAGTTTTGACAAATGTACCACAAAAATATAAAATGCAACAACAGGGAAAACTGGGTAAAGAGTATACAAGAATTCTCTGTACTATCATTGCAACTTTTCTGTAAATCTATAATTAACCCAAAATGGAAGGCTTATTTTAAAAAATTTAGACAGCACCTTGATTTGGGCATCAAAATCACTAATGAGTGACAGATGGACATTGTGTGCCTCCAGCTATAATATCCCAAAAAGAAAACAACATACATTTATGTAACATTCAGACCAGAGATTATAACCTGAATCTAATCATAAAAAAAATCAAACAAACCCCAAATTAGGAATATTCTATTTTTTTAAAGAGAGCTTTTATTCTTCAAAATGTCAAGGAAGATCGAGAATAAAAATATATGACAAGTGATATACAAGAATACCTTACTCTGGACTGGATCTTGGAAAGCAAGGGGGGAAATTCTATAATGGAAATTACTGACAACAGACAGTAGATTGGGTAAAAGCATTGTGACAATGCTTAACTGCCTGAGGCTGACAACTGGACTGCAGTTATATAAAAGAATTTCCTGGTCCTTAAGAAATACACACTGAAAAATTTAGGATTAAAATGGCATGATACATTTTACTTACTCTCAAATAAATTTTTTTTAAGTGAGAGCAAGAAAGGGTAGCGTGGTAGAGAGAAGACTACGTATGTGTATGGAGAGAATGATAAAGCAAATGCAGTGAAAAGTAATTAATTTGTGAATCTGTGGAGTTCTTCGTACTACTGTTGCAACCTCTCAATAGCTTAAAATTATTTCTAAATTTAAAAGAAAGTAAAAGAGCAAATGGAAGTTCTAAAACTGAAATACACAAAAACTAAAATTAAGCCCTAGCTGATGTGGCTCAGTAGATTGAATGCCGGCCAGTGAACCAAAGGGTTGCTGGTTCAATTATCAGGTAGGGTACATGCCTGGGCTGTGGACCAGGTTCCCAGTGGGGGGCAGGTGGGAGGCAACCACACATTGATGTTTCTCCCCCTCTTTCTCTCTTCCTTCCCCTCTCTCTAAAAATAAATAAATAAAATCATTTAAAAAAAAACTAAAATTAAGAACTGAATAGGGTTAAGAGTAGATTATATACCAGTGAAGAGTGAATTAATAAACTATAAAATATATCAAAACAAAATACCCAGGATAAAGCATATCAAAATAAAATATCCAGCATAAAGTATAGAGACAAAGGATAGAGAGTGTAAGAGACATAGATGATATCCATGTGGCCTATCAAACATATAACTTGAGTCCTAGAAAGAAGAGAGAAAAAAAATTAAAAAATTTAAAATTTGAAGAGATAATAATAGCTTTTTAAAATTGTGAAAGATATCAAGTCAGATTCATCAAGCCCTATGAACACAAACAAATAGAAGACAGATAAAGATAGTTAAAAAGAAAACCACTTATATGTACATTAATGTAAATCTAGAAAACTAAAAACAAAGAGAAAACAGATAGATTGCCTTTAAAGAGGCAGTAATTTTAAGCTGACAGTTATTTCTCACCAGAAATAATTCAAGAAGCCAAAAGACAATGAACAATATTTGAAAGAAAACAATTATCAACCCAGAATTCTACTCCTGGCAAAAACATTATGCAAAAACTAAAGGCATTTCAGATAAGCAAAAACTAAAGTAAACTTGCCACAAGAAAATCCCAATTAAAGGAAATTATAAAGGGTGTACTCCAGACAAAAAGAAAGGTTATCCTCTCTAGAAAACGAAGAATGAAGGAAGGAATGAAAATCAATGAAAAGGTCAATATATGGGTAAATCTAAATAATAATAAATATAAACAACAACAATAATGTCCTGTGGAGTTTAAAATACATATAAGTAAAAAACAATCTAAGGTTCTTTCATTGTCCAAGAAGAGTATCAAATGATTTCAAACTGATTGATGCTTAAATCTTTAAGGTTACCACTGAAAGAATTATAAAGTATATAATTTACAAGTCAATAGGGGGAGATAGAGAATAATAAAAAAATGTTTTAGACTTCTGGCCAAGATGGAGGCATAGGTGAACACACTGTGCCTCCTCGCACAACCAAAATTAAGAACAAAAATTTAGAAACAAGAAAACCACCAGAACTAATAGAAAACTGAACTGTATGGAAGTCCAACAACCATTCATCCAGACCAGTAAGAGGGGCGGAGTCACGGCTGGAAAAAGTGGAGGTTGGTGCACCCGGCACACAGGCAGCAGTGGCTGGCAGATCCCAGGCACGCAGATGGTGGCTCACAGACCCCAGGTACACAGGCAGCAGCTAGTGGACCCCAGGCACAGGGTGGCAACTGTGCAGACCCAGTGAGGACGCACAAGGTGGCTGCTTGACCAGGTGGTCCCACATTTGCGTGCGGATAATCCAGGCAAAGGGGAAGCAGCATAAGGGACTGGAATCCAAGACAGAGCGGAGCAAGCACCATTGTTCCCTCTTGGATGTCACCCCCACATACAGTGTCACTACCCAGCGACTGGGCTGC
>PVKU01002375.1:93466-161008 GCA_004027475.1 Anoura caudifer
AAAAAAAAAAAAAAAAAAAAAAAAAAAAAAAAAAAAAAAAAAAAAAAAAAAAAAAAAAAAAAAAAAAAAAAAAAAAAAAAAAAAAAAAAAAAAAAAAAAAAAAAAAAAAAAAAAAAAAAAAAAAAAAAAAAAAAAAAAAAACCAAAAATGGCTCAAATGGGAGAACAAATCAAAGCCCCAGAGCCAATTCATCTAAGCAACAAAGAGATAGCCAACCTATCAGATGCACAGTTCAAAGCCCTGGTGATCAGGATACTCACAGAATTAGTTGATTTTGGTCACACATTAGATGAACAAATGAAGGCTACAATAAGTGAAATGAAGGAAAATGCACAGGGAACCAATAATGATGCGACGAAAACTGGGACTCAAATCAATGGAATGGACCAGAAGGAAGAAAGAAACAACCAAACAGAAAACAAGAAAGACACAAGAATTCAAAAAAATGAGGAGAAACTTAGGAACCTCCAGGACATCTTTAAACATCCCAACATCCAAATTATAGGGATATGAGAAGGGGAAGAAGAAAGGCAACAAGTGGAAAAGTTATTTGAACAAATAATAAAGTTGAACTTCCCCAATCTGGCCAAGGAAATAGACTTCCAGGAAGTCCAGGAAGCTCAGAGAGTCCCAAAGAAGTTGGATCCAAGGAGGAACACACCAAGGCACATCAGAATTACATTACCCAAGATTAAAAGGAAGGAGAGAATTCTAGAAGCAGCAAGAGATAAGGAGACAGTCACCTACAAAGGAGTACCCATCATACTGTCAGCTGGTTTCTCAAAAGAGACCTTCCAGGCAAGAAGGGGCTGGAAAGAAGTATTCCAAGTCATGAAAGGCAAGGACCTACATCCAAGATTGCTCTATCCAGCAAAGCTTTCATTTAGAATGGAAGGGCAGATAAAGTGCTTTTTGGATAAGGTCAAGTTCAAGGAGTTCATCATCCAAGCCCTTATTATATGAAATGTTAAAGGGACTTATCTAAGAAATAGAATATAAAAAATAGGACAGTAAAAAAGACAACAAATTCACAGATATTAACAACCACACCTAAAACAAAAGCAAACTAAGCAAACAGTAGAACAGGAACAGAAACAAAAAAATGGAGATCACATGGAGGGTTAGCAACAGGGGAGTGGGAGGAGGTGAGAGGGGGAAATGGTACAGAGAATAAGCAGCATAGATGGTGGGTAGAAAATAGACAGGGGGAGGGCAAGAATAGTGGGGGAAATGTAGAAGCTAAAGAACTTATGACACATGGACATGAACTAAAGCGGGGAATGTGGGTGGGAGGGGGTGTGCAGGGTGGAGGGGAATGATGGGGGAGAAACAGGATGACTGTAATAGCATAAAATCAATAAAGTATATTTAAAAAATGTTGTGATCAATCCAAAAGAAGGCATGAAAGGAGAGAGGAAAAAAGCACAGAACAGGCAGGACAAGTAGAAAGTACAAAATAATATGTTATACGTAAACCCAAATATATCATTTGTTGAACTGGTAGAGATGAACCAACAATGCCTTTAAGAGACAAAACTTGTCTGAATGAATGAAAAAAGAAAACTAAACTATATGCTATTAACAGTATAGCATATAGAAATGTTTCAAGTAAAAGAATGGAACAAATCATACCTTGCAAACACTAATAATCAGAAGAAAACTGGGATAGCTATCCTAATATTAGACAAAGCCAACTTTCAAGCAAAAGGTAGTATTAGAGATGAAGAGGGACATTTCATTGTGGTAAAAACAGTCAATTCAACAGGAAGATATAGTAATTCAAAACTCCAATGGATCTAGTAAGATAGTTTCCACATACATAAAACAAAAACTATCAGAAATTAGAATAAATAAGACAGTTCCACAATCATAGTGTGAGATTTAATCATACCCTTCTTCTCATAAATAACTTTTTAAAAAATAAGTGAGGATATACAATATTAACCAAATTGACCTACAATGCACCCAATAATTCAGAATCCACATTATCTTCAGGTGCAGCCACACTCACCAAAATTGATTATATACTGAGCTGTAAGGCAAATTTCAAAAAATTTCAAAAGAATAAAATATCATAGGATAGGTTCTCTGAGAACAGTATAATTAAGCTAAGTTAATGATAAGGTAACCAAGAAATTATCAACTGTTTAAAAATTAACAATTATACCTCAAATATCTATTGGTCAAGAAGAAATCACAAGCGGAGTTTAAAAACATTTTGAAGTGAATGACAATGAATGTACTACCAACGTAACCTTGTAAAATGCAGCAAAATTAAGAAATTAGAAATATTCAGCCTGGCTGGTATGGCTCAGCGGATTGAGTGCAGGCTGAGAACCAAAGGATGGCTGGTTCAATTCCCAGTCAGGGCACATGCCTGGGTTGCAGGCCAGGTCTCCAGTAGGGGAATGTGTGAGAGGCAACCACACAATGATGTTTCTCTCCCTCTCTTTCTCCTTCCCTTCTCCTCTCTCTAAAAAAATAAATAAAATCTTTAAAAAATATATTCAAAGACTATAATAAATATTTATAATCCACTAACAGAAAACAAACATTTAGTATATTTTTCTTCAATATTTCTCCCCCAAAAGTATATGTACATTTTAGGTTTATTTTTACAACAGGGGCCTAAAAACTACCCCATTGTTCTTAAAAAAAAGTTTATAAATTTTATTTTAATGACTGTAAGTCTTCGATTTATTATTTCACTTTCTGTACAACCCTTTGAGGATAGATCCTATTTTTACAGTCTCACTCCCCAAAAAGTGCCTAGGACTTAAAATAATTTCACATGTTAATTCAAAAAATAAATTTAGGTCTAGAAGGTTTTTAATAAACAGTGCCTAGAAGCATTACTCTTACATATAAGAAATAAACCTTTTTTTCCATATACTTTTTCCTTTACCTGACTGTTCTTGGTGAGTATTAAAGTGTTCCTACCTCTTAATAAAGAGTATGGCAGCCTATAAAAATGTAAACTTTCTTTTTTCTAAATTAAGACTTTTAAAAAAGAAATATTGTAGCATTAATTCAGATCCCTAAAAGAACTTCCTTTTCTAAAATATCACACAGAATAAATGTAGCACAGTCACTTACCACTTGATCTGTTTTTACGACTTGATTTCCCTCCAGTAAGAAGCATCTTGAGACTATTCCGAAACATGGTTGTGCTATTCCGGTACTCACAAAACTGCAAAAGAAAATGTGGGAAATCATGTTAGAAATTCAGAATTAACTTTAAATGCACTATAAGGAATTAACTATGTTTAAAAATATAGTACAGAAATTTCAACTATGACAAAAACATTTAATTAATGTAATTAAATATTTAAGCATTTCCTTAAAAATATAATACTTCGAGTACTAAGTACCTATCACTGAGGGTACACAGAAACAGAAAACAGAATTAGGTAGCTATAAATACAGTCTACCTTTTCATTTGATTCTCTATTTCTTGGGCAATTTTCCCATATGCCCATCACATATAGCCAAAGTTTAAGAGTCTAGAAACTTACAGCCGCTGCATATTTTTTGTTGATCAAGCCAAAATTCCACCTTATAAGACTACTGACATATATGAATCAGTGCCTTTCCTCTTTATGTCTCATTTCTATCAAAGAAAAATTCAACTAATTGTGCTTTGGATTATGTCCTCTCATATTCTTAAGGGCTTTTATCCAACAATGATTTTTTCTTTCTCACACAGTTTTAGTTTTTCTCTCTCTACTGAATTATTCCAATCATAATATAAACATGCTCATGTGTCCTAATCAAAAACAAACAAGCAAGCCCCTCTCTTTATTCCCACATGGTCCAATTACTGCACCTATACCCTTGCTCTTCATAGCAAAATTACCCAAAAGTGCTTGTGGGTACTTAGTGCCTTAAGCAGACTGAACAGAACCAATGCACTAGAACAGAGGTTAACATAAAATATCCAAACCACAGCACAGAAATAAAGGTTGAAAATACAGAAATGAGCATAAGAAGCATGTGGAATCCACTGAAAGGTTCTAATGTACACTATCAATGAAATCCCAGAAGAGAGAAAATAAGAAAGAAACATTTGAAGTGGTAACAACCAAAATTGAGAGATATACAACCACATTTTAAGCAGCAAAAGGAAAATATAAACACATTAAAAAAACAATCAGTATATTGAAAGATAACCTTTAACAGAGATGATGAATGACAAAAGACAATGGAATGACTTCTTACAGATTCTGAAAGAAACAGGTGCCAATCAAGAAACCGATTCTCAGTTAAAAATATGTTTGAAAATGAAAATGAAATAAGGTGATTTCGGAAAAAGAAAATACAAAGAGTTTACCAGTAAAAGAAATATGAAAAGGGAGTTCTTCCAACAGAAGGAAAATGATACTAGAAACAAAAAAAAAATGAAAAAAGAAAGAGCCAAAGAAAAGGTAAATACTTTGGCAAATATGAATAAACAGTGACTGTAAAAATAATACACTAGCTTGTGTTTAAAATATATATAGATTAAAAATGTATGGCAACAATAACAAAAAAGTCGGGAGTGGGGTCAATTGAATTAAAGTTTCTAAGATATCTGCACTGTGCAGGAAGTGGAAGAAATAATAATTTACATTCATTTAGACTGCAATAATTCAACCTTCATGTAGTAATTTCTAGGGTAGCCATTAAAAGCTAACAGGTGACAAAGAGAATAATTGAAATATTTGATTGAACCAAAGAAGGTAAGAATTGAGAGAAAAAGTATAGTACATGTGGATAAAATATAAAACTCAAACTGTATTTGTTATTATATTACATATTTACTCTACTAAAAGACTATTTATGGACACAGAAACATTGAATATATAAAATGATCAGGAAAGACATACCAACCAAAAACCAATTAAAGGAAGCTGGCATGGATGGGCTAATATCAAAGTATTCCTAATACAATAAGCATTACTAAAGATAAAGAAAGACACTTCATAATTAAAAGTCCTACCAACAAGATATCATAATTCTAAATATCCATGGAAGCAATGACAAAGCTTAAAAATATATAAAGCAAAAATATACAAGACAAACAGATGATACAGACAAATCCAAAATCACATGAGATACAAACTTTTGTCAATAGCTACAAGATCAAGCAGATGAAATAATTTACTAAGATATGTAAGATTTGAAATGTACAACTAACCAATTAATAAATATTTATAGTATACTCTTCCAAATAAAAATAGAATAAACTATACACAAAACATATAATAAAATTGACCATATGTTGGGTCACAAAGCAAATCTCAACAAATTTCAAACAGTTTAGTCTTTGAGAGTATATTCTTTGGCTATATACAATTCAATTAAGCTAGATGTGAATAATTTTTAAAAATCAAGGAAATCCCCTACAACTTGAAAATAAAGCAGTGCTCTTCTAACTAACCCACAAGTCAAAAAGAATAAATAAACTACAATGGAAATTTTAAAATATTTGCAATGAATGATCATCAAAATATGACTCATGGAAACATATAGGATGGAACTAAAGCAGTACTTATAAATAAATAGTTGGTTTAGTCTAGTTGGTTAAGGTATGTAAATCTTACATACCTTAAATGCATGTGTTAGAAGAGGATAAAAATCAGTATCTAAGCTTCATCTCAAAACGTTAAAAAACAGCCAATCAAATTCAAAGAATTCGAAGGGAAGAGTAAAGAGTAGAAATGAATGAAGTAGAAAACAAACTAAAATAAATAAAATCAGCAAGACAAGTACTGAATTTCTGAAAAGTAGTGAAACTGATAAACCCCTAGCAAGGCTGATTAAGAAAAAAGAAATTACCAATATCAGAAATGATATAAGGGACATCATTTCAGATAGTAAAGGCTTTTTTTAAATATACATATATAAAAAGGAACTTTACACTAAATTTAATACTTTATATGAAACAAATTCTTTAAAAATATAATTTAGTGACACACTATTAAATAAAGAAATTTATCAAAACTCTTTCCACAAAGAAAACTATAGGGCTAGATTATTTCTCTGGCAAAGAATACCAAATATTGTCCTGGCCAATGGAGCTCAGTTGGTTGAAGCAGGGGTCCCCCACCCCGAGAACCAGGCCGCACAGCAGGAGTTGAGCTGCAGGAGATGAGCAAGCAAAGCTTCACCTATATTTACAGCCACTCCTTATTGCTTGCATTA
This sequence comes from Anoura caudifer, assembly GCA_004027475.1. Taxonomy (NCBI): domain Eukaryota; kingdom Metazoa; phylum Chordata; class Mammalia; order Chiroptera; family Phyllostomidae; genus Anoura; species Anoura caudifer. Next base: position 99,650 of record PVKU01002375.1, read on the forward strand.
CTGCCTGAGCTCTGCCCCAGTCAGATCAGCAGCAGTGTTAGATTCTCATAGGAGCATGAACCCTACTGTTAACTGTGCATCTGAGGAATCTAGGTTGAGAATCTAATGCCTGCTGATCTGAGGTGGAGCTGAGGTGGTGATGCTAGTGCGGGAAGTAGCTGCACATACACATTATCATTAGCAGAGAGATGTGACTGCAGAGACCATAATAAATCAATTGCTTGCAGACTCATATCAAAACCCTGTAAGTGAATGGCAAGTGACAATTAAGTTGCACCTAATGGCAGGCTTTATAGTGGCAAGTAAGTTGATGTACTTCAATTATACAGCTTCATCTGGTGGCAGGCTTTAAGTCAGAATCCAACACTTATTTCAGTCCACACATGGCCCACCCATTATTTTATTTACCACTTCTGTCCGTGCCACATTCCTGCATGGCACACTTGTCTCAGTCATGGTTTTGGTAAGCATATGGTGCATTGTATAATTATTTCATTATATATTACAATGTAATAACAATAGAAATAAAGTACACAATAAATGTAATGAACATGAACCATTCTGAAACCATCCCCCCACTGGTCCACGGAAAAATTGTCTTCCACAAAACTGGTCCCTGATGCCAAAAAGACTGGGGTTGAGTTGGAGCATTGTCCTATAAACCAGAGTTGACCATTCAATCTCCAGTCACAGGGCATATACCTTGTGTAAGGGAGGCAACCAAGCAACATTTCTCTCTCACATCTCTCTCTCTCTCCCTGCCCGCACACACACACACTCAAATTGATATACAAAAAAAATTTTTAAAGGAAGGTAGAAGTAATGCTTCCTAATACATTTTATAAGGGTAGCATGATCTTACTGCCAAAACCTAACAGAATTACAAGAAAAAAACTATAAATTGCATACCTTATGAACATAAGACCAAAAAATCCTCAACAAATGACACTGTAAACTACAAAATATTGTTACAAAAATGTTAAAGAAGACCTAAAATAAGTGGAGATATACCATGGTCATAGATTGGAATGTTCAATATTGTTAAAATGCCAATTCTCCCTATCTTGTTCTAAAGAGACAGCAGAATCTCAATCAAATTCCAGGAGGTATTTTTTGTAGAAACTGAGAAGCTGATTCTAAAGTGCATATGGTAATGCAAACAGCCTAGGGAACATCCAAAGCAATCCTGGAAAACAACAAAAAAAGCTGGAACACTTATATGACCTGATTTCAAGACTTGTTCTAATGCTCCAGTAATTGTGACAGTATGGTAACGGCATTAAGCATAAACATGTAGATCAATGGAACAGATTAGGTAGTCCAAAAATAGAACTACATTTAGATCATTTGACTTCAACAAAGTCAATAAGGAAAGTGTTTTCAGCACATGATGATGGGATACTTTTTTTTTTAAATTAACCTTGATGAGTCTCACATTATACATAAAACTTAATTCAAAATAAATCAAACATCAAACATCACATAAACATTAAAATCATAATACTTTTAGAAGAAAACACAGAAAGTCTTCATTATTTAGAGGTAGGCAAAGGATTCTTAGAACACAAAAAGTAATAACCATAAAAGAAAAAGCTAATGTATTTCTACTGCATTAAAATTTTTTAAAAAACACCCACTGATCAAAAATAACATGAGGAAAATGAATAAGCAAGTCACAAAGTGGGATAAATTATTCACAAAACATGTATCTAACAGAGAATTGATATCCAAGATATATAAAAACACCTACAACTCAATAATAGATGTTTTTAAAATGAGTAAAAGATTTGAATAGAAAATTTTTAAAAGAAGATATATGAATAGCCAACACATACTAAAAGAGCTCAACATTATTTGTCATTGGGGAAATTAAAATTACAATGAGCTACCCCTATATTCCCAGGCTCTTTCTTAAAAATATGTTTGATTGATTATGCTATTACAGTTGTCCCATTTTCCCCCCTCACTCCCATCCACCCTGCATACTCCCTCCCACCCACATTCTCCCCCTTTAGTTCATGCCCATGGGTCGTACATATAAGTTCTTTGGCTTCTCCATTTCCTATACTATTCTTAACCTCCCCCTGTCTATTTTCTACCTACCATTTATGCTACTTATTCTCTGTACCTTTTCCCCTCTCTCCCTCTCCCACTCCCCCGCTGATAACCCTCCATGTGATCTCCATTTCTGTAGTTCTGTTCCTGTGCTAGTCGTTTGCTTAGTTTGCTTCTGTTTTTGTTTTAGGTGTGGTTGTTAATAACTGTGAGTTTGCTGTCATTTTACTGTTCATAGTTTTGATCTTCTTTTTCTTAGATAATTGCTTTAACATTTCATATAATAAGGGCTTGGTGATAATGAACTCCTTTAACTTGACCTTATCCAAAAAGCACTTTATCTGCCCTTCCATTCTAAATGAAAGCTTTGCTGGATAGAGCAATCTTGGATGCAGGTTCTTGCCTTTCATGACTTGGATGAAATAGTTCTTTCCAGCCCCTTCTTGCCTGCAAGGTCTCTTTTGAGAAATCAGCTGACAGTCTGATGGGAACTCCTTTGTAGGTAACTGTCTCCTTTTCTCTCGCTGCTTCTAGGATTCTCTCCTTCATTTTAATCTTGGCTAATGTAATTCTGATGTGCCTTGGTGTGTTCCTCCTTGGGTCCAACTTCTTTGGAACACTCTGAGCTTCCTGGACTTCCTAAAAGTCTATTTCCTTGGCCAGATTGGGGAAGTTCAACTTTATTATTTGTTCAAATAACTTTTCCACCTGTTGCTCTTCCTCTTCCCCTTCTGATACTCCTATAATTCAGATGTTGGGACGTTTAAAGATGCCCTGGAGGTTCCTAAGTTTCTCCTCATTTTTCTGAATTCTTGTTTCGTCATTCTTTTCTGGTTGGATGTTTCTTTCTTCCTTCTGGTCCACACCGTTGATTTGAGTCCCAGTTTCCTTCCCATCACTACTGGTTCCCTGTACATTTTCTTTTATTTCATTTAGTGCATCCTTCATTTTTTCATCTAATTTGGAACCAAATTTAACCAATTCTGTGAGCATCCTGACTACTGGTGTTTTGAACTGTGCATCTGATAGGTTGGCTATTTCTTCATTGCTTAGTTTTATTTCTTCTGGAGCTTTGATCTGTTCTTTCATTTGGCCCTTTTTTTTTTTTTTTTTTTTTTTTTTTTTTTTTTTTTTTTTTTTTTTTTTTTTTTTTTTTTTTTTTTTTTTTTTTTTTTTTTTTTTTTTTTTTTTTTTTTTTTTTTTTTTTTTTTTTTTTTTGTCTTGTCGTACCTGTTACATAGTGAGGGCCTCAGAGGCTGGGAGTGTCTCCCACTGCCGCCTCAACCCCCACAGGTGTTTTCAGTCAGAGGTTTGAGGCTTTATTTCCCCGTGCTGGGGCCCTGGGTTGCGCAGTCCATCTCTGCTCCCCAGTTGTTCCTCCCAGTTTATCTGCATGCGAATGCAGGCAAGGGACCACCTGGCCCTTAAGCTGCTGCCTTGCTGGCCAGTTGCAGCCATGCGTGCCCCACTCCACAATCCGCTGCCTCACTAGGTCCTCCAGCCACTGCCTTGCCCCAGTCCTCTCTGCCTGGCTGCCTGTCTCCACCCCTCTACCAGTCTGTATGAATGTGTCTTCTTTAACTACTTGGTTGTTGGACTTCATACAGTTCAGTTTTTCTGTCAGTTCTGGTTGATTTTTGTTTTTAAATTTGTCCTTCTTTTGGTTGTGCAAGGAGGCACAGTGTGTCTACGTACGCCTCCATCTTGGCTGGAAGATATTCCCAGGCTCTTAAAAGCTAACTTTATCAAATACTGACAATATCAAATACTCACCAGGATGGTGAGCAACTGAAACCCTTAATATATCATTTTAGGAGTTTACTGGTTCAACTACTTTGGAGAAAAGTCAATTATTACAAAACTAAATGTGTGTGTGTGTGTGCGTGTACACACACACACACACATATTTTCACCCAAAAGCAATTAAAATATATGTGCCCAAAAAACTAGTACAGCAATGTTCATAGCAGCTTTATTCAAAACAGCTAAAAACTAGCCCAAGTGTCCATCAACAGGAAAATGGATAAACAAACTGTGGGATTTTTTCATACACTGGAATACTACTCAATAAAAAGGTATGAACTATTTATATATTCAACAATATAGATAAATCTTGAAATATAATATGCTGAGTGAAAGATGTTACATAAAAGTATATGCAGTAATCTACAGCAGAAGAACATCAGAATGTTCATATCTTAAAGGTAGATGCAAGCATTAACTGAGAAAAGGCATGAGAAAACTTTCCAGGATAATGTTCTGTATCTTGAGGGAGCTTGGGATGCACAAATGCATTTGTCAAAATTCAGCAAATGTTCACATCAGATTTATGCATCACATTGCATATAAATTTTACTTCAAAAGAATAAACAAATATTGAACTATACTTGATATTAATAATAAATATTTAAAGAAAGGCATGCTGATGTCTCCAATTACTTTGAAATGTATTAAAAATAAAATGAAATGATGGATAAATAGAGGAATGGGAAGGAAGATATGTATAAAGCAATTATAGCAAAATGTTAACAGTAGATTATAACTAGTGGGAGTACATGTATGAACTAAAATTATGTTACATTTTCTGTATGTTTGAAATTCTTATGTAAGGTAAAAAGACATTCCAACAATGGAAATTCTTGGCCCAGATGATTTCAGCATTGCATTCTACCAGTATTTAAGGAAAAAATAATACCAATCTTACACAAATTGTTACAGAGAGTAGAAAAATAGGGAACACTTCCAAATGTGTTTTCTAAAGATAGCATAAACTTGGAACTTCTGGTCAAGATGGAGGCATAGGTAAATATGGATCACCTCCTCACACAACCACAGCGAAATTACAACTAAAATACAGAACAATCATCACGCAGAGCCATCAGAAAATCGAGCTATATGGAAGTCCGACAACTAAGGAATTAAAGAAACCACATTCATCAAGACAGGTAGGAGGGATGGAGACACGGAACTGGCTGGTACCAAACCCACTTGTGGGAGATATAAAATGGAGATATATCTTGTGAGTGAGGGATCCCACCCCACACCAGACCACCCAGACCAGGGTTCCAGTGCCAGGAAGATAAGTCCCTGTAACTTTTGGCTGGAAAAAATAGTGGGGGTTGGGTCAGCAGAAGAAAATGCAGGATTCTCAGGCCTCTCCTCTTAAAGAGCCTTGAACCACACACAGATCTACTCAGACTCACTTCCTCTGGGGTCCAGCACTGGGGCAGCCGCTTGAAGGGCACAAGTGGTATATGAGGAAGTACTGGTATCTGGTATCAGAGCAAGATCTGGGGATAGCTTCCTCCCAGACGGAACTGCAGACAGCAGCCACTGTACCTTTTCTGAGTCCTTCCCTACACAGAGCCACCGTGCAGTGGCACCACATCCAAATTTCCATCAACCTGGCACACACAGTAAGCCCCACCCATAAGACTACCTAAGAGTCTGCCCCATCCAACTTAGGGGCCCACCCAAGCAACCCTCCCGCTCTGGTAACAGTGACTTTTCCATATGAAGGGTTAGGCTACATGCAGGTTTCAAACCTTCCTAAATCCATTCAAACAAGCAACAACTGAGCACAGCCCCCACTCCCCCTATCACTGAGTGGCCTCAGGCCTGACACTAACAACAGCTATCTGTAGATCACTTTATGGCTTACGCCTAGGGGCCCCAGACAGAACACAAGTGAAGGCTAACCTTGGCCTACACCACCAGGGAAACCCCAGAGCCTGCACACTCGGTGGACTGATACAGACTATGTTGGAACACCACCCCACCACCTCCACAAGCCATGGAGGGAGGCAGTTACTGGCCAGGGGCTACAGCCAGTCCTATCAGCTGTGTGGACTGGGTAAATCCCTCCTGTTGATCTGCTGACAGCAATCAGATTGAGTCATCTACAAGAGGAAGGAATACTCAACCCACACAGAGGGAGCACCTTGAGTACACAGCTTGGGAGAAAGGGGATTCTGTGCCACTGGACCCTACAGGACACCCACTACATTAGGCCACATTACCAAGACAGTCATAGCAGCCCTACCTAATACATAGAAATAAACACAGGGAGGCTGCCAAAATGAGAAGACAAAGAAATACAGTCAAATGAAAAAACAGAACAAAAGTCCAGAAAAAGAACTAAACAAAATGAAGATAGCAATCTATCAGATGAGGAGTTCAAAACACTGGTTGTAAGGATGTCCAAGGAACTCAGTGAGTACTTCAACAGCATAAAAAACAGCCAGACAGAAATGGATACTAAATGAAATAAAGAACAACTTACAGGAAATCAACAGTGGGGTGAAAAAAGCCAAGAATCAAATCAATAATTTGGAACATAAGGAACAAAAAGATATCCAGTCAGTACAGCAAGAAGAAAAAAGAATCCAAAAAATTGAGGACAGTGTAAGGAGTCTATGGGACAACTTCAAACATTCTAACATTTGCACATGGGGTGACAGGTGTGCCAGGAAGAGAAGAGAAAGAGAAAGAAATTGGAAATCTATTTGAAAAAATGAAAGAAAACTTCCCCAACTTGGTGAAGGAAATAGACATGCAAGTCCAGGAAGCACAGAGAGTCCCAAACAAGATGGATGTAAAGAAGACCACACTACGACACATCATAATTACAATGCCAAAGATTAAAGGCAAAGAGAGAATCTTAAAGCAGCGAGGGAAAAGCAGATAATTACCTACAAAGAAGTTTTCCCATAAGATTGTCAGCTGATTTGTCAAAAGAAACTTTGCAGACTAGAAGGATTGGCAAGAAGTAGTCAAAGTGATGAAAAGGACAGACCTATAACCTAGACTACACTATCCAGCAAAGCTAGATAGAATCAAAGAGAAAAAGTGCTTCCCAAACAAGGTAAAGGTGAAGGAGTTCGTCATCACCATCCATTATTAAATGAAATGTTAAAGGAACTTATTTAAGAAAAAGAAGATAAAAAATATGAATGTTAAAATGTCAATAAATACATAGCTATCAACAAATGAATGTAAAAAACAAACTAAACAAGCAGAACAGAAACATAATCATAGATATGGAGATCAATGGCATGGTGGCTAGTGGGGAGGGGGGTCTAGAGAAATGGGGGAAAGGTGAAGGGATTAAGAAGTACAAATTGGCAGGTACAGAATAGGCAGGGGGATGTTAAGAGCAAGTATAGGAAATGGAGTTGCCAAAGAACTTATATGCATGACCCATGGACACGAACAAAGGAGAGGCGATTGCTGGAGGGAGTGAGGGTTGCTGGGTAGATGGAGGCAAAGAGGGAAAAACTGGGACAACTGTAATAGCATTATCAATTTTAAAAAGTAAAAAAAATAAAGACAGCATAAGCTTGGTAACAAAGACAGCAATATTGTTACAAGAAAGAAATACTTCAGACCTCTGTTGACACACATGCAAAAATCCTAAGTAAAATATTGGCAAAATCATATCTACCATTATATGAATCAGAACTAAGGGGGAATTTAATCCAGATACGCAAAATGATTTAACACATTAAAATCAATAAAATTTAACCACATTAACAACAGAAATTATTATCAATAGATGAAGCAAAAGCAACTGATTAAATTCAACATTCATTCATGATTTAAAAAAAAAACTAGTATGAAACTAGAAATAAAAGTTCCTTAATATTACAAAAATGTATCTTTAAAACAAAAAACCTATGGCAAACATCATAGTTAATGGTAAATGACTGCAAATATTCCTTGAGATTAAAGAATGGGACCACTTATCATCACCACTTGCACTCAACATGGTCCTGGAGGTCTTAGCCAGTACAAAAAGATTAAGAATGTGAAATAAAAAGCATAAAGAATGGGAAGAAAGAAATTTAAAAATACCACTTTCACAATGTGATTTACTTAGAAAACCTAAAAAAATTTATAAACTATTAGAATTAAATGAATTTAGCAAGATCACAAGATATAGTGTAAAACATAAAGAAATAATGTGAACACCAAAAAAATAACTTACCCTTTTTATCAGTGAAGATAAATATTACAATGAATCCTACAAAGAATAGTTCAAGCATTTATGAAATGCTCCCTTTACAATCATCTTGAGAACTATTCTTAGTTTTTTCCCCAACCTTATTTTAAGAGACTGAGAAGAAGAAATTCTACTTTTGATAAGTATTGTATTTACTTCACTAATATCTGAAAGACTTGAAAAAGTACATGTTATATGTAAGGATATAGATGAAATATACTCCATGTTTTAAAATATACCATAAAATTTATCTTTCTATTGAGTTATAACAGACATACATTATATTAGCTTCAAGTACACACATAGCGATCATATGCATATACTACAAAATGATTACCATAATAAACCTAATTAATATCTGTCAGCATACATAGTTACAGAACTTTTTGTCTTGAGATGAGAACTTTTAATATTTACTCCTACCATAAAATTTAAATAGTAACTCTTATAACTCTTCAATTTGTATTTTCTTAGAAAAGAATGAAGAACAATTTTCTTACATGTGAGATTCTCTATGTGGATACAAGTGAGAAATAAATATATATATATTTATATAATATTCTACATACATGATCTCATTTAATCCTCATCAAAACCACCTTAAGGTGATTGGTATTTGCTCCATTTTACAAAGGAGGGCACTGAGGTAAAGAAGAGTGAAATAGTACTCCCAGTTGCACAGCTAATAAATGCTTAAGGCCATGTTTGAACACATGCTCTTTGTGCTCCTCTTCAGTGCCTATTCTTAAATAGGGAACACTTAATAAATCTACTTAAAGCATTAACTGAGACTATGAAATTTCTAAATCTACTGCTCCAAATTAAAAGTCTTAGAAGTGTTATTCCACTTGGTTCTTTTTTTTTAAATATATATAATGCTTTTTTGTGGCACTACTACATACTTTTAGTTCATTTTACCTTAATCTAGTGAGTTTTTTTTTTTAAAGTACTGTTACCGGTTGGCATTAATCTCCACAAATGCACCAAGAAAAATTATGACTAAACTTACGAAGAGGGGGAGGAAGATACCGTTTCAGTGGACACTATGATGTCCGACCCAGATCCCCATTACAGTATCAGTACGCCCCATCCCCATGGCTTAATGGCTCAGAACTGCTCCCCCTCCCCCAGAGAATTATTCTAGGCTGACTAGAGTCACCAATGATTCATTCACACAAGGGTACAAAAGACCAGCTGCTTTAACTCAATGAGAGATAACTTTCTGGTATGATTTCTGTTCCAAAGCCCTCACCTATGTCTTCTTATGCTTTATTTTTCTTCAAATACTTATCTCTAAATGGTATGTTGTACACCTATTTGTTTACTGTCAGTTCCCCCAACAGAACAGAAACTTCACAAGGGCATGGAAGCTGCTTGCTTAATTCATTGCTGCAAGTTCATAACTGGAGAATAATAATGCCTGGTAAACAGTAGGTGCCAAATCAATATTTTCTAAATTAATCAATTATATTTCCTCAGTGTGTATTTGATTTGTCCAAATCGAATTGCTTACAGAAAAATCTAATCTTACTATTTTTATTCTCAACACCTATCTCATGGGAGGCTCTCAACAATTCTTGAATGAGTGAATGAATGAATGAATAACTGAGCAAAGACTTGATTCACCAGAGTAGTAACCTGGTAAAGAGGTAAGGGAACACAATATAAGTAAGTTTCAACAGACAAAACCAGGTTGTGAATTAACTAAAACAATGCAGAGTACCTAATGTAATCATGCACCAAAGATAGTCAGGAAAAGACAAAGAAATTCTAGGCAAGTTCAAATTTTAAGAAAATTCTAGTCATACTTCAAACTTTTGCCTAGCACAGACCTTACTAATACATATGTACACTTCTTCAGAGTTTCAAATGAAAAATTTTTTTATAAGCACAGATTATTAGAAAAAATTATTTAAATTACTAAAAATAGGAGTCAAAAAGAGTAAAAATCTCACATCTAAAAATAAGACAAGATAACATTCTAAAGTTAATTTAAATGAAAAATGCTCATGGGTGGAATACATTAATTACAATCATCATTTTTTGAAGTAGAGTTTTTTTTCTTTGCTAGTCCTATAACATTTTATAAAACTTGACTGAAATGCATAAAGAATGAAATTATAATACTTATTTAAAGCTAATTATCCATCTCATAGTTACATTTTGGTAAAATGACTTTCTTATTCAAGTTAACACACCACTAGAAAATTTATTGTGATAAAATATTAACACAGAAACTCCACAAAATTGAAGCTAAGTGGGAAATGGCAGTTTGATTTAATTAGATTTATGACAGTAATATATGGCTAAATTTTATCCTGCTTTTCCAAATTTTATATCCAAATTTTAAAATGTTAACTCTATCAACTCTGTCAAGATAAATCCTTAAAAAAATTCCTGGAAAATGAGTCTCTGGCAGGAGGATAACACACAACCCGTCCTCAGGCCCTAGTCATTTCTAACTGTCACACACTTAACTGATATGGACATTATGCTACCTACATGCCCCCTAAGCTTTGATGTTTGTGACACCTGGTCTAAACCATTCAGGAGAAATATTGACTATTCTCCTCTTAATGGTCCATCAAGGCTGAAGACTCATATCTCAACATCTTCTTACACTAGTTTACTGTGGACAATCAATTTTCTTTTCAATAATAATCTTTCTTTTTAATAATTAATCTTTTATTATTAATAATCTTTTAATAATAAATTATTGTTATTATTAATCTTCCTACATATCTAAAGCCTTTTCTTAAGCTGTTATTCAAAACAGGAGATAACATCCCCCTTAATTAAAATATTTATGTAATAATAATGTAATCAAATTAACTATTAAGCACTTCTGCACTATTCAAGCTACATAACCACACTAGTCAATAAATAAATACTGAATGAATGAATGAATGGCGAAGCCAAGGCCAACCCATATACTATATCTGGTGATAAACAGAGATAAATATCATAAATCAATATGAGACACATTGTCTAAAAATGCTGAAAAGTAAAGGGAACTTCATCCATACAAACATTTACTTGGATGCCACCATGTACCAGGTATTGTCCTAAGGTGCTAATGATCAAGTAATGAACAAAAAGTAATCCCTTCCCTCAGGGAGTTTATAATTCAGCTAATCAAAGAAAAGGGATGCCCTTTAAGAGGATTTAATTCAAATCCAAAAAATACAAGATACGACCTCCATAAATAGAAACAAGAAATAATCATTAAAAAATAAAAAAGACTGATGTGGCTTCAGAGAGGCACATTACTGTGTTGACAGCCATAATAAATGCAGTGAAAAATGACTAACCCTCATTTTCCAGAAGGGAGGGAAGGACTCAGATGCTTTCTTAGTAAGGGTACCCTAGTTCATTACCATGCTCTCTAATACAGCATGTCCTGACAGATTACACAGCCATCCCAAGAAACTCTCCCAGTTGTTGAGAAAGGGGATAACAAGAAACAAACTTTGAAATCTAAACTGGAACTACTCAGATTCTACACTGCCTTGGACTCAATTCCACAGCACTGCTTCAAATATCCCACCTTCCCTGAGGCTGATGGGTTGGCAAGTGAAAGTTTCAATAAGAACAAGAACTATATCAAATTAATTATGATGAATAAGTCACAACCACTTTTCGGTTGGTCTGTTTCCTAACTTGAGTCACACACATACCCACAAAATCTAAAAGGGCTGGGGTTCTGGTGAGGTGCACTGTGGAAAGCCTGGAATTTCTAAAAGAAATTTCAGGGTTATAGGAAATAGAAGTCACTACTTCAGCAGCATGCCCAGACCCTCCAAGCCTGACCAACACCAATGTACCACTTCGTACCAACTATGATACCATGATTTTATAATAAATATATTATATATATTTGGTCTTTGTCTACAGTTCCTGACACATAGCTCCTAAAACCCTTCGAATTTCCTACAAAAAGACACAATAAAGGTATCTTTTGTTATGTTAATGAGATGACTTCTTCAAATCCCCTGGGGAAACAACCACATGATTAAAGGGTCTCACCCCTGACTATCACCAAGGAAGGGAACACTGATTAAATCCACTGTTTATATGTGGTGAAGCCTCCATTAACAAGCCAAATGGATGGGGTTCAGAGAGCTTCCACCGGGTTGGTGAACAGGTGGAGATTCAGGGAGAGCAGCTCATCTAGAGAACATGGAAGCTCTGTGCCCCTTCCCACATATCTTGCCCTATGCATTTCTTCCATCTTGCTATTCCCAAGTTATATCCTTTTATAATAAATGTATAATCTCACATGTAAAATGTTCCTCTGAATTCGTGAATCACTCTAGCAAACCAATGAATCCTAAGGAAGGATCTTGAGAACCTCTGATCTCTAGCCAATAAATCAGAAGCACAGATTACAATTTGGACTTACAATTGGCATCTAAAGTGGACTGGGAAGGGAGTTGGGTAGTGTTGTAATACTGAGCCCTTAACCTGAGGGATCTGACACTAGATAATGTCAGAATTCAATTAACTGCTTGGTGGTATTGGAAAAAACATACATTGGACTGACCAACTAAAATCCCTTCAAAGTATCAGCTCTACATTATTGGTTACTAAATGGGGTGCAATATCTGGATAAGCTCAGGATATATGCTCTGCATGCTAATTTTATACAAACAGCAGCTGAGAGGACTCAGGGGACCACTTCCCACATCTCTTAGTGAGCAGCTTCCAAAAGGCTGTAATATACAATTTTGATTTCGCCAATCTTCCAAAATAAAAGGAGAGGAGGGGATTAAAGAAGCAGCTATGAGGCAGGAGTAATGTATTCCCACTCTGCTTCCATGAGTGCAATTCAGTTGTGTAAAAAGAAAACAGTAGAGTTACAGACCTCCCAGGATATTTCAGTACATTTTCAAAAGATTTCTCTGCCTGTCACAAGTCAATTATTTAAGAGACCATATTAAATTTCTTTTAAAATCTGGCATGACAACCAAGTCTTACAGTCTATATTGACATCCAAACATTTAATGGAGACATAACAATCTGGAAGGATTTGCAAAGAATAGGAAAAGTGATTCTTTAAGGTACTCCCATCAGTTAAGACTCTGTAAAAAGGAAGCAGATTCGAACTTCCGGCCAAGATGGAGGTGTAGGTGAACACACTGTGTCTCCTCTCACAACCAAGATTAAGGACAACAAAAATATAGAACCAAAAAAATAACAAGAACAGATAGTAAATTGAGTTGTACATAAGTCCAACAACTATTCACCTGGACTGGCAAGAAGGGTGGAGTCAGCAGCTGGCAGAGAGGGGTCACAGCAAGAAAAAGCAGTGGCTAGTGGTCCCGGGTACACAAGTGGTGGTTGGCACACCCCAGGCATGCAGGCAGCGGTTACTGAGTGCGGGGAGGCAACGAGCAGACCAAACGAGGTACACAAGGTGGCTGACCACAGTCACACATTCGCACGCAGATAAACCAGGCAAAAACAGGCAGCAAGACAGACTGCACAACCCAGGGCCCCAACGCCAGGAAATAAAGCCTAAAAGCACCAATTGAAAAAACTTGTGGGGGTTGAGGGGCCAGGAGAGAATCCCAGCCTCAAAGGAGAGTTCATTACAGAGACCTACAGGGTCCTAGAACATACACAAGCCCCCCCACGGAAACCAGCACCAGAAGGGCCCAATTTGCTTGGGGAAAGCAGCAGAAGGGACTGGAATCTGAGAGAGAATGGAGCAAGCACCATTGTTCCCTCTCTGACCCTGCCCCCACATCCAGCATCACAACCCAGCAACTGGGTTGCCCCACCCTGGTAAACACCTAAGGCTCCGCCCCTCGCTACATAACAGCCCTGACCAAACCAAAACAAAACAAAACCAAAAATGGCTCGAACGGGAGAACAGATCAAAGCCCCAGAGCTAATTCATCCAAGTGACCAACAGATAGCCAACCTATCAGATGCACAGCTCAAAGCACTGGTAGCCAACCTATCAGATGCACAGTTCAAAGCTCTGGTGATTAGGAAGCTCACAGAATTGATTGATTTTGTTCCCAAATTAGAGGAACAAATGGAGGCTACAATAAGTGAAATGAAGGAAAATACACAGGGAACCAATAGAGATGGGAAGAAAACTGGGACTCAAATCAATGGAGTGGACCAGAAGGAAGAAAGAAACAACCAAACAGAAAACAAGAAAGACACAAGAATTCAAAAAAATGAGGAGAGGCTTAGGAACCTCCAGGACATCTTTAAATGTCCCAACATCTGAATTATAGGGGTACCAGAAGGGGAAAAGGAAGAACAACAAGCGGAAAAGTTATTTGAACAAATAATAAAGGAGAACTTCCTCAATCTGGCAAAGGAAATAGATTTCCAGGAAGTCCAGGAAGCTCAGAGAGTCCCAAAGAAGTTGGACCCAAGGAGGAACACACCAAGGCACATCAGAATTACACTACCTAAGATTAAAAGGAAGGAGAGAATTCTAGAAGCAGCAAGGGATAAGGGGACAGTCACCTACAAAGGAATACCCATCAAACTGTCAGCTGATTTCTCAAAAGAGATCTTATAGGCAAGAAGGGGCTGGAAAGAAGTATTCCAAGTCATGAAAGGCAAGGACCTACATCCAAGATTGCTCTATCCAGCAAAGCTTTCATTTAGAATGGAAGGGCAGATAAAGTGCTTTTCGGATAAGGTCAAGTTCAAGGAGTTCATCATCACCAAGTCCTTATTATATGAAATGTTAAAGGAGCTTATCTAAGAAAAAGATCAAAAATAGGAGAGTAAAAAGACAGCAAACTCACAGATGTTAACAACCACACCTAAAACAAAAGCAAAGTAAGCAAACACCTAGAACAGGAGCAGAAACACAGAAATGGAGATCACATGGAGGGTTAGCAATAGGGGAGTGGGAGGAGGAAGGGGGGAAGGTACAGAGAACAAGTAGCAAAGATGGTGGGTAGAAAATAGACAAGGGGAGGGCAAGAATAGTGTGGGAAAAGTAGAAGCTAAAGAACTTATGACACATGGACATGAACTAAAGGGGGGAATGTGGGTGGGAGGGGGTGTGCAGGGTGGAGGGGAATGATGGGGGAGAAATGGGACAACTGTAATAGCATAATCAATAAAATATAATTTTAAAAAAAGGAAGCAGACTCAATCCTCACTGCCTTAGGCAAAATAAAGAATTTATTGCTCATTTTAGAGAATAATCCATGGGTAAGATTGACCTGCTACAACCAAGGCTCACTGATATCACCAGGATCCAACTCTTGGCTTTGTTTTATCTACATTCAATCTATTCTCAGCCTCAATACTGTGGTCCCCAATGACATCAAACTCTTACCATCTGCACATCTGGTCCAGCAGAAGAGAACAAGGGTCTTTGTTCTGAGATTCACTCCAAATTGATGCTTGCAGCCCGAGATGGCTATGAATGAGGCCCAACACAAAATTGTAAATGTACTTAAAACCTTTTTATTGCACATCAGTTTTCATTAGTGCTTGTGTATATAATGTATGGCCCAAGACAACTCTTCTTCCAGTGTGGCCCAGAGACACCAAAAGGTTAGACACCCCTGGTTTAGGGCAAGTGTGTATTGCTGAACCAAAGCAATATAATGCTCTGACTGGCTAAGGCCTGTGTCATGTCCTCCCATGATGTATATCCCAAGTCCCAGTCAGGCCAGGTTAATGGATGTTGTGGACCGTTCAGCTTGGTTTCAGGAGCTGTAACCCCCGCCACCCCCCACCCCCCCATGGCTAGGCTGCCTAAGAGCCCAAGGGACCTGTTTCATCTGGGTCTGTTCTGGCAAGAGGACCTGAGCCACTAAGGAGACAAAGCTTCTCTCCCTGGCAGGAGTGCCGCTTCTACTTCATCCATCTCTGGCCCCAATGCTTGGTCAGTTAGCCAATGACAGGTAAGATTCCCTCAAGAGAGGGGTCACCTAAGACAGGCATGACCACATGGAAGGCCCTCATGGAAGGACTCGGGGGGCTGCAGCAAAGAGGGGGTGATGGACCCTTGTTCCCCAGCTATTCTGACATAGCCTGAGTCCCCATTTCTGTCTGGGAGATGTCTTCCTGATCTCTTGCATCCTGGCTCTAATCGGCTTAAGCCTGAAACTATGACAGCAGGCAGTGCAGCCCTGTGCTGGCCAGAGCAGTTCCGCAGGTGATCGGGCATAAGGGATAAGGGCATAAGAAAGAATTCGTAAAGTCCTGTGAAACCTGCTTTGCTAAGAGTGCTCTCATTTAAATGATAAGGGTCCAAGGAGGAAATGAGTATGTCTCCCAAAGTTTTTTGCAACCCTCTTTCCTGAGAGACACTGACTCAGATTAAACCCTCAGATTTCTTTGAAATGTTATCCATTGTTTGATCCTTGCTGCCTAACATACCGGTATTCCTGTGTATTTGAACCCAATAAAAGCCCAGTGAGGAAGGGGCTCTGGGTCATTCTCCTTTGAGAGATTGACTACCTCTCCTCCCCAAGCAGGTCATTTCTTGGTAGTTTTATTTTCATCCATGACAGAGGGATGGGGCTCTGCGGGCAGAGCCCCACCACAAAAGGAGTCTCAAGGAATATCATCCTGTGCTAGAATTAAGGCTATTAACCAAAGGGAAAGCAGCATGTAAGCTGAGGTGACAAACAGCTAATGTCTACCACAGTGCTCTACTGCCCAGAAGAGGAAGAGTTAAAACCATCACTCAGACAGATGCATGTCAGTTCTGCCATAACTCAGTTACCAAAGCTCTAAGGCAGACACAATTTCTCAAACAAGGAATAGACACAGAGAAGATTTTTGTCTCTTTCAAAGGCATTATTGCACTGACTCTAGAGAAATACATTTGAGAGATTAAGCAGATATTATGGACAGACTACATGGCTCCATTAAGCCCCTTTCCAACTTGACCAGAGAGGACCTGGCAGGCCTTAGCATCTTATATTAGCAAGAGAATGGTGGGGGAAACTGTGTATACTTGAGAGGCAGGTACTTAAATCTATGGGCTCACATTGGGAAGAGAGAGTGAAGACCTTCAAGCAGCAATTTTGAACAACAGTGGACAAGTCAATGTCCCTGTAATAACCTTTTATGATCCCAACAACCCTTTGCACAATAACCCTTCACATCCACCTTAGATGACTTGGGCAGCAATGCTACATGAAGATGATTCAGAGAAAATAAACACATGACATTTCCTTTTCAGAAACCATCCATGCAACGGAAAGACAAATGTACCATTAGCAAGTTTGAGTTTTATCACCGCAGTAAATTATTATCCAAAAATGTAGGGAGTCTGTATAAAGATATCCTTCTACAGATTGATAAAAACCTCATACATGTACTTACCAGCATTAAATTCAATATCAAGGGGCAGAAATAGTAACCCTTAAACTATGATCTCTGTACTCATATTGGCAGTGTATAATCAACAGCCCCCACCCCTAAACTGCTAAGGCAATATTTAGCAAAAGTGGAAGTTATCTGGGGAGATTACATACACACACACACACACACACACACACACGTATGTGTATGTATCTGGAGGAGCCTTGATTTACATAACTTGAAACCATCAGCCATTGTTCCCAAATAAAAGTGGCATATTGTATACAGGGGGAAGATCTGTAGCATCTTACAACAGTAAAGAGGAAAAAATGAACAGTGAATCTTTCTGATAGGAGAGAGGTACCATAATAACATTCTCTATTCCAGTAATGGCAGAAATTATCAGTAATTGATGAGATATTGTATATGGTGCTAGAGTGCTCCAGTAAATGGGTTTTGGAAACAGCTGTATACAATCTCAGAGGTACTGTCCAATGATGCAGAGGGATACTTGCCGGCTTATACAGTACAACCAAACCAGGGCCAGAACTGGCAGAGAAAATAAGGGAGGGAAGCCATCCCTGCCTGCCAACTGACACTAATAAAGGTGGATTAGCCAGTACTGCTCCAAATGGGAAAAGAGAAGAGCCTCACTCACTGACCATGTTTAACAACACGTATCACCATTCCATGAGTGAGCAAGACACAGTGATCGTAAGGGTAGGGAAGGGATACACAAGGCCACAGAGTGGGGTCCTTTTCAAAGAAAAGTGAGACACCTCCCAGTAGCATACATGGAAGCAATGAGTTCCCTTCCATGGTCTTTAATGCACAAGCCTCAGATTGTGGACTGTGTCTGTGATACATCTAGGGCAAGAATATGAGAATGGTATTCGTCCCGGAGAAAGATGGGTAAAGGGTGAAGAAGAGGTACAGTGGGAAGGGTGGAAAGAAACCTCAGTTTAGTAGTAGAATAGTAACACTTCCTCTGGAAAACAGAATCCAACCAAAATTCTGATCTGGTCATAAATTGAGGGTGCCCAGAAAGGGCACAGTCTATGTAGCCTGACAATGCCACATAATTTCAGTGGGACATACACTCTGCTGACTAAAGAAGAAAAAAGAAATATTCCCTTTTACAAGGTGCTGCAGGATTCAACTGGGGAACAGTATAACAGGATTGAGTCTTCTCACTTATGTCTAACCATCCATCTGTACAGATTCAAGTTATTTAATAGTTATTTGTCTATTCAGGTTTCTATCTCCTGAGCCATCTATTTCATCTAAATATTAAAATGGGCTTAAGGGAATACGGGCAGAAACCAATGGTGTTAACTACAGAATGGAAAGGCCCTTATCTCTTAACCACTCTTTTTTTTTTAAAGATTTTATTTATTTATTTTTAGAGAGAGGAGAAGGGAGAGAGAAAGAGAGAGAGAAATATCAACGTGTGGTTGCCTCTCATGTGGCCCCCACTGGGGTCCTGGCCTGCAACCCAGGCATGTGCCCTGACTGGTAATCGAACCAGTGACCCTTTGGTTTGCAGCCCAAGCTCAATCCACTGAGCTATACCAGCCAGGGCTCTTAACTGCTCTTTTGTATTTTCCATCTATCTGCATTGTACTCTACGCAATTTCTTCAAATCTATCTGCAAATCACTACTTCTCTCTTCAGTCATGTCTACATTGCTAACTTAACCCTTCCGATGAGTATTTTTCTTCCTCCTATGCTGTACCGCATATGCTGTTATAAGAAAACAGGCAAATTATAACAGTGACAGCTGACAAACCATTGCACCTTTCATAGCACCAATATGCAACATGCATAGGGTGCGGCAAAAGTAGGTTTACAGCTGTATCCACTTTCACATACAATGAATAACAAACAAATAATACAAGAATAAATTGTTTCACAGACTTGATACAACTGTAAACCTACTTTTGCCCCACCCTATATTATTCCATTCTCTTTATTTTTTGCATGTCATTTTGAAGTACATTATTTTTTGAAAGATGTTAGCACATTTCTCACATTTCAAATCCTAATTAATTATACAGGGTCCAGCACAAGTAACACCTGCTTGAATGTGGTTGGTATGGTAATGATAGGGGTATAATAATTTATAGTTTTCATTTGAACATTTTACCTAAAATATCATATGGTGCGCTTGAGTGTGATATTGTTATGTTACAGAATTACATGCTTATGATTTTGTAATAAAAGATTCTGTAATAAAGAGAGGGTACTATGTGTGCTGCACTCTGTGTTTTTTTTTTCATTTCTGGGATTCCTATTTGGTATTTTTCAAGTCCATCTCATCATTTTTGATAGTTTCTTCTTCTTTTCTCTTAATTCTCTTGTTACTTTAAACATTTTAATTATATTATATATGAATATAAATAAATATACAAGGAATATATTTTATAGATCTAACATTATTTAATCTTTATTGTATTTCCATTACCATTTATTTAGTCCCCTTATACCCCCCTGCTCCCAGCAATCACCACACAGTTATCCACATCCATGAGTCCTTTTTCCTTTTTACTCAATACCTCCAACCTCTAACCTCCCCTGTAGCTGTCATCCTACTCTCCATCTACGAATCCGTCCTCATCTTTCTTGTTAGTTTAGTTTGTTCATTAGATTGCACATATGAGTGAAATCATATGATATTTTTCTTTCTTTGACTGGCTTATTTCACTTAGCATAATGTTCTCCAGGTCCCTTCATACTATTGCAAAGGGTAAAATTTTCTTCTTTTTTATGGCCAAGTACTATTTAATTGTGTAAATGTCTCATATTTGTTTTATCCACTCATCTACTGATAGACACAGGCTGCTTCCATATCTTGGCTATTGTAAACAACGCTGCGTGAACATAGGGGTGCTTATGTTCTTTCAAATTAGTGTTTTGGTTCCTTTGGATACATTCCCAGAAGTGGGATAGCTGAGTCAAAAGGCAGGTCCAAACCCTGGTTGGTGTGGCTCAGTGGATTGAGTGCAGACCTGCAAACCAAAGGGTTGCCAGTCCGATTCCCAGTCAGCGTACATGCCTGGGTTGCAGGCCAAGTTCTCAGTGAGGTCCACATAAGAGGCAACCACACATTGATGTTTCTCTCCCTCTCTTTCTCCCTCCCTTCCTCTCAATAAATAAATAAGCAAACAAACAAACAAGCAAACAAATAAATAAGGTAGATCCATTTTTAATTTTTTGAGGTATCGCTATACTGCTTTCCACAGTGGCTACACCAATCTGCATTCCCACCAACAGTTCAAAAGGGCTCCCCTTTCTACACATCCTTGCCAGCACTTGTTTGTTGATTTACTGATAACCATTCTGGCAGGTGTGAGATGATACCTCATTGTGGTTTTAATCTGCATTCTCTAATAATTAGTGATGTTGAGCACCTTTTCATATGTCTCTTGGCCATCTGTATGTCCTCTTTGGAGAAGTGTCTATTTAGGTCCTTTGCCCATTTTTTTTGCTTTTTTATTTATTTTTATTTTTTTAATATGTTTTATTGATTATGCTATTACAGTTGTCCCATTTCCCCCCTTCCTTTCCCATTTTTTAATTGGGTTATTTGGTTTTTGGTGTTGAGTTTTGTAATAGATGTAACTTTTGTATTGTTTCCATTAATACCAATACCTGAAGGTTTTGTAGGTCCAGTTGTGTTGTTTCTGGTTATTTTTAATTCATGGCAGTTTATTTTCCTGTGTTTTCTGAACTTGTGTGTATTTTCCATTCTTGTCTTCTAAATTCACTTTTCATATACGTTGGAGCTATTCAATCTGTCTTCTAACTTCTCTTTCGTATTTTCTATTTCTTGATCTCTGTGCATTTCTCCACTATTTCCCCACATGGATGGTGAAATTACAGGCCCCGTGTCTGACCATGCTGTTCTCAGTACTGTGCCAGTGGCTCTGCTGCTTTTCACTTCAGTAAGTACGCAGCACTTCCTAGTTCCCACTCCCCGAAGTCAGAGTATTGTTTCAGGCCTAATTATACGAACAGCTAACACTACAGGGGAGAAATCTGAAAGGATAATCTGAAAAAACTACATACTATATGATTCCAACTGTATGATATTCTGGAAAAGGCAGAACTGTGACGATAGTAAAAAGATTAGTGGTTGCCAAGGGTCAGAGGAGAGGGAGGGATGAACAGAAGAGCAGAAGATTTTCAGGGCAGTGAAACTATTCTGTCTGACATTACAATGGTAGATACATGTCACTATACACTTGTCAAAGCCCATAGAACGTAAACCACCAAAAGTGAGCCCTAATGTAAACAATGTACTTCGATGTGGGCTCATCAATTTTAAGAAATGTACCACCTAGTGCAGGATGCTGATCACGGGAAAGGTCATATGTGCGTAAGGACAGGGGACACACAGGAACTCTTTGTACTTTCTGCTCAATTTTGCTGTTAAATATAAAACTGCCTTAAAAAATCAAGTTTGTTAATTGCTTTTTAAAAAAAAGAAGGAAAGGAAAAAAGAGAATGATGGAAAGAGGGGAAAAAGGAGGACCCATTAATCAGTAAATGATTACATTTTTGGCATATGAAATACTGTGAATTATGGAATGTTACGTATGGCTTAAACAGTATGCAGTACATTGATTCTAAAATAAAAATTTCTCCAAGTTTTATTTTTAAGTAAAAAAAAAAAAAAGAAAAAAAGCAAGTCATAGAGCAAGATGTAAACTATGGCTTTATTATAGTTGTAAAAACCATGTATTTATGGACCTACATTAATAAATATTTAGACTTGTGAAGTAAAACTTAAGAGAGAATATACATAAAACTTTACAGTGGTCCCCACAGGACTTTACAGTCTTGAAAAAGAGAGGAAGGTAAAATTATTATTCAATTTTTTTTAAATTTTTAATTATTTACTTTTAGAGAGAGAGGACAAGAGGGAGAAAGAGAGGAAGAGAAACATCAATGTGCCAGAGATGCACAGATAGGTTGCCTCTCGCACGCACCCATCTGGGGACCTGGCCCACAATCCAGGCATGCGTTCCAACTAGGGATTGAACTAGTGACCTCTTGGTTTGCAGGCTGGTGCTCAATCTACTGAGCCACACCAGCCAGGGCACAACTTTACAATTAAAAAAAAAAAAAACTAATAAATAAAATTCAGTGTGGCATACAGTACATTCACCATCTCTGTTTAGTTCCAAAAACACTTTTATCACCCCAAAAGTATTCATTAATTATTGATATCTATAGTTTTTAATTATTCAGCCGGTATAAATTTTCTCTTAATCCTCACAAAGCAGATAAGAGCTCAAAGGGTGAAGGATAAGAGAGCCCTTTAGAAAATCTTCCCCTTTCAACTGTCTCCTCAAATAGTTATACCACCAAACTACAATGTGTCAATACATACCCAATGGCACATATTCCAAAAAACTCCAAAATCATGGGGGGAAAGTTTTAAAATGTAGATCCTTTTTAATATACCCAGTTTCTAATAAAATATTTTAAAGTTACATTATAGAACTGTTTTGTCACCAGTTCAATAAAAGGTCAAACGAAAAGAGGAGTGTTTAAAGAACTACCACTACCACTTCCTCCATCATTTGCTTTCCTTGGTTTCTCCAAACTATAATGAACTGGTCCAAACATGCCTGTGAAGTTAAAATTAAACTGCTATTTTAGAGGACTAAGCCCAGGCAGTGAGCACTCTTATAAATAACATCAAGAAACAACCAAAACACATACACACGCAGCAAGAACTTTATTTTAGTAGCGTATATTAGATAAAATTTTTTACAAATCATATTCTCAGGCTTAGGAATGCTTCTCTGCTTCTAAAACATGTGAAATACAGATGGTGAGGCTGCCTCAAACCCTTTTCCAGTATTAACCTATAAATAAAATTTTAAATAAAATGTCTCCTGATCTTCTATTTATTCAATATTTACTATGAATGAACTAAGTGTAAGGCCTTGAGCAGGGACTGAAGGAAATGTTTAAAAATCTAATAGCAGTACCTGCCTAAAAGGAACATCCAGTCTGGTAATGAAAGCAAAGGAAAAGTGGACCCAAGTACAATTCAAGATAGAACCTAGTTGGTACCACAAAAAAAATACAAAGTGTAATGGAAGTTTACAAAAAGGAAAGATTACTTACAGGTTTAAGTAAACAAACAGCTGTCTAAGTGTCTACTATGTGCACAGTACCATGCTGAGTATGAAGGATAGCAACACTGTCCCATCCTCAAGAAACTTACAGCCTATTAGGGGAGTAAGAGGCCCTATTATAAATGGCTTCATGTAATGTAAAATTTAGTGATGGTGGTAATCATAAAATGCAAGGTAGTACCAAAAAAACTACAGACGCTTATCTACCCACCTTTACATAGGGCGTGAAAATAATCCGAGTTAAACAACAACAACAAAACCTATTCCACTGGTTTTCTGACATTAATTTTTAGGGGTTAAAAACACTTAATGAAAAAGTATTAAGTGACATTCTCTCATCATATCCCCTATTTTAAAAATACAGTCACAAAAATCATTATCTTTGTATGCATAGTTATCAGACCTAAGGATGGTTTCTAGTTCAGTTTATGTAAGACACCAATTGTCAAACATTCTAGTGTCTCATAACTAAGAACAGGAATCTAGCCCTTACTGATGTTGTTCAGTTGGTTGAGCATCATCCCACAGAGCTAAAGGTCACCAGTTTGATTCCCAGTCAGGGCATGTACCTGGGTTGTGGGTTCAGTCCCTGGTTGGGGTCCATGGGAGAGGAAACCGGTTGATGTTTCTCTCACACACCAAAGCTTCTCTCCCTCTCTTTCTTACTCCCTTACCTCTCTCTAAAAATAAATAAATAAAATCTTTAAAAATTTTTTAAAATAAAAACAGGAATCTAAACAAATTCATTAATTTCTTATCATTTCCAATAGGAATCCATAATAAAGTTTCGATCAATATAAATAAAATATTAATAATTAAAACATTAATATAGGCACAGAGATAGTAAAAAATTTAAATATAGGATAAAAATAAAATGTCAGATTACGGCAGAATCAAGGGTGGGAGAGGACTCAGTGAATGCTGGCTCAATTGGTTAGCCATTAAAGAAAAAAAGAGGGTCGAGGGAATGAATGGATTCCTACTTTTACCTATATACAAAAATAAATTCAAGGTGTATCAAAAAATGATATAAATTATTAAATACCTATTAAAAATAGTAGACTTGAATAGAAAACCCATGTCAAAATTCTATGCAAATCATGCAATAAAAACTAGAGGGCTTATTAAAAAAATGGGAATAAAAGAGCACTCAAAACTACATCAGTGATAAAGTAAAAAATGGTAAGGCAGCAGTAAAAAGAAGGAATTCTTATCCTTTGTGACAGCACAGATGAACCCTGAGACTATTATGTTAAATTAAATAAGCCAGTCAGTGAAAGACAAATATCATACGATCTCACTTATATGTGGAATCTAATGAACAAAATAAACTAACGAACAAAATTGATATACATGAAACAGACTGATAGCTGCTGCGGCATCAGGAAGGGGGGTGCAGGGTGGGGGGGCATGGAACTAGATGAAAGAAGGTGAAGGGATTAGCCAAAGAACATATATATGCATGACCCAAGGACACGGGAAGGGAGGGGCGGGGGGAACAGCTGTGTGGGGAATTGCCTGGGGGGTGGGGGTGCTGGGCAGAGGTGGGCAGAGGGGAAAAAAGTGAAGGCAACTGTAACAACATTAAGTGTCATAAAAAAAAAAACCAATGGTAGGAACCTAAAAAAGACAGTAGTACGATTTTACACACTAAGAAATAAATACTATAAAAAATACGGCACTTTACCCTGAAAAAACCCTGAGATTAGCTTGTAGAACTGTGTGTCACAAGGGTTGCAACTTGTGAGTTGTGAAGTGATGGAGGGAGGTTTATCAGATGCCATATACAGGGTGGGACAAAAACAGGTTTACAATTGTTCATGTGGAAAATAAAACAATAATTAATAATACTACAAGAATAAATCATTTCATGCACTCACAACTGTAAACCTACTTTTGCCTCACCCTGCATAAAGTTGTAACACCAAATGTGGGTATAACTCATAATACAAAAAGTAAACTGAGGTAGCTGGTAAATGTTTGATGTGTGTGCATTTTGTGTATTCCTACGCAACTTTTTTCAGCTAGGTATTTTTCTGCATTTACTTACTATTTCTCACAGAGGAAATTGTACATAAACATATACAACTCCCATTATACTCAAATTGTTCCCTGATATATCAATCACATTAAAATAAATTTATATTTCCAAAACAAGTGGTATAGCAGAATTGACTATATAAGTGATAAAGACTGCCCAAAAAACTCATAATTTTGTAAATAATTAGTAGAATAGCTACATCATCATTAAGGAGATCAAAATAAGTTACCCACAAGAACACTTTTGCTGACCAACATAGTTAATGACAGGGATAACTATAATGATGATGAGTTGTAGCAAAAAAATTAACTATGCTTCAGGATACCTGTCTTCTAAGGCAAGTTTTTCAACGAATTCATCATGAAATATGAACACAGTTAAATTAATCCTCTAAATATGATGAACAATCTTCAAAATTCCAAATAGGCTGCATACAACCTTTACTTGGCTTCTACTGGACTCTCAGCTGTGTGCTATGAGCATTTAAAGATAATTCCAGGACAGATATTTGATTCCTGAAACCTTCAGAAGGAGAAGATACCAGAAAGGAGGCCAGGCTTGATAAAAAGGTGGCTCAAGAGGAGATATAAGGCGGACTGTTTAATTATCCCAGCATTTTCACCAAGTCAGATCCAGCCCTAGGAATCAAGTTTCCCAATATTTGTCTTTAATCATCATCACTGTCCTATCTGATTCTCTTTTCATGCTAAACAAATAAGAGATTTAATTGTATTAGTACAATGGTAAGAATTGGGGTTCTGGGTGCTTTCTCCACCGGCACTTACTAATTTTGTGAGCACAAGCAAACTTAATAGCCTTTCGAAGCCGTACTTTCCTCATCTGTAAATTAAGGTTAATATATAAGTACCTATGCATTTGTTTGTTGTGAAAAATAGGGGAACTAAAGCAAACGAAGCACTTACTGCAGTCTGGCACCCACTAAGCAATCAATAAACATTGTTAACTGAAAACCAGTATCAATTTTTCCCAAATCTCTGATCATCATTTTTCTAAACTCCCTACTTCTTGGTTTATAACTACACTGGCTGCCTACTTCCTTTTTAAAATGTCACCTTCCTAGAAGCAGACTTTTATATAACTAAAATAGTTTCTCATAGCTTCTCTGAAACAAAGTTCAAGGGAAAGTTTACATAAAAACCATGGCTCCTTTTCTCCATCCTGAAGGAAAGCAGAGTATTATTAATCTTGCTTTCTTTTACCTCTATGCTCAGTTTCCAGGAAATGCAAAGAACTAGAGCTGGTGCTGGTTTTGTCTTCTGAAAGGATCTTCAGGCCTCTGCCTTGCCTGAGTATGGGATTTGTAAATCTGGGGTAACAAAGTCATACTCAATGAGAATCATTATTTTTGCCCAAATTCTGTGGCCCTAATTGTATAGCATTTAAAAAATTTTCCCTTCCTTATTTTCCTCCAAATTCCTGATTTGCCTGTATTGAGCTATATAACCCAAAACAGTTGTTACTTTTCCTTTATATATGATCTCACTGTATATCAACTGCATTTAATCTTCAAAAATCATTCCTACACATGAACACATTGTTATCCTCAAAATACAATCAGAGAAAACCTCATTATAATATGAACAAAGCTTAAGTGCTAAAGAAAATCCACACAAAAGTAATTAGAGCAAGAAAATAGGTCTAATCTAAGACATCATAAGAACAATGTAATCTGATTTCCCAGATATCTCTCCCTTATCTTGCAATAAAAATTATTGCTTTCAACAAGCAAAAAGATCACAGGTGAATCAAAAGATGGTGTTTAGCAGAGGCTTAATGTAATGACTAAAAAAATATGGAAGATATTAATCTTCCTTAATATTTTTAATGTTACTTCTCATGTCTACATTTTAGTCTTCCCAAAAAAACCCCTCACTTCCCCCCCTAGATCGTGTATTTATTCCCTACTACGTCTTCATCACAGTAGCAGATAATAGTTATTAAACCGCTTATTGTATGCCAGAAATTGGGTTCAGCACTTTACATGTATTCATTCAACCCAAAAATCCTATAAAATGAGTCTTTTACAGATGAGAAAACTGAGGCTACAAGGGGTTCATTAACTTGCCTCAAATCATACATCTAACAAATAACAACTCAGAATGTGAACTCAGATGCTCCAGACTTCCAAAATCCATGCTTGTAATCACTTCTGCCCCACACACTAAGATATAATTTTCTTTAAACTCATCTTGATATCTTTAACATGTGATTCATTGTCCAGCATGTAAAATTCAATAAATATTTTCTGAAAAGATTATAGGTTTAGTTTAATTACTCTGACATTCAAAGTCCCCCACTGCGAGAGATGAAGCAATTCCTCTATTCCTTCATGCAAGCCTTCTTCCCCAAACAAGCTGTCTATGATCCCTGGCAGTGGAGAAAGGAGGAAGAGAAGAAGAGAACTTAGGCCTTTCCCCCCTGTAAATAATAATTTCTACTTGTTGTAATATCTCCACCTATACTTATTATATGCTCTTTCACTTGTTTATACATAAGCTATACAAACATGTTTTAATGATTCAGCACTAGTAAAACTTCAAAGAAAAAAAAGTGGCCCAAATAAGTACATGAAGTGCCAGTATTTGCACATAAAAAGTTAAACGGATATAAAGCAAAATGAGAGTCCCGGTCGGGTAGCTTGGTTGGTTGGAGCATCATCCCATGCACCAAAAGTTGCAGGTTTGATTCCTGTTCAGGGCATGTAGAAGCAGCAACCAACTGGTATTTCTCTCACATCAATGTCTGTCTCTGCTTGTCTCTCTCTACCTCTTCCTCTCTTTCAAATCAATACAGATATATCCTCAGATGAGGATTAAAAAAAAAAAGCAAAATGAGAACTACTTTACCAGTTTGAGGACAAACTTATTCTTAAAAACATTTATCAAAATATCTGATTGGTGACACTTTATAATTTGATACAGTGTTTTTTGTCAAGCATGCTAAGAAATATGGGTATTTAGGTATGTGGTCATTATAAATTACAGAATACTAATGAACTTAGTAAAAGAAACTTGAAGTGATCTGCTTTCTGACAATCCCCAGGTATTAAACATTATTATATCTAGTTTAATTTGAAAAGTCAGCTACAGTTCTGATTAAATGCTTGTGATAATCCTCTATCTGAACAGATCTCAAAGTTATTAAGACTATTCACAGTTTATCTTGATTCTGATATGATGAGAATCTCTTCATTTTTACATATCCCAAACAATCAAGCATCAGGTACCCTCTGGTACACATAATACTTTTTTAAACACCAATAAACTAGTCTAAAAGAGCATCACATTTTATTAAAATATCCTAAACACTATTTATACAAAGACTTTACTTAAATCAGATTGCTAAGTGAACAATATAAAGAGATCATGCTGTATTGGAAAGAGTATGATTTTTGGACAGAGATTTGCCTATGTTCATATCCTGGCTCTATTAATTACTAACTATACAGCTGTCCAAGTTAGTCAGGCTCTCTGGCCTCTAGTTTCTCCTCTGCAACAAACATGACACCATCTAACTTGCAAGGCTGTTTTAAGGAACAGAGATGTATAACTGCATGCCACCTACCAACTGTTCAAGTTACCTACTCCAAATTCTTTCTTATTAACAAAACACTAATTTTGCTTAAGTTAGTACTGTGCCTAAAATATCAGACTTCCTGCATCCTATAGTGGCCAGGTGATCCAGTTGTACCCAATGAAGTGAAAGCATTAGGCGTATGACCAAGGAGAGAAGGAAAACTACTATTTTGCTGATTTAAAAAAGTCCTTAAGATATCTGGGGAGGAAATAGCTATCTTGCAATCCATAATGCAAAAGCCACCCTTCAAGGACAATAGAGAAAAATCAGCAGGAGTTGTGTTCCTGATGGCATTATGGAACTGCCATAAACTATAGACCACAAATATGTATATTATCTGTTACCTGAAAAAAAATCCTATTTGAGTAAGCCACTGTACTTGAGTTTCTGTTACAGCTGAACACAATCCTAACAGTATGTAAAAGCACCTGGGAAAAGAATCCAGCTAGAAGATCAGTAAAGACTATTACTCCAAAAACTTCTCATTTAATAGAATTGTTAAATTATTCATCAGTAAAGTAGCGCTAAATTATTCATCTGTAAAGCAATGACACAGTGGGATGTCAACTAACACACACAAACATACATACACACCCATTACTAAAAATGGGATATTATGACCTCTAGTCAAGATGGCGGCATAGGCAGATGTGGCGCACCTCTTTGCACAACCACATCAAAATTACAACTAAAACACTAAACAACCATCACTCAGAACCATCAGAAACTGAGCTGAATGGAAGTCCGACAACTACTGAACTAAAGAAACCACATCCATCCAGACTAGTGGGAAGGGCACAGAGCTGAATAATCTGATCCCTCACTCCCATGTAGTAGGTAAAAATTCAGGAGGGTATCTTGGGAGTGAAGAGTTCCGTCGCACACCACGCCCCACAGCCCAGGGTTCCAGAGTCAGGAAGGTAAGTCTCCACAACTTCTGGCTGCAAAAACCAGTGGGTATTAAGTCGGTGGAAGAAATAGCTGGAGCCCCAAGCAGTTCCTGTTAAAGAACCCACGCATGCAATCACCTACGCAGACTCACTCCCTCTGAGCTCCAGTACCGGGGCAGCAGCTTGAAAGGCACCAGTGGCATAAAGGGAGGAAATGAAGAGTCTTGCATGAAGGCAAACAGAGGCCATTGTCCCTATTCTAAACCTTCCCCCCACAGAACCAGCAAACTGTTCTATATCTGAGACTCCATCAACCTGGCTAACACTGTTTAGCCCACCTTGGAGATCCCCAGAGACTCCACCCCACCTAATTTATGGGCTCACCCAAGCTGCTTTTCCATATGAATGTCTGGTCTTAGCTTGTGCTTCACAACTTCCCAAATCCTGTCAAACAAGCAACAGCTGGCCTCAGTGAGCTCTAGACCTGGCACTAGCAGCAGCCAGCCTTAGATTCACAGCTTGGCTTCACCCGGGAATCTCTAAGCCCAGCACAAGTACCAGCCATCTCAGACTGCTTTACAGCTTGGGCAGACTGGCCCCAAACAAAACACAGATGGAGGCTGACCTTGCCCTGCACCACCCAGGAAACTCCAGGGCCCCTGTACCCAGTAGACAGCTACAGACCATGACAGAGCATGCTGCC
Source organism: Anoura caudifer (assembly GCA_004027475.1). Lineage (NCBI taxonomy): Eukaryota > Metazoa > Chordata > Mammalia > Chiroptera > Phyllostomidae > Anoura > Anoura caudifer. Next base: position 130,392 of record PVKU01002375.1, read on the forward strand.
CCTGCATAGCTGATCCTTCACAGAGGGTGGAGGTTGGTGGTAAGCAGTCACAGCTAATCCTTGCAGCTGACTGGCCAGGATAAATCCCTCCCATTGGTCTGCTAACAGCAACCAAAGCCCAACTACAAGAGAAAGGGGTATTCAGCCTACATGAAGGGTATACCTTTTTTACCCAGCTTGGATGATAGGGGAGGATGTGCCACTGGACCCTACAAGACACCTACTACATCAGACCACACTACCAAAATACGGAGTTAAAGCGGATCTAACTAATACATAGAAACAAACACAGGGAAGCTGCCAAAATGAGACAAAGAAACATGGCCCAAATGAAAGAACAGATCAAAATTCCAGAAAAAGAGCTAAACAAAATGGAGATAAGCAATATACCAGATGCAGAGTTCAAAACACTGGTTATAAGGATGCTCAAGGGATTCATGAGGACCTCAACAGCATAAAAAAGATCCAGACAGAAACAAAAGATACACTAATTGAAATAAAGAACAATTTACAGGGAAACAACAGTAGAGTGGATGAAGCTGAAAATCAAATCAATGGTTTGAAACATAAGGAAGACAAAAACAACCTATCAGAACAACAAGAAGAAAAAAGAATCCAAAAAAAATGAGTATAGTATAAGCAGCCCCCGGGACAACTTCAAGAGGTCCAACATTTGCATCACAGGGGTACCAGAAGGAGAAGAGAAAAAGCAAGAAATTGTAAATGTGTTTTAAAAAATAATGAAAGAACACTTCCCTAAGTTGGTGAAGGAAATAGACATGCAAATCCAGGAAACACAGAGTCCCAAACAATGGATGCAAACAGACCCACTCCCAGACACATCAGAATTAAAATGTCAAAGGTTAAAAATAAAGAGAACCTTAAAAGCAGCAAGAGAAAAGAAGTTAGTTACCCACAGGAGAGTTCCCATAAGACTGTCAGCTGATTTTCAGAAAAAACTTTACAGGCTATAAGGAATTGGCAACAAATATTCAAAGTTATGAAAAGCAGGGACCTACAGCCAAGATTGCTCTACCCAGCAAAGGTATCATTTAGCAGCAAATGGCAGATAAATAGCTTCCCAGACAAGAAAAAAACTAAAGGACTTCATCACCACTAAGCCATTATTATATGAAATGGTAAAGGGACTTACTTAAGAAAAAGAAGGTCTCAACTATGAACAATAAAATGGCAAAAAATACATATCTATCAACAACTGAATCTAAAAAACAAATTAAGCGAACAAAAAGAACAGAGACAGAATCAAGTATACAAGGAGCAATTTGATGGTTGCCAGATGAGGGGGGGGGAGTGTGGAGAAAATGGAGATTAAGAAGTACAAATAGGTAGTTACAGAATAGCCATGGGGATGTAAAGTATTGCATGAGAAATGGAGTAGCCAAAGACCTTATATGCATGATCCATGGACATGAACAATGGTGTGGGGATTGCCTGAGGGAGTGGGGGGTACTGGGTGGAGTCAGGCAAAGGGGAAAAAATCAGGACAACTGTAACATCATCAATAAAATACAGTTTTTAAAAAATAAAAGTGGGGTACTATAATATATTCATTAAGATAAACGTCCTATCAGCAGAGAATCAAAGAACGGTAGCTTTAATCAAGAAAGTTGTCCTTAATGAGGTAGAAAAAAGAAAATGAGTGAAAATTCTATTGTTATAGCTAATATGTTCATTCACTGATATTTTAAGCACACCCGCATCACAATGTGCTAGCCCTAAATGCTCTGGAATGAACTATATAAATTTGAGACTGTTAGAAATTAGATGGAAAATAAAGCTCCAAGCAAGGGAGTGGCAGGGAATAAGTTCAACTTGGACTAAGGACTCTATTTTGGATAATGTAAAAGTTTGAATGGACAGTTAATGACAGATAAATATTAAGAAAAAATTTAACTTAAAAAAAAAAACAACAGAACTCATCTTAAAATAATGAAATATGATACAAATGATAATCAAGAGAAATACTACCAAGATAATTTTCTGAGTCAGAACACAGAGGAATACAGAGCATAACATGGAGCAAAGTATCAGAATAGATATATAATACAATAATCAGTGAAAGGGGCAGAGAAAGGGTGAAAACAGATCAAGACAGAGTCAGAAAATAAAAGTAGGGATAAAAAACAGAGATAAAGCTTTAAGGCTAAAGTTTTAAGTTAACCTACCTACAACTTTAAACCCCACCAACATACACCTTGCCAGATCCCTGTCTGTCTTCTAAGCAAACTTACTTAATATCATCTTTAAATCTTTCCCTCTACAAATTATCCCAGTCCTCCTCCTTAATATTACCTCTTTCCTTCTCCTTGTGAGTCCTGCAAGATCTATTAAAAACCTATTTTTTAACAATTTTCTGATAATCTTCACATGCATTCATAATACTTAAAACAATTGTTCTGAAAGATGTACTTCTATAGTAAATGAATTTTAATTTTTCTTTCAAATTATGAGGTATGTAAAGGTTTGAGAACCACTTCCCCAAGCTGTAAAAAAGTGTGTACCTCAAGATTTAAAGAGTTCTGAGTTCCTGAAGAATATGATGAAATAAACTATACAGATAACTGGGGAAAGAAAATTCCAGGCAGAAGGAACAGGTGAATGCAAAGGTCATAAGTCAGAAGCATGCTCAACTTGTTCAAGAGAGGCGAATTGGCAAAAAGCTCTGTGTAGAGCACAGTGGATCAGGGGGCAAGAGAGGGGAGTTAAGAAAGTATATGAGATCAGAGAAATGATTCAAGCACAATGTGTAGGGTCTTTTTAGCCCTTTGAGTACTTTAGCTTTAATTCTGAGTAAGATGGGAAGTCATAGGGCAGATATTAAGAAGAGTAAAAACATGACCTAATGTATTTTAAAAAGATCACCCTGGCTGCTATATTGAAAAGAAACTGTAAGACGCAAACCAGTTAGAGGCTGGCTACAGTAATCCAGGTAAGTAATATCAGTAGCTCAGATCTGGATGTAGTTGGTCAGCAGTGCTCAGATGCTAGGTATGTTGTGAAGGTATAACCAACAGATGTCCTGACCAACTAGGTATGAGGAGTATAAAAGAGAAATCAAGGATGACAGCAACATTATGAACAAGTGAAAGGATGGAACTGGCATGAGCAAAATGGAAGAGTCTGCAGAAGTGGAAGAAGATAGAGAAAGAAATAGGGAGAAGTTCAATTTTGGATATCAAATTAGAAATGTCAAGTAAGCTGCTGGATATATGAATCTGGAATTTGGGAAAGAAATTTGCACTGAATACATACATCTGAGAGTGATCAACATATACACAGTAAATAAAAACATAAGATCAAATGAGATTACTGGTCGAATTAGATTATCACGGGAGTGAGTGCAGACTGAGCTCATATGAGATGAAGACATAGAATTGACTACTGTATTTAGCAATACGAAGGTCACTAAGTCCCTGATAAGGGAAGTTACACTGGAATAGTGAGGGCAAAACTCTGGAAGGTGTTTAAGAGAGAATGTGCCCCAACAATATAAAAACATATACACAAAAGATTATTACAGTATTATTTTTATTATGGCATATTAAAAACCACATAAAAGTCCAAACATAATAAATTGACTAAATAAACCAGGGTACAAATATACTATGGCGTACAGTAAAAATAAATAAATAAATAAAGATTATTTCTATAAAGTAATAATAAAATGATCTTCATGATATGTTAAGTAAAAAAAAAACAAAATGCAAAGGATTATTATAGTACACTACCTTTTCTGTAAGAGGAAATAAGAAATTATGCATGCAAATGCTAATACTGGAGAAGAATAAACACAGGAAGGATAAACCAAAAACATCTGGAAGCCAGGTTGTAAAGCAAAGAGGTATCTCTGAAAACAGATACCAAGCCCTCCTGACAAAAAAGTCCTAACACCACCCTCAATACATTCGAAACCAATGATAAACTGAAATAAACTAAGATACAACAAAACCCAGTCAACAAAGATAAACCAGAATTCCACTGTTAATAGGCAGAGCAACTAGCAGCATGCACTTCTCTGGAGGTAAAGTAGTATTTACCTCAGTCTCTACTATTCTTTTATTTTTTAAAAAATTCCTAGCATAAAATAAAAAATTAGGAGATTCCAAAAAAGTAAGAAAATGTGACCCGCACTAACAATCACCTTTTTTGCCTCTCAAATCCAAATTCCTCCTTTTTTGCCTGCATTGTGAAATGGATCTGAGCCCTTTAAATATTTTTTTTTCCTTGCTGGTTGGCACATTGTTAAAACTTTGTCAACAGAAGTCCTGGAAGAACTTCGTAGGAGGAAAGAGTTTTGTTTCTGTACTCCAGTGCGCTTGCTCAGCAGGCTCCTACAGTGTGCATGGTTTCTCCAACACCTGGCTCCTGCAGCACAGGCAGCTGCTCCTGAACTGTATGGTGGCCAGGAACACCCCACAACCAGCACATTCCTCCAGCATGCTCCCTCTCTGGTGGTTTTATAGTTGAGTACCCTCTGGTGAGGCACCCTTGTATAAAGAGCTTTCCTTGGTGGGGCACATTTCTAGGAAGTTCTGGAGAGCAGATTTCCAGAAAGTTTTGGCCATGTGGCATCACAGCAATTTCTCTGCCATTCAGTGACTCACGGCCATGTTCTTTCCAACAGTCTAAATGCCAGCTGGGGAGAGCGCTCTTCCTTGGACACTTTCAGTCCAGGAGTAGTGGCTTCTCTGTGTATCTACTATTCTTAGATTCTCTTCACTTCTTACTAGCTTATCCCTCATTATTCCACTTCCCTGTTATAGCTAATAATTACTGTATTGATGGTCACTGTTCAAATGACTATGTACTGATACAGAAGCCAAACCAAACATACTTAATGTACGATTCCATGTATATGAAGTAGAAGAATTAACACAACTCATCTATGATAGTTTAAAAAAGGGTCACCTCTTGGGGGAAGGGAGGAAGTTTAGATAGGAAGAGGCATGAATAAAAATTTTTTCAAATGATAGAAATGTTCTACATCTTGTTAGTGGTAATAGTTACACAGATATATACAGTTGTTAAAATGTATTAAAATGAACATCAATTTCTTTGCATTTGATTCCTTATAAATCATACTAGCCAAGAATTTAAAGTCAACATAGTTGTTCTGCTCTAGCCATGTTCAGCTACAAGTGTACAAGGTATAAAATAGACAAAGATGGTTTTAACTTGGGTTGGGTTTTGCCAGGCAAGAACAACAAAGAGAGACAGATCAAGGGGGTTGACGGTAGATGCAGAAGAGCAATTGTAATGATGGGCTATGGGGATTCAGCTAGTTAGAAAAGTAAGGACATGAATGCGTTGAGGAACACTGAAAAGGCAATAAATTATGAGGTCCCAATGAAGTCAAAGAATTAAGTTGCTGGGTACTAGAAGTGAGCCAGAAAAACTAAGGGTGGTAGTTGGAGAGCAAAATGCCAGAAATTGACATTACAGAAAGTTGTAGTTATTGGTATTGGTCTAGGGCAGTGACTCTCAATCCTGGCTGCACATTAAAGTTACATTAGGAACCTGTTAAAAAATAATATCCCAAGCCACATTCAGACCAACCAAAAGAGAATCTTTCTTTTTTTAATATATTTTATTGATTATGCTATTACAGTTGTCCCATTTTCCCTTCACTCCCCTCCACCCTGCACCCCCCCACCCTCATTCCCCCACTTTAGTTCATGTCCATGTGTCATATTTACAAGTTCTTTAGCTTCTACATTTCCCATACTATTCTTACCCTCCTCCTGTCTACCTTCTACCTACCATCCATGCTACATGTTCTCTGTACCTTTTCCCCCTCTCTCCTCCTCCCACTCCCCTGTTGCTAACCCTCCATGTGATCTCCATTTCTGTGCTCCTGCTCCTGGTCTAGTCATTTGCTTAGTTTGCTTTTGTTTTAGGTGTGGTTGTTAATACCTGCGAGTTTGCTGTCTTTTTACTGTCATATTTTTTATCTTCTTTTTCTTAGATAAGTCCCTTTAACATTTCATATAATAAGGGCTTGGTGATGATGAACTCCTTGAACTTGACCTTATCTGAGAAGCACTTTATATGCCCTTCCATTTTAAATGACAGCTTTGCTAGATAGAGCAATCTTGGATGTAGGTCCTTCCTTGCCTTTCATGACTTGGAATACTTCTTTCCAGCCCCTTCTTGCCTGGAAGGTCTCTTTTGAGAAATCAGCTGACAGTCTTAGTGGAACTCCTTTGTAGGTAACTATCTCCTTATCTCTTGCTGCTTCTAGGATTCTCTCCTTCATTTTAATCTTGGCTAATGTAATTATGATGTGCCTTGGTGTATTCCTCCTTGGGTCCACCTTCTTTGGGACTCTCCAAGCTTCATGGACTTCCTGGAAGTCTATTTCCTTTGCCAGATTGGGGAAGTTCTCCTTTGTTATTTGTTCAAATAACTTTTCCACTTGTTGCTCTTCCTCTTCTCCTTCTGGCAGCCCTATGTTTTGGATGTTGGAGCACTTAAAGTTGTCCCAGAAGTTCCTAAGCCTCTCCTCATTTTTTTGAATTCTTCTTTCTTCATTCTGTTCCAGTTGAACGTTTATTTCTTCCTTTTGTTCCAAACCATTAATTTGAGTCCCAGTTTCCTTCCCTTCACTGTTGGTTCCCTGTATATTTTCCTTTATTTCATTTTGTGTAGCCTTCGTTTCTTCCTTCATTTTGCGACAGAATTCAATCAATTCTGTGAGCATCCTAATTACCAGTGTTTTAAACTCTGCCTCAGATAAGTTGTCTATATCCTCTTCCCTTAGCTTTTTCTGGAGCTTTGATTTGTTCTTTCATTTGGGCCATGTTTCTTTGTCTCGGTGCACCTGTTAACTTGTTAGGGCGAGGAGCCTCAGGTATTCGCCAGGGCAGGGCAACCCTCTTTGCTGAGTTGTGGCACTGTCTGTAGGAAAGGGAGCAGAGAGAGAACAATGCTGCTTGCTGGCTCCACTGTAGCCCCACTTTCCAACAAACTCTCCTGTGAGGATGGGAGTTTCTTCCACCTTCACAACCCCCACAGAATTTACAGTTAGAGGTTTTGAGTCTCTAGTTTCCCAGTTAGCCAGTCCTTCCTTGCCTGGTGGTCCACAACCTTGCCTTGGGTCCTCTCCGACTGACTGCCAGATTCCACCCCTCCTACCAGTATGGATGAATGTTTCTTTAACTCCTTGGTTGTTGGAGTTCCATGCAGACTGCTTTCTGGCAGCTCTGGTTGTTTATTGTTTTTAAATTGGTTGCTATCCTTCTTTTGGTTGTGCAAGGAAATGAAGTATTTCTACCTACGCTTCCATCTGGGCCAGAACTCCAGAAATAGGAAAATGTTTTTTAAGATTTTATTTATTTATTTTTAGAAAGGGGAAAGGAGGGAGGAAAGACAGAGAGAATTATTGGACATGTAAGAGATACATCTATAAGTTGCCTCTCACATGCCCCCAACTGGGGACATGGCCCACAACCCAGGCATGTGCCCTGACTGGGAATCAAACCAACAACTTTTCAGTTCACAGGCTGGAACTCAATCCATTGAGCTACACCAGTCAGGGCAAAAGGAGGAAAATTTTATAACTCTAAGTGATAAAAAGGTTTTGAGAGAAAGTGATAAACGCTGAAGACAGACAAAGAATATTGACATACAGATGATAAGAATTCCTGAAGAAAATCAAAGCAGGAAACAGAATATCAAAAACAATAATTTAAACAAAAATTTTCCCAAAATAGAAAAACATTTGTAACTACTTTTTGAAAGAGCACAATGTGCACCTAAGAATATCAACTCAGAATGACCAAAATGACTTTACTATTACTATTACTAAACATTAAAGAATAACACCCCAAAAAGGAAAAACTGGGGCCAGAAAGGGGAAAATAAAAAACTATACAGATGAGTCCAAGAAACGAGAGATAAACTGGCAGTATTGGGTTTCTCATAATATAAAAGGGATAAAGTACATAATGAGATTAGACTGGATCATCTCAGGAGTCACAGGGTGGCAAGGCTATGCAGGAGATAAAAAACCAGTTACCTACAAAGAAAGGAGGATAGACTAGCTTTAGACTTATCTATTGCACATGAAGCTTGATGACAGTGGTTATAAAGTGTATATTCTATGTAGGAAAAATAGAATTAAAATTTAGGAACACTATATCTAGCCAATACATCATTCACTGATCAAGACAAAAGAAAGGCATCTTTAATCAAGCAAAGATTCAGAAATTATACCACATATACTCTGAGGAAATTACTACAAAATTTTATAAAATGCTTTCCTGGCATCTGTAAGACGGTCAGTGGTCTCTTTTTTCCAGTCTTCACCACTCCCAGAGTTACAGCAGGCAGTACAGATATGGCCAACCCAAGAACAATTTCATATACAACTTAGATCCCAAGGAATGCATATTTGGTCAACAAGCACAACAAGAAAAGCCTCAAAAAGATTCAGGCCAATGTTTCAAAGGCAATGAGCACACCTGTACAGAAGCCAACAAGGTACTCATTAAGCCCAAAGTAATCAAATATAAGATCTTAAGAGGAGCCAGACCAAAATTGAACAGGCTCACCCACATCATCCATTTCTGTATCTGGAAGTATGTTTATTTCCATACTGTCATGGCACCAGGTTTTGACAACCAAAAGCCAGTAGTCCCCCAATACAAAGTCCCCCAACTCACCCCAAAAGAGAGAAATAATCATATATTCTAGTCTTATAATGTTAATAAATTATGTTAATATTTAACTGTTCTGACTTCCTAGAATAAACAACTTGATCATGAATGTACTGTCTTTTAAATACACTGCTGGATTTATATTGCTAATATTTTACATAGAATGTTTGCTTTCCTGTCATGAGTAAGAGTTGACTAACATTTATAATAGCAAAAAATAAAATAAATTCTTAACATCCATCAGTTAAGGAAGAACAGAAAAAATTATAGTGTAATATGCTATGGAATGTTACTCAGCTTTGTAAAATTAATTAAGAGGTTCATTTACTAAACTGAAGAGAGTGCCATGATATATTCTTAAATGAATAAAGCAAGTTACAAAAGCCTGTATATGTATGTATATACAAGGTGGAGCTAAAACAGGTTTACAGTTGTGAGTACATGAAAGAGTTTATTCTTATATTATTAATTACTGCATTATTTTCCATACAAATAACTGTAAACCTACTTTTGTCCCACCCTGTATGCTTACATTTTTTTAAAAGAATTTATTTATTTATTTTTAAAGAAAGAGGAAGGGAGGGAGAGAGGGAGAGAAACATCAATGTGAGAGAGATACACCAACTGCCTCTCATAGATGCCCTGACCAAAACCACAACCCAGGCATGTGCCCTGACTAAGAATGAAACTGGCAACTTTTTGCTTTGCAGGATGATGCCCACTGAGCCACACTGGTCAGGGCTGTATGCTTATATGTTTTTGAGCAAAGAGACAGATGTTGAAAAATACTTGGTGTTGGTTAATGTTGGAGTAAAAGTGAAGAAGGGGAGACCTGAGGGGAGAGAAAAATACTTTTTTCTTCATTCACCCATTTTGTTTATTTTAGTAGTTGCAAGCAGAATAACAGGAGAAAACACCAGTTATCTATTATAAGTAATGACAATTAATGTTTGTTGGCAACTAATAAATGGTTACCATTAGTCATTTTCAGCCAAAGACAAGAAAGAGAATTAAATGATCTAAAGCAAGAAGAGTAATCATTATAAAGTTCATTTATTTAAAAATACAAAATCTAATCTGGAGCCAAAGTTACATAGACGTAGTCTTTCCCAAGTGCATTTAGCAAGATGCCTTCAGAATGAAGTAGCTTTTATTTTATAACTAGCACAAGCATGGATATTAGGACAACTAAGAATAAAACCAAGAAATAGTGAGTCAAGTCCATTTAAAGAAAAAACTGCCCTGACTGGTGTGGCTCAGTGGGTTGGGTGTTGTCCCACAAACAGAAAGGTCCAGTGAGATTCCCAGTCAAGGCACATGCCCAGGTTTTGAAAGGGGAAAGGGGCCAGAAAGGAGAAAATAAAAAAACTATACAGACGAGGGGTGTGCAAGAGGCAACTGATCCATGTTTCTCTCCCTTTCTTTCTTTCTCCCTCTCTTCCCCTCTCTCTAAAAATAAATAAATAAGAAAAAAACCCAAATAATTATATAATGATACAGAGATTAGCAGAAATGAACAAAATGTTAAGGAGTAACTAATGCTTGGGAAAAATGAGATTCTGAACAGTTAGCTTGTTATATTAAAGAAAGATGGTCAAACTTTTTCTTTTCTTTTACCCTGGAAATAAACAAGTCCTTTTTATGAAGTAAATCACAAAAGAAAACCAACCACCTTGACTGTCACATACAAACTTTTTAAAAAAGAAAAATTACAGAAGTGAAGATGTTTATGAAAGTTGAAAAAGTTTACATGATTGAATTGAAAAAATTTTGTAACAAAGCTCATTGTCTCAAGAAATGCTATGATTTGCTTTTTGACAGAAGATTAAAAATTAACTTTTGTCGAGTCTGTGGTGGTTAAAGACGATCCAAAAAGAAATCCATACTAGGTAGGAGTCTGTCCAACAGCATCTCTCTAAGAATTTTTATTTTGAAGTTTACAGTTATTCAAGAACTCTTTCTTTCAGCTCTTAACAAATCTTTCATGAAAGAAAATTTCAAAACACAAAATAAATCAGCAGCAAATTACCATGGGTTTCTTAAGCACCTTGCAAGGCTGAAAAGGAGAGCAAGACAAGATAACATGGAAGAAAGCTGACAATGCTAGTAAAAGCACTGGAGTGCAGCTGTGTGAAGCACACATCAAAAAAGAGAAACCCAGGACACTTTCCAAAGCCTAATAAAAATGACCACTTATTAAGCACTAGACATTGTCCTAAGGATTTTCACTGACATTATTTCATTTTATCATCATCAAACTCTGTAAGATGGGTTTGAGCCTCTTAGTAAGTGACAGAGCAATTAATCCTGTCTTCATGATTCAAAAACTCACAAATTTATATTCAATCTACTGTACAATGTGTCTCATGACTGCAGAATTTCAAAAGCTTCTTACAACTGAACAAAGTATTGTCATCCTATAATATAGGAATGTTTGAGTAATAACTTGCAAAGGAAGTCTCTCTTCCTCTTTAAAGCCCTGCAAAGGTAAGAGCTATGATTCTGATGCTGAAGCAGGATTTGGATATGTACTAAGTCTTCATCCCACTTGTCTACTAAAGCTAACTGTACCTTTGTTCACCCTAACTCACAATCCTGGGGCGCTCTAAAGGATTCCATGGAATTTGAACAGGAATAGAATTCTAGAGTACAACAAATACCCATCAAGCTTCCACAGCCTGACCAGCTTTGGCTTGTCATATTTGGCAACTAGAGCTAGAAATTGTGGGATCTTACAACACAAGATTAGGAACAAAGGGCTAAAACGAGACTTCCTCTTTTAGACAGAGAGAATTTACTAATATCTGAAGCAGATCCCCATACCTAAAAAGATTAAATCAGTATCTACATACCCACTTCCATTTCTAAGTTTAATAACTAATCTAGTAATAATGCCATAATACATAGGAGAGGAAAGGGAGTTTCCATGGCAATGAAAGTTGGTGTCATATTTCTCCATGTCGTCAATGTCTATAATCAGCTTATGTCATCTGATTATGAATCAGATATGGTAATGCAAGCACAATATTACAGACAAAGAAATAAACATGGCTACTTGGTCCAAAGATACCTGCTTGAAATAACAAAAGTTTTCCATTATTATTGCTTATACACTTTTTTTAAAAGATTTTATTTAGAAAGAGAGGGAGAAAGAGAGGGAGAGAAATATCAATCGATTGCCCCTTACATGCTGCCAAGAGGGGACCCAGCCTGCAACCCACGCATGTGCCCTGACCAGGAATCAAACCAGCGATCCACAGGCTAGCACTCAATCCACTGAGCCACACCAGCCAGGGCTATTATTGCTTTTATACTTCTCTGTGAATTTTGTGTCTGGAATACTTGCTAATATTTATAAAAAGGAATATATAAGTCACTGTTTTCTTTTTCATAATACCTTTCCCACTTAAGAAAACTGTAAAACTTTAGGGAAGTGACAAACTTTAATACATTATTTTTAACTATATTTTTTCCAGAAGTACAATGAGTATCTAAGAGATATAATTCTGAATTAAAATTTTAGCTTTTATCTAAAAAAGAATATAAAATGTCCACCTTCAACTGAAAGACTACAACAGTAAAACTACTGTACATATTCAATAAGTATATAAGTGAATACTTATTGAATATGTGTTCAATAAGTGATGATGTAATATGTTGATACACTGCAGAAAACTCCAATTTTTCCAACATAACTAATCTAACTTAACTCATTCCTTAAACATAATGTGTCTGTATAGTACACTAATATATAAAATCAAGGGATTTTTTCATATAACAATGATCTTTTTATACAAAATATGAATAAAACTAATACCTGAACAAAGAAAAATGTTCTCTTATATGCTGTGCTCTAAACCTCTCTGCTTGGGATACCTCTTCTAAGAAAAAGGAATAGAATCAAATACTACACTCTGTCAGAAACTGACTGAGTTAGATATAATATGGGTGCTATAAGAAGGTACAACAGAAGCCTCTGTCAGATAAATCACTAGTAAGACAAAGTGGCCAATCTTTTCTCAGTAAATAGACAGAAGAAATTATGCCCTGCAGAGGCCTTCAACAGACATGGTTGGTCTGTCTCCAACTCATGACATCTAATGAACATTTAATGGGCACAGACTATACGACAGACTGAGCACTAGTAAACTTTATCTGTAAAGGGCTAGGTAGTAAATACATATTTAGACTTTGTGGGCCATATGGTCTCAATTGTAACTACCCAAGTCTGCTATTGTACCCAGCCATAGCCAATATGTAAATGAATGAGCATGGCTATACCCCAATAAAACTTTCTTTATGGCCACTGAAATTTGAATTTCCTATAATTTTCACATGTCACAAAGCATTATTCTTCTTTTGATATTTTTTTCAACCATTTGAAAATGTAAAAACTATTCTTAGCTTGCAGGCCATATAAAAACAGATGCTGGGCTGCGTTTGGCCCACTTGTGCTAGTTTGCCAACTCCTATAATATACAATGAAAACAATTCAACTAAGTTCACACAGAGAACATTCTAACCTTCCTCACCCTAGTAAATATAAAAAATAATAAAATCTAGCTTAACTCTAGAGTTAGTTTCAATTATAGTACAGGAGTTACTCTGAATGATATTTTAGATGAAGTGTATATGTATGTATATTTCTCTACACATACCTCCTAATGCATAGGATGTTCTCTAATTCCACAATAAGAGATGATGTTTCAAAGGCATAATGCAGATAACTGCCAACAATCTTTATTCAATAGGCAGATAATGACATCTACTATGTACTAACTAACCGGTTGCTGAAAATAAAAGATGAAAACTCATTGTACCTGCTTTTAAGGAGCTCACACACTAGTGATAAGATGTATAAATAATCAAAATGTGATGTGACAACTACTATAATGTCCATATTTAACAGGTGCAATGGGAAGATAGACAGAAAATGCCATCCCAAGTCCACCCAGGAAAGTAGGCAAACCTTCTTCACTCAAAAGATACCAGTTGGGCCAAGACAGGAAGGCTGACAAACAGTCTGTCTACACAGAGAGCAAAAGAGAGGGGTGAAGTAATCCATGTATAGAAAATTTCACATATATGGCACAAAAAGGTAAGAGAATATTATATACTGAAAGAACCATAAGTAGTTTAGTACTGCTGAAGCATAATTTTGAAGAATGGCAGACAATAAGTCTAAAGAGAAAAAGGAGGGATCAGATTATAAAGGGCCTCACATGGTTTGCTAAGAAGTTTCCATTTTATCAACTAAGTGATAAGAAGCCATAGCAAGATTCTGCAGAATAACATGATCAGATGACCATGTTAGAAAAATCACTCTGGCGGCAAAGTACTATGAAAATTGATAAACAGAATTCTCATTTAAAATGGAGTCAGGAGGCTAGAAGAGAGACATCTCATGCAGGAGTCACTCAGCACACACTAATGACCCCAACAAGAAGAGATGTACCTTGTATCTCCATTACTACAATATCTCAGAAGGATGAAGAAAATATTCCTCCTTGCTCACTAACAGTTTGGCCAATGACAGACTGCCATAACTCAGCCAATGAAAAGTCACTTTACTTCAAACTTTCAGTTTCCTCCAATGGACTCTTCCTTTACAACAGCCCCTCCCCAACCCATAAAGAAGCATTCCTCCCCTTTGTTTCTCTGGACTTGCTTGCAGTTTGCCAGTAGATTACAGGTACCCAACTGCAATTCTTTACTGTTCCCAATAAACCCTGTGTGCTGGTTTAATGTCAAAAGTACCTATGAAAGACAGGTACATAAATTTGACCTAAACAGTAAAAATGTTTACTAGGCAATTGGATTTTTAAAAAACACACCAATGAGATTATTTACTATAATGCAACTACTTGATTTAAATGACTGACATCAGAATTTCTCAAACTCTGTTTAAAAAAAAAAAAAAGGAGTTTGAAAGGTAGGCTGTACCATGCACTGGATAAAGACAGAAGTTGCTATTGTATTATGGGGAAGAAAGGGTAAGGACAGAGCATGATTAAGACAAACACCAACTTGATTCTTTTGTCTCTTAAACTTACCTTCAACTACTATTTATCTTCAACTATTTAAGAACAAATACAACATATTTTGTAATGTTTGGCCCATAAAAAAAAACAACTAGCTGATACTTATCCACAAACACAGCTGCCAAATGATTTATAAAGATTTTTTTAAATAAAAGTGACCTAATAAAAGAAATTTGTTTCCATAAATAATTATGGTATCATAATTACTTACTTAGAACATTCTGGAATAAAAAAGATCCCTAACAGAAACCTTTTTCACTGTCATATACTCAACCTGTGCTAGTCTTGTAAAACTCAAAAACTAATTTCTTGTTCTTTATTTAATATTACCTTGAATCTTAAATACTAAAGATAAAATAACCTCTAAAAGAAAATGCTAAGTTTCAACTGATTTGGGAAAAAAAAAAAAGTCCAGGTAATTAATTCAGCTTCCAAAATATTTTATAATATTTGTTACCTTGCCCAGACTAGTGATAGAAAAGTAAACAGCATTCTGCAACAGTTTATTCTAACTCCTTGAAATAAAATCTGGGTACCATCAGTAAAAATATTCCAGCTAACATTGATGATTCTGTGAAAATACAATCCAATATAACTCAACTTCTGTGCCCAATCAGTGTGTCCCAAAGATTCCATTTTAATTCTACTGCAAGTGTAAGAAATATGACAGAGAATTTCGACACATTCTTTTATGCACACTAGTTGTACTTTATAACTAATCGATACCAACTACACTAATATTCCCCTTTTGGAACTACTGGTTTACTATGTTCCTTTCTAGGCCTACTCCCATCTCCATTCAAAATATTGCACACACAATCAATTCAGAAAATAGTAAAAGAGCAAAGATATTTATGGGGAAGGGGGAAGCTAGACAGCTAGCTAAGAACAGTCAAGAATCAATGATGGAAGGTGGAAATAATCCAATGTTTAACAATATTAGTAAAACTTTATGATAAAGATGTAAAACAACAAATCAGGATTGATGACTAAAGTATGCTAAAATGAACTATCAACCAATATAAATAGAGCATGATCTGAGTCTATAATAATTTATTGAAGTATATGAATATCATCTTGAATGTCTTAGCCATAATCTGTAGATTATATTGCATTTCCCTATCAACAAATATATATAAAAGTGAAGGAAGTGTTTGATTACATGGGATATGTGATTCACAGGATGGCAGAAAGTTTGGATAAGAGAAGAAAATAATTGTTACAACTGCAGAAGGAGACATTCCATTTCTTAAACTGGGTGGAAGATACATGAGTGCTGGCTGCACTGTTATTCTTTATACATTTTAAAACATTATTTCATATGTAGTCAATATCTACAAAACAATGTTCAAATGTGAGAAAAATCTGAGCAAACAATTATTGACAGAAGAGGTAAAATGTTCTCACGTGTCCAATCCATTTTTGTTAATTACTTTTAGAAATAAAATAGAGGTCATAAAAATGTGAGTAGATAGAAAAAAATATATAATTTCTCCTTAATTTTCCCAGAGAAAATTAGCAATAAAGGTTTACTGGTGATAGTATACACACATGCACACATGTCAAACTACTTGAAGGTAACTTTCTACCTCTAAAGTTTTCCCCAAAGCCAAAATCCATCACAAATATTTCCTTAACCACATAGAAAGTACTGACACTCTTCTACTCATAACCTCAGAAATAAATTACAAAAATAAATTCCTAAGGAGAAATGTTCATACTGTATTTTTGTGTATTTGTAGGCTTAACACTGATGCATCTTACTACTTACTTAGGTTTATAATACCTGCTTTATGATGGGCACCAGCATTTTAATGATGTGTGTCAATACTAATTTGATTGAAAGGGCAATAAAGTATACTGGTAAAGAGCGAGCACAGAGTCTGGAGCCAGAGTTCCCGAACGAAACTCAGCTCTTCCACTCACTGACCAAATAATCTTGGGCAAGTTATTTAACATCTCTGTGTTTCATTTTCTCAACTGTAAAATGGAAATAACAGTACATATACTTCATTGGGTACTGAAACTGATTAAAACATATATAACAGGACTGGCACATAACAGGTGTAACTTAAGAGTGTGATATTACTACTGGTACTACTACTACTAATAGTACTGCACCATCTTCCCGAACACATTGAAAATATCTTTAGAAATCTGAATTATTGACTAAAATTAGATACTATTAAAAAATAGACATTTAATCTGAAGGCTAATTAACAGTAAGTTTAAAACCCTGAAGAGAACTGGTGATTAATAAATCTACATAAGCACTCTATCAAGAACAATCTGAGAGCGGTTTCCCGAAGTACAACTATCAATTTCTTCCCTTACACAAGGGGGCAGTGATAACAAGAAAAGAATGGGACTCTGCAACACCTCTTCCTACAGACAGTAGGGGGTGGCAGTACATATGGCTTACAGTCAGAACAAAACAGGAAGATCCAATAGAACTGCTCTTTATTCTCCTCTGGCCCTCTCCTCTTTGCTTTAGCTCCAACATAGCCTCTAGGTTAGGGATAGATCTACAGAAGAAACCAAAACCCAAAATTAATCCTCAAGGAAAATCCACTGTTGTCTTTGAAGTAAATGATTCCTCAATGGCTGAATTTGGATCCAGGAAGAAGCCAATCAGTATAAATTTTTGGATTATCTGGCAAATTACTGACTGTTCTTAATATGAGAACATCCAGGCAAGTAATTCAATTTATCCACAAGAATTATAACATAAAACACTAGAGTCTATCAATAATTAACTATATCTTAATGAACACTTTCAAATATTTCTGCTTGTTTCATAGCACATACATATTCATTGAATGTGTACATATAAGTTATATTAAATAGCTCATGTCTTTTGTTACTTCTGAAAGAATTGTTCTCACAATTCTTTTAAAACACAAATGTTCTTAAATAGAAGTCACAATGTTTTGCAGCATGTGGGTGATACATATCTATATATATACATATATATATTTGGAGACAGACTGATTTAATGATCATTTTTTGTGCTCACATTCTTAAGATGATCTACCTAGGAAATGCTGCAAGAAGCACTCCACTGACAGTATCCATGTTGTTGCTTTTCATGCCACATTTACTGCATACAATGTTTTCCCCTATTTTGCCACAACACCAAGAACATGCACGAATGTATCACTACTGTCATTCACTGTAATTAACCACTGCAATAGCTTTTGACTCTAGCCCCTCAAAATGCCTGAAAATTTATCCCTTTTGTTCACCATATTGTTTTGTTTTCCTGATTCCAGATATTTTCACCTGTGTAAAAATGAAGAAAGGGACACACATGAAAAAATTTCCCTTTGCCTAGTGATCTTCAACTCAGAATTGTGGTCAAGACATGGGGGTTTTTGTATGCTTTTTTTTTTTCTTTTCCAGAAAAGGAGCAGAGTGAAAGACACTGAAAACACCAAATCTTCTTCATGTTAATTATCACTATTTATGTTTTGTGAAAACATTTTAAACATTCCACACCTGGGACAGAAGAAAAGATACAATTCTATCAGTGCTCTACATGCTGATGTCAAAACCTGGAATCATTTTAGCCCTATTTTTCTTTCCCATCTCACAACCAGACACAATTTATTATTTTTTTCTTTCACGTGGGTACTATCCTTATCTCAAAAATTGCATATCATAGCTCCTCTGGATTTCCCGTGATAAAATATCTAGTAATGAGCCTTATTAATCCTTTCTTATACTACGCCTCCTTCCCTGGGGGAAATAATTAATATCACTAATAACACTTCAATCATGAATTTCAACGTCAGACAGGCCAACCCATCCTGTGCATTACCTGGCACATCTCACAACTACTTTTATGCTGCATTCTGGGGGCACATTTTGCAACTCGTTCTGCACCACATTCCCTGCCACGTTTAGCAATCTGCCTCACATCTCCTCCTGGGTCCCCGTCATCAGGAGACTCTCTCAGCACCAAATTCCATGACACCTTCAGTGACATCGAAGTGACCGACCCCAGCCCATCTGAGGCCAACCTCAGTGCCACATTTGGAGTCAACCTTCCCCAAGCCCCAGACACCGGAGACACTTCGCTGCTCATTTCGCTGTCTCCCCGCTCGCCCCCGCCCCTCTCCCTGGAGTCAAGGCGTTGGAAGCGAACGTCCCTGTCACTTAAGCGACCTTTCCTTCTCCGCTTCCCCAGGTCTCTTACCTGCCGCTCTGAGGGGCTCGCTGCACCTCGGGGTCAAGTCCCAGTCCCCGGGGTCTTCTGGGAGGACCGCGCAGCCCGCCGGCGCCTCCCGCGATTCCCAGAGCACCTCGCTGCGCTCCGACGCCCGCGGTGGGTCTGCGCCTCGGCAAGGCGCAGCGGGGCCTTGCGGACTGCGAGCGCAGCCCGCGGCCGTCCTCCTGTCAGCGGCAGCGCGGATACAGGTTCTCGCCCCTCCGCGCGGCGGCTGCAGCTGCGGCGGGTGCCTCGCTCCGCCTCGCGCTCCGCACAGCCGGGAGGTGAGCGCGAGGGGGATGGGAACGGGGGCGGGGCCGCCCGGAGAGGCACAGAGGGCGGCAGCGGGAGGGCAGCGCTGGCGGCCCTGGGCGCTGCGCTCCGGAGAGCTCGCAGCTTCCCTCGCCGGGCAGGCAGCTCGCGTAAGGAGGCTGTGCCAGCGGGCCCGGCCAGAGCAACGCGCCCAGCAACCCGCGCCCAACCCGCCGCTCGCTAGCGCCGCCGCCGCGCCGGGGGCGTCGCACCCTCGGAAGCCGCCTGCAGCCCCGCCCCCTCCGGGCCGAGGTGGGGAGGGGCGCGAGCGCGGAGGGAGAGCGCGTGCGTGGGGGCGCGTGCGTGGTGGAGCGCGCGCACCCCGCCCCCGCCCCCTTTCCCTCCACGGTTTGGGGGTGGGGAGTGACTGGGAGAGAGAGAGTGAAGACCGAGCCTTTCTGAGCCCGGAGAGGTCGGGCCCTGACTCTGCCACTCTGTGCGGTCTAGGCATATCTCGTTCCTGCAGGGAGACTTCGACTGGTGGGGTCGATGGCATTTAGTAGGGAAAAGGGGAGGAAGCTCAATAGCAGACAAGGCCCTAGACAGTCAGCTCCGCCCCCAGGGGTGATGTCACTCTTGAGGTGCTGCTGCTGTCACGTGCGCCCACTTCTGGGCCCGTCCTGCTTTGATGGCTAGAACGTTCCTATAGATTTCCCCTACTCTGGTCACTTTACACACCTATCACTCCTGGAGTCATCAAACCCTACAAATGTCCGTTACTCTTTATGCTCAATTCTAATCTGTAGACCGCATCAAAAGGCCTCAGTTGACTGTAGTGGAAATCAAAATAAAGAAAACCAGAGTGGGGGGAGGGGGTGGCTGGAGACTGTTATCTAAAACTGCTGAAAATCCAGGGACTCTAGCTGGAGAGCCTGAAGTGTAATCGTGAAGCTGCGTCTGTCACTGCCAGGTTACACAAGAAGTAGCGTGTTTTGGGGAGCCAGTCGGCACGGCACAGAAGTCACCACAGCAAGCCTTCCTTGAACGTCGTATCTCCCCTCTACTTTCCACCTAGTTCTTCCCCTTTACTCTTCCTTTTGCTTGCATCGGAAGACAGCAAGTCAACTGTGGAAGCTGTGCGAACATAAATTTTTTCTGTGTGCTGTAAGATGATGTGAAGCAATCACTATTACATGCTCTGCATGACTGGTCTTTCCTTCTGAGACCTTCCGTGGTCGCCCATTTCCTAATGAGACGCCATGATTGGAAATGGATGCACCAGGTGACTTCAGTCAAGGAACATACTATGTATGGTGTTATCTGGAGAGATTTGTTTGACAATCCTTTGAATCTACTTCATGCAGGAGTTTCTGTGGCTTTTCAAAGGTAATATTAATTTCGGAATAATACAAGAAATTCAATATGGACGATTTCCAACAATCTCTGCGGTGAGTGCTTGAAAAGTTAGAGCAGCTTTGAAAACTACAGCTGAAATGGCAAGGTGAAGGAGTGATGTATGAGATCTTTGGGTGGTAACTCCAAAAAGTTAGATGACTCCAAATAAAACCTATCTATCTATGGTGATAGGGGCAGAGTAGTGATTACTTATGGGGGAGTCGTCTGAGAGAGGGCAGGAGGAGCCCTCTAAGCTGTGGCAAATATTCGCTATCTTGATCTAGTTATTGTTTACAAGGGTTAATGTGTGTGCAAAACGATTTGTGTGCTTTACTGTATCTCAGTTTTTGTTTTTTAATTGCACCACACAAAGAGACATTACAAATGCCATCATGACTGGACTTAGGAAACCGGGGTTACAATCTCATTGTCACCCACCATTTAATACCAGCTTTGTGACTTTAAGTCAGTCTCTGAGCCTGCCTTGCTTCATCTGTCTAATGTGGTTGATGATACTTCAGAGGACAATTGTAAAGATTAAATAAAATTGTTTGAAAAATATTTAGTACAGAGCCTAATATATAATAAGTGCTCAGGAAACAGAGGCTGTCATGTTAACCTTCTTGCACTCAAATTTACTCTATTTAATTCTCCTTAGGTCTTTTTTATTTATTTTAAAGATTACTTTGTATCTAAGCCTTGCCTGTGAGTTTCACTGAGGCTAGGAATCAACCTTCCCTTAAGAATTAACAAAAAGCAGTCAGGGGTGTAATGTGTTGATCTTCAAACTAATTCAGGTGGCAACATTTAGAAATTATGGTGCTCATTGTAGAACACTATGACATATTGATAGATTTGACTCTGCCATATGGACTTGATACAATTTTACTAGCACTAAATCTGACTATAGTATGTTCATGCAGATCTCCACATATTAAAAATACTGTATTTTTTAAAAATAATGTCTGTATTTTCCTTTAAAATTTGTTTTTAACTTTTCACAGGGTAGAAATACCAAAAGTTGAATAACAATTCACAAGATGAAAACCTTTAAATCCATTTTTTTCTTGAAATTAGAAAAAAACAGTGTTCAATTTTAGCAGCAGAGCTCTTTATTGGATTTTCCCAGTCAGCTCTTAGAGCGGTGACCCACAGGGTTCCTTGCTGTGATGAAGTGAGTAACTCTGACTCACTACCCTCTTCATACTTCGAAAGATCAGTCTCCATTTCTTTTGTCTGGCCTTTCCCAAATCCCGTCTTCACCCTGGACAGTGGCATTGCCCACTGCAATGAACTCACTGCTTCACTGTTTTGATCGTTTAACAGGATTCTATTCAGCCAATTCTCCTCCAGGTAATTCTGCTGTTAAGTCTTACAGTTTGCTGCCACACTCTCTCGAGGAAACAATCTGTCCCTGACAGAGGTACCGGTGGGGTGCGGTGGGAATGCAGAGCAGCCTTGTAGAGAGAAGTCACCTCTGTTCTCAACTCCTCCCCTGATTTCCCTTTCTGTCATCAATACCTGAAATCCTGAGAATGCTATTTTTTTTTTTTACCTACCAAATACCCATTCTAGTCCAGATAATAATTTATAATTTAAACTTGGAAGCATGAGGAATGCTACATAAGAACCTGCAAATAATTGTCCACGAAGTACTCCAGCCTTACCCTATAGCTCCCAATTTTTCAGTGCCACGTATGCCATTCGAAATGCCCTTTCTTGGTCTCTCAACACTGCACAATCACTCACTTGTACATGTCTTCCCTTAGCACCTTTAAGTTTCTTAGGTAAACCATCAGGCCTACATTTTCTACCTTTTCCCTCAATTCTTTCCCTACAAAATAAAGAGCAATAACGTCTACCATTGATTGATTGTCCACAGGCTTTAAATACTTTACTAGATGTTTTATTTATACTATTGGGTTGGCCAGAAAGTCCATTTAGTTGTTTCCATAAAATAAAAGATACATTTTTCATTTTCACTAATAACTTAACTGATTTGGATATTTTGAGTATGTCAGCTGTCTCAGTATTGGCTTCTAGTGGGTCGAGGCAAGGGGTGCGCTAAACATCTGAGGCATAAGACAACCCCACTGCAAAGAACTATTTGGCTAAAATGTCAATAGTACCATGAAACTTCACAAACCATTTTTGACATGTTCAATTGCTCACAGTACCTTCTCCCTACACTGCATAAATCTTTTTTTGTATTTCAGTCATGTTTTTACCTTTCTTAATAAAGTACATTGTACCAAAAATGTTGCATATTTCCTTCCATCTTTAACATTAAAATGGCTTCACAAAAATTCACCAATTTTGATAAGCTTTTTTAATGTACGCTGATATGACAGCTGTCAAAATACAATCTAACAAAATTGTTTCAAGTAAAGTTAAAGATAACTAAGCACTACTAGAGCCATCATATGGAAGAAGTAAACAAACTTTTTGGCCAACCCAATACCTCATTTAATTCTCACAACATCCAATCAGGTGAGTATTATTCTCTCAATTTTCTAGATGAGGGTGGGAAAAGAGTCTCTGAGAGGTTAAAGGACCAGGTCAAGTTCATACTGAATGGCAGGCAGAGCCACAGTCTGAACCCAAACATAAACTTTATCCTTTATCAGTTATCCTCAGGATAATGCTGTATAAAATGTAAATGAGAACACAGTGCATCTTTTTAAAAATGTGAACTATGCTTCACAATGAAAATATTTCTGAAAAGTTGATGTAAAAGAAATTTTTCTGATGGGTAGTTTTTCATAATTGCTTCTTTTTATCTTCAACTGGTGACTTCTAACTTAATAGCTTCAGCATTTTCCCCACCAACTCTCATCTCAGCCTTTTGATGAATATTTAATAATTCCTAGGCTAACACTTAAAAAGCATTTCTGCATAGAGGACCTAAAAATTTTCTAGTAAATCTCTTTTTTTGAAAAATTCACATATAATGGGAATAAGCAATATTCCACATATTTTTACTTTGACATTTATAAATGCTTGACAAGTTTTGTGGCTACTGTATGTATATAACTATGGCATATTTAATTAATATGAGAGAAGTCTTGTCTATTGGGGAAACAAAATGCTAAAACATTTAGATATTAATACAACACTATAGAATTAGGTGTTAACATGAGTAAAACAGTAAGTTCTATAATAATTCATAAGAGAGAAGTTTGATGAGGATGGCATGGGACCACTTCTTAAGGAAAGTAAAATAGGAAAACTATTTAGAGGGACAGAAGAAAGGACTATTCCAGGGCGGGCCCTGGAGAATCAACAAACATTCAGAGCAGTAATAAACGTAACTCTTAGGACAAAGAATGACCTAAGTCTTTCTTAACAAAGGTAAGGATTGGTGTGAACTACATCTAGATATGTTGCTAGTCTTAAAAAACAAAAACAAAACAAACAAAAAAGACCAATGAGCAACAGTGTGGTTGCATAGAAGAGTATTTACTATTCAGAAGATAAAAAAACAGAGTCTGGAAAGGTGGGCCAGGACCACACAGCAGGGGGTCCTGCCCAGAAAAGGAGACGAGATGACAGTGTTTAGAACATTCATCTAAAACACAGGAGGGAGGGCCCTGGCCAGGTAGTTCAGGTGGTTAGAGCATTGTCCCAATAACTCAAGGTTGTGTGTTCAATCCCTGGTCAGGGCACATACAAGAATCAATCAATGGCCCTGGCTGGTGTGGCTCAGTGGGTTTAGTTCCCTGGTGATTCCCAGTAGGGCACATACCTGGGTTATGGGCTAGGTCCCCAGTAGGGGGTACGTGAGAGGCAGCCAAATGATGTTTCTCTCCTTCTCTTTCTCCCTCCCTTCTCCTCTGTCTAAAAATAAACTAAAGAAAATCAAATAAAAAAGAATCAGTCAATGAAAGTGTAAGTAAAAGTTCATGATGTAAGATAATGGAAGGTCACCCAAGTGGAAACAGATGTAGACAGATGGACTGTAGATGAGAAGTGGAAGGAAATGAATACTCAAAGAGAGGGAATATAGCACAGGTGTGAAGAGAAAGAACCCTGGACCCAGACTTAACTGCATTCAAGTCCCAATTCAACCATTTACTAAACATGTGACCTCGAGCAAGTTACTCTACATTTCCAGATCTCAGGATATGCATCTTCGAATTGGGGATTAAAAACTATACACTCTTATAGGACTGATATGAGGATTAAGTTAACACATGTGTAAGTACCTGGCCCCTAGCAAGTGTCTGTGGACTATCATCATTCAATGTAACAGGCCTATGCCTAGGCATTTTGCATAGTTTATATTATTTAATTTAATCTAATACTCATAAAAACTTTACAGCATTGGACTTACTCCCATTTTATGAGAGGAAAACACAAGCTCAAAATAAATTGCCACGGTTCCCACAGTAAGACATCCAAAGTATTGCCAGTCTAGAATTTTTAAATAGAAAATGAAAAGGATAATTTTTACTATAATTAATAGAGCATACTACCTATCCTAAGAATCAGTGTATCAAAATAAGGGGAGGTGATGACATTAAAATATGGATAATGGGAGTCAAAGAGTCAAACATTAGGATCACTGCCAGGAGAAGGTGGGCGTGCTCTGGCCTTTGGACTCAACCTGTGCAGTCCTGTGGTGAGCATATGGTCACTATAGCTGGATACGTCCGGCCACCATAGCTGAGTATCATTAAATAATCAAATCATACAACCTACGTGGACTCCTGCTTACTACATTTAGATGTACAACATCTTAAGCTCCATGAAGACAAGGAATGTCTTTTCCTGGTTCATGGCTACATTTCTCACATAGTATATCTGATACACACACACACACATACATACATATACACACATACATACATATACACACATAGTTTGTTTCATACCCATTCCTACCCAATTTCCTACCTAATACATTCCTGGTAACGTATATGAACGTTGATTATGAAAAAATCAAATGTATTGCATATTACATTTTCCCCGGAGAGCTGAAAAATAGTATTCAATTCCTAATTGCAACTCCCCTTTAAGAGATGATCTTTGATAAAGTATTTCTAACATGTATTATCTTTCTAATTTTGTCAGCTAATACCTATGTGACCAAGGCTAGAGTCACTGCTTTGTAATGGGTTGGCAAAAAAGTTAATGTTTTTTTTTCTGTAAGATGGGTATAGGAGTACTTAGTTGTCTTTAACTTCATTTGAAACAATTTTGTTAGATTGTATTGTGACAGCTGTCATACCAGCATGCATTTTAAAAAACTTATCAAAATTGGTGAATTTTTGTGTAGCCATTTTAATGTTGAAAATGGAAAAAATATGCAATGCTTTTGTTATATTATGTTTTATTTGTTTCAAGAAAGGTAAATACATAACTAAAATGCAAAAAAAAAAAACCCAGCAATTTGTGCAGTATATGGAGAAGGTGCTGTAACTGGTCAAACGTGTCAAAACTGGTTTGTAAAGCTTTGTGCTGGAGATTTCTTGCCAGATGATGCTCCATAGTCAGGTAGGCCAGTTGAAGTTGATAGCAATCAAATTGAGACATTAGTTGAGAACAATCAACGTTATACCATGTGAGAAATAGTCAACATACTAGAAATATCTAAATCAATAAAGTTATTGGTGAAAGTGAAAAAAAAGTATCTTATTTTACAGAAAATACCATGTGGACTTTTTGGCCAACCCTATATATAGCTAACCACTCCTGCTTTGCTCAGATGTGTGTATTAAGCTTAGGAAACCTATGCTTCTTATTAACAATATCAGCATTTTTAATTTTCCACATTCTACTCATATTTACAAATACTGGGAAAAAGTGTAATAAACTAATCAAATATTGCATAAACAAATTTGAAAAAAATGGTGATGCTGCTGGAAATAAACTCTTGACTTGTAGGCTATGCCACTGTGTAAAAGCTTAAAATGTCCATTCATTAGCAAATACATGAATGTCACAATTCAATGTATTAAAAAAAATTAACTGAGGAATGACCTTGTGTAAGAAAGTTTAAGTTGATCTAAAGTTGAAACCGTAAACATTGATGCCCAGCTATTTAGCACTCATCATTGACTTTTCTGCCCCCAAATGCAACATGCTAAAGAAATCACCATGCCGTCATCATCACAGGTATTTATTGTGCCTATACATGAAGATGATCCCACCAGTCTGCCACTGATATGACATGAAGTTTAACTTGATTCTCTTAATAGTAGTTTTTATTGAACCTGCCCTATCCCCTCACTCAAAGCACCTAAATAATTACAAGGTAGCAATAAATATTAGGAGGGGCCATCAGCAGGGAGGGGAAATGACGGGCCATTACTGAAAATGACTGCACAATCACGGTGCAGCACTGTAGCCCTCATCAATTAGCCACAGTGAAAGTGAAGGTAAAAATATGGCGTGGGTGTGTAAGTTGCCTTTGTTTTCTTTCATATAATGGAATCCACTTAATTTCTTTTTAGCAAAAAGAGGACTTAGACAAATGATTTTTTAGTATAAGGGAATTATAGCTTTGTTGAGATGAAATGTAGAGAGGTTTTAATTAGTAAGAAGAGATGGGAGGTACAAAAGGAAGGGGAAATGCAGTTTTAAATTGGACCTTCAACCACACATCAGAAGCCCAGTGAACAATTTCTGTAGGCTAGTCAGCCTGGCCTGACACACAACGTCAAAGGAGCAAAAGAAAGTCAAGAATCAGAATTCAGCAGAGTGAAAGGAAAGGAGTGTTTTAATGTTATGTTACCAACCTAACTAATGAAACCTCATTTATGTGGAACTTGGCTCTCTGGCAATCTCATCTATTTGAAGCACAGCAAAGAAGCAAGAAAGAAAGGAGATGGGAAAAGGGATCACCACAGTTCGTGCCCCAAAGATCCTGCCTAGACCCCCTAAACAGTCACCAAAGACCTTTCTCAGAGCCTATTAATTCTTACTTGGATTCTGTTTTAAAGAGCTGGCAATCTGCTGTCCAAACTCATAAAAAATTGAAAGCAGTAAACTAGAAGAGGGAGAAGAAACTATCACACACAGGCATGCAGATAGCAGTGAGAAGTGAAAACGAAAAGACTGTAAGCCAGGTAGAGATGAAAAAAGGGCATAAAAATTGACTTAATGATAAAAAGCACAGCCATTTTGTGCCTTGAGCAGTGGGGAAAACCTGCTTCTATAGGCATTGGGGAAGAAATGTTAAAAACTGATTCTACAGTAGTTATGAGTAATCAAGAAAATTAACTTACATTCAGTATAAAGACATTCCCTGAATTATGCAACATTCAACTTCATGCAAATAGTTCCACAAAGCACATAGTAAAATTGTGAAGATGTATACACATGAAGTACCATGCAAGGCCAGAAGATGCAGGAACAAGGAAATAATGACCTCCCATATGATGGCATTTGTACCCACACGGATTCTCACTGCATCAGCTTGTTATGACACTGCTATTTGTTTATTCCTCATTTTATTACTTTCTAATCTTATCCCTAAAGGTGGTTAAGTGATAGGAAGCATTTGCAGGACCAGTTTGTAAGAGCAAGCAATTAAAACTTTAAACAAGTGTGGAAGTATTTTTCCAGTTTACCCTAATTATGTGTTATCTAAGACCTTTCAGGGAATATCTGTATTATGGAGAAGAGGAATATTATTTAGAGGAATATATTTTAAGGAATAGTCCAAAATAGAACAAAGATTTATGTATAAAGATATTCATCACAGTAGTATTTATAAAATTTACAGAAATTTAGCTAAAAAATGAAAGCAATCTAATTTACCAATCTTAAGGAATGATTATATAAATTACATCACATAAATATTTGATGGGCAATTCTGCAACCATAAAACCTATATTTTCATTAGTCAGGAAAATTGGCACAATATTCAGTTAAAAAATAGGATACAGACTTGTATATGCAGCATAATCTCAAGATATATAGCAAGAAGATAGGGTGAAAAGATCTCAGAATAGCCACAAACACTTTTTAAGACCTAGGAACAAACCGTATGTCCAATACCTACACAAAGAAAACTATAACTATTTACTGAAAGAAATTTAGAAAACTGAATAAATGAAAATGGCATGCTGGGAAAATATCCAAAGAAACCCAGAACACTAATTCAAAAGAATATATGTATCTCTATGTTCATTGTAGTTTTATTTTAAATAGCCAAGATTTGGAAGCAGCCCAAGTGCCTGTCAGTAGATCAGTGGATAAAAAAGCTATGGTACATTTACACAATGGAATACTACTCAGCTGTAAAAGAGAGGGAATTCTTACTCTTTGCAACAGCATGGATGGACCCGGAGAGTATTATGCTCAGTTAAATAAGCCAGTCAGAGAAAGACAAGTACCATATGATTTCACTTATACATGGACTCTAATGGACAAAATAAACTAACAAAAGAAAAAATTCACAGCTACAGAGAACAGACTGACAGCTCTCAAGGGAGGGGCATTGGGAAGCTGAGTGAAAAAGGTGAAAGGATTAAACAACAGCAAAAAAAAAAAAAAACAACCAACTCACAGACACAGAGGACAGTACAGCGATTACATTAGGGAAAGGGGTAGGGGCTTGGGGGGTGGTAGTTGAAGGTAAAGAGGGATAAATGGTGATGAAGGAGACTTGACTTGGGATGGTGAACACACAATACAATATACAGATGATGTATGATAGAATTGTATGCCAATGTCACCCCAATAAATTCAATAAATTAAAATACAGAAAAAATAAAAGGCATACCATGTTCCCTAATGGGAAGACTCAATATTGTAAAGATGCCACTTTACCCAAATAATTTACAAGTTCAGTGCAATTCTAATCAAAATTACAACACGATTAACTAAATTGACATGCTAATTCTAAAATTCTTCAAAAAGAATACATACTTAAGATTAGGTAGGACTTTCTTTCTTTTTTTTTTTTTTTTAAGTATAATGAGGCCTCTTCCTACCAGATATTAAAACATTATACAGCCACAGTAATTCAAGTGTAATATTGGCTTATACAAATAGAAAAATAGATTAATGAAAGAGAATAGCTCCTCAGCTACTGACAGAAACATACATGGAAGCATTTCAAATAATTGAGACTAGGTGTTGGAACAATTGGTTATCCTTTAAAGAAAAAAGATATATCTCTTGCATCACACTATTCAGAAATAAATTAATTAACTTCCTCTTTCTTGGGACAGGCATAGCTGGAGCTAAGCAGGCAGTATGCAGCAGGGGCGGGGCTGAGGAAACAACCAGCGAGGCAGGGAGATGTGACATATGCAGGGTATTTGGCAAAGGAGGAAACATATGGGGGATGGTAAGAGCAGGTTTCTCTCTGTCAGAGAAGGGAGTTGCAAATATGGAAAGTGAGAACCCTGAAATGATCTCTGTGATGTTGGATTGGAGAAATTGGTGTGAACTTGAAGTTTTATCTATCTATTTTCTGACTTGGACGCTTGTGCTCAGATTATACAGGAGAAGACCCTTGATTTTAGGAAATACACACTGAAGTATTTAAAGGCAAGGGCTTCGTGTCCAAATGTATCAGATGTCCCCATGGATCATAAAACTATACAGTATGTATATAATATATATGTGGGGTAGGGGACAGAGAAAAGACTGGTGAAATGATAATTGAGGAATCAAGGTGAAGAGGATATGGGAGTTTGTTATATTATTCTTGCAACTTTTCTGTAAACTTGAAATTATTTGAAAATAAAAAGTTTAAAAAATAATTTCCAGATAAATAAAAAATCTAAATGATTCTATTTCTTGGAATCTATGCCCCCAAAATACTCTTATTTGTACACAAAAATGTTGTGTATGTATAAGAATTCTCATTTCATCATTTTTGATCATGAAGAAAAAATAGAAACATAGGAAATATGCATCAATAGGGAATGGTTAAATAAATTATAGTATACCCACACCATGGAATGGTATGCAGGCATAAAAAAGAATAATGTTAATTTGTATGAACTGACATGGGAAGATCTCCAGGATATATTGTTAAATGGAAAAGCAAGCATAGACCAACAGGTAGGTATGATAACATTT